>LR738711.1:271936233-272115044 GCA_902687465.1 Secale cereale | reverse complement strand
GGGGGGGGGATTGCCGCCGAGTGCTGGTGGCGTGGCTGCTCTGGCGTCGGCGTCTCCTGGGGCTCCTGGAGCACCATCCCTTGGGGCTCGGGAGAGCCGCCCAGAGGGAGCGGTCGAGGGGTCGGTGCAGCCTAGTGCTCTTGAGGCCAAAGCCCCGAGATCCCAGCGAGTCGTCATGAGGCGGGGGCCCCGCACGGCCCAGCGTTCTTGAGGGCGCCTTCTGAGGAGCTACAGCGGTCGTGCCCGGTGCTGGTGACCGCATCCAGGGCTTCGGCCGGTTCCGGCCGAACTTCGACGCACTCCGCAAGAGGAAGGGGTCTCCAAGCTGCTGCGGTGATGCCTTCCTGCCACTGAAGCAGAGGAAGTATATTGCCATAGATGAGTAAGTACCTTATCTTTGTAATTTCTTGAGTGCCGCTTTCCCTCCTGACCGTGGTTCCTTAGGGCCCCTTCTGCTAAGGCAACGAAATCTCCCGAGGAGCAGCCCCCTCCTGCCCCGAGTCCTCCGTTGATCCTGAGCGCCCTTAGCCAGCCTGCCGCCTTTGGCACGTGGTTGGCCAGGGGGCGGATGCACCAGCCTGGCATCTCGACCCTGCGTTCTTGCTGTTCCACATTCGCAGTCCTGCCTAGGGTGCGGAAGGCATGCCAAGGGCTCCTTCCCTAGTTATTGACCGCGGATGTGTGACCTTGGCCCTGGTGTCTTCTTCGAGCAACGAGCCTCCGCCCCTCCGGGCCCCAGCTGAGGCCCGAAAGACGACTGGAAAGGAGGCGACCTCAAGCCCACCGTCGAGAGGGGACGAGCCTCCTCGAACTTCTTCAACGACCTCCAGCGCTGAGGAGGAACCCGGTCGCGCGCTCAAGTTTGCGCGCAAGCGGGGCGCTGTCCGTCATGAGCTTTTCCAGGAGGCGATGAGTGCACTAAATCGACTTGGGGAAGAGCCTGTGGATTTCGATGCCCGCGTTGAAACCGAGGGCGTCCAGCTGATGGATGAATGGCATCGACTGAAGGTGGCCATCAACCTCGGGCGTCTCCAGCACGAGCGTGCCAACGCGAAGGCCGAGGCATCCCTTGCAGCCTCACGTGAGGCCAGCGCCCGAGCCCTGGAGGAGGCCAGGGAGGCTGACTACCGCCACGAGGTTGCAGAGAAGCGCAGGCAGGAGCTCCAGGCCCTGAACTCCTCACTAGAACAGCAAGCTGAGGCACGCAGGACCGCCTTAGCATTAATGAAAGGGGCACCTTCCAAAGAGGAGGAGATCTTAAGGCGTGAGGAAGCATTGATGTTGGAGGCCACAGAGCGCAGCCTCAAGCAGGAGCGGCTGGAGACGAGGGAGCGCCACGTGACCCTGGCCGAGGATGATGTCTCAGCTCGCGAGGCCAAGGTTCAGGAGGAGATCGACCGGAGGGTGGTGAAGGCCAACACGGATATTGCGAAGGAGTATGGCCTGAAGTTGGAGCTCATGGGGGCAGAAGCTGATGGGAGAACTGCTTCCCTTAGGACGAAGTTGGAGGAGGCAGAGTAGCACGAGAGGGCCGCCACGGCGGCCTAGTCTTCTGCTCAGGCCAAGCTAGTCACCGCGCAGGCCGACCTAGCCTTGCTCCAGCGGCAAGTTGATTAAGCTGCAGTTCTCGTGCATCAGAATAGGGACGAGGCTTGCCGTCGACACTTGTTGCAGCACGAGCATGCTCCCATGCTCCAGGCTCTCCGAGTGAAGGCTAACCGGGGTCTAGGGGCCATCTGAGAGGAGAGCGTCCCTCACCCCCACATGGAGGATTACCCTGGCCACCACAGCTTTTTTACCGAAGTAGTGACGCGCCTCGAGAGCCAGACCACAAATTCCCGCAAGCTTGTTGAAGAAAAGAATTGAGTCCTCCTCGGGCGCGCGTTCTCCCGGGTCTTCAGTCATCTCCAGAATATTGACCCCCACCTTGATTTTGATGCCACCATCGCCCCAGTGCCCGGGGCCATCCGAGACAACCTGGCGCACTGGGTGGATGACAATGTGGATGCTCTGATCGAGGCCTTTGCCACTGAGGACGACGCGGCCGTGGTCATGGCAAACGAAGGCGTTGTGGTTGACGATGGTGAAGACGATGCCGTGCGACAGCGCCGACACTGTGCACGAGAGGGACTCGGACGACGTGGCGAGCGACATGTACGATTGAGCTCGTGCTCCTCCGCTTCGATCCTGCACGCAAGGACTAGGACACAGCCCCGCAGGGTATGAGAGCATTTTGATGGGGGAGACCCCTATGTGTGTAAACTGATGTTCCACTCTTCTTTTTCCCTTCTTAAAGCCGAACCTGGGATGTGCTTCCATGAGTTTGCGAGCTCTTGAGCTGGGTTGTCACTGTAACTCACCTTGATCATGGCCTCGTGTAGGTTGCGAGGCCGTTGGCACACCTCTCTTTTTGGATAGATCACTTGGGGTCCGCGGCCCTGAGCTTCCTGAGGAACATGCGGCTCCGCTCTGGGGAGCATGGCCAGGGCCGTCCTGCAGGCCCCGGCAGGATGCCTACGCAGTAATTTTGCGGTGCGTACGCTCTTACCCCGAGGGGGTCCTGCCGAGGTTATAGAGATCCGCCAGGTGGGATTGGCCATCTGGCCCCCGAGCCTTAAAACGACCAGAAAGTGATAGAACTAGCAGAAATCAAAGGAAAATTCCCCCCACTTTTGGCAACGAGAAAGACTTAAAATCCAATTCAAAAGGGTGGCGAACCAAGTTATAAAGAAAAGGAGAGGGAAGAAAATAGCCACGTCTGGCACCTAGCTAGTCTTCTTGTCTTCCACCAACATGGAGCTAAGTGTCATCACCGGTCGTGAGCATAGTCATTGGGGGACTTTGTCGACGGCCAGCGCGGAGCATGGTGCTTCCACTAGGACGTGGGCGGGAGCCCCCAAGGCCCGGGGGCGGCACTCCGGAGACTCTGGGGCGTGTACAGCCTTACTCATTATTACGTGAGAGTGTCACGAGCGGAGACCTTCACAGGCGTGAGCCTTACTTCATATTGCCAGATGAGGGCCCCGCCTTGTGCTGCCCCCGACCACCGTTGGGGTGTCCGGAAACCAGGACGAGACCAAGGGGCAAGGGGGATGCTAGCGGCACCCTCGGCGACCACGGGCCCTCTGCCGGGGGGGAAGAGCTCGCCAACGCTTCCCCCGGCAAAGGACCTACCTCCGTACGGCGCCTTGCTCCATGCTGTGTGGGGTGAGGCTGTGGCTCCAAGCCCTCCACGCGCAGCCCCCAGCATTCTGCTCCGGGCGGGGGCAGAACCGCCGCCCTTGGGTCTCCGACCATCATCGTGGTCTGGTCCACCCGCACCCCATTGTTAGTGCGTGCCTGCTCGTGCGATACCTGCTGCACCATGTCGTCATCGCTGAAGGGGTCGGTGGAGCCTCCAGGCGACTCATGGTAATCTCCTGCTTCAAGCGTCCCGTCGTTCCATCCCGGCCCGAGGAAGGCATTGGGGCCCTCCCCGAACACGTACTCTAGGTTCACCATGCACGGCACATAGGCATCGTCGGTTGCCCCACCGAGGACACCACCTGGGTGCCCTGCGCCTTGACCTTCCAGCCGTGGCACCTGGCACTGGCGGCTACTGGGTTGCACTCCGGCGCGCCCTCGCAGTAGGCCGCCAACGCTTGCTCCTGCCTGTGACGAAGTTGCAGCGGTAGGACAGGTGGCGCCAGCGTCAATGTTGGTGTCGTCAGGCCCCTCCCCATCGTCCCAGGGGCGTGCAAGCTCGCCGAGACCTCGCGTGCGCCTCAGCCACAACCTAAGGCGTGGGCAAGGAGAGGAAGGGCGGCGCGCCCCTACTGGCGCAGTCCAGCAGTTCGGCGATGCGTTCTAGTAGCACGTCGCGGCCGCCCTCGGCCAACATGCACCGTAACAGATCTCGTGCCACGATGAGTGCGGCCCGCATGTTTGCCTGCTCCCGTCGGCAGTGCGGTGCTGTTCCCGCGGCATAGTTTGAAGATCACGCGGTGGCGTGTGCGTGCCGTGATGCGTGGGCGGAAGTTGCAGGCCCGAGCCGCCCGCGGCCGGTGGCGTTAGATAGTGTGCGGGCCACCTGAAGCGCGGATTTGAGGTCTTCTTGAGTGGAGGGCGCCACCCGTGCGGTGTCCCCTGATCATCGGCCATTGGGACAGCGGAGCAGTGACAAGCCGAATGATGGAAGAGAGAATTCGGCGCTCCCCTACCTAGCGCGCCAAATGTCGGATCGTGGGTTCCCGCAAACCCTTGAGGTTCAAACACTAGGGTGCGCACGAAGATTTCTCCTTTTCGCTCTAGCCCGCGCTCGCACTGATTCCTAGGCTTAGCTCGTCGAACCCGAAGAACAAGAGACACGAGGATTTTATACTGGTTCGGGCCACCATTCTGGTGTAATACCCTACTCCATTGTGGTGTGGTGGATTGCCTTGTAGGCTGAGGATGAACAAGTACACATGAAGAACAACCTCCTAAGGAGAGGTGTTCTTGTGCTCGGTGAGCTAGTGGGTGCCAGGGTGGTCTGGATCTGATCCCTCTTTTCTATGGTGGTGGCTAGTCCTATTTAGAGAGGCCCGGGTCCTCTTCCCAAATATTGAGCAGGAAGGTATCCCACAACGGCCAAGTTTGAAGGGGGGAAGCTAGTACAAGCTATCCTGATAAAACATGGTCTTCGCCTGTCAAAGGCTGTGGCGGTGTGGTCGTCGTGTGCTCCGTGGTCACATTCACCCTGCCGTCCTGCTGGTCTTGGTCTCGTTGCACCGATATGAAAACCTTTTCCTGACACCTCGGGACTCCTCGCCTGCGCTTGCCACTTTAGCACCAAAGAGGAAACAGGCTCCCTGCGCCCGCTAGCGCCCGCTTGGCCTTGGTCGTCATGGCTCACGTCACGCGAACCTCGCGAGCTGTCCCTTGCCTTGATATCTCCGCTCCTCGAGAGCTAGCCTAGTGAGGCCGCCCCAGGGGAGGTCTTGCATCGTCCACCTCGTGAGGCTTGGCCCCTCGTGAGGGTCTTGAGTGGTTGCTGATGAAGATGGGCCATAGCAGGCCGCTGGATGAACCACCCTCTGGGCCACAGGCAGGCAAGTCTGGGTACCCCCATTCCCAGAACGCCGACAGCCGAAGAGTGAGTTGGTGGAGCTGTGGACGCAGTTCGCCCTATTCTCCCCGACGGTCGATGCGCTTACCTTCAGGTACAAGTTCAAGTGCCTGTGGGGGAGGGAGACGACGGGGCATCCTGCCACGCGCATCGTCCCTGCCTTCTTTGCCAAGCCCGGTCCAAATTGCTATCCTTTCTTTGTTGATTATTTCTCCTGCGGGGCTGTACCTCCCTTTCTCAGATTTCTTCGGTGATGTCATGCACACCTATGGCTTCCACCTTCTAGATCTTACGCCGAATGCCGTGGCGTGCATGGCTTTCTTTGCCCACCTCTGTGAGGGCTTTGCCAGAGTGCTCCCCAGCACGGCGCTCTTCCGCCATAACTTCACCCCTCGTATCCAACTGGGGCGCGCTATCTCTTGCTGCATCACTTGAATTCCAAGGCCCTAGATCAAGGGAACGTACCCGGAGGGTGCCCAGAAGGATAGGTGGGATGAGTGACGAGGCCGGTGGTGCTGGATCGTGGAGACGGATCCGCAGGAGTTCTGCCGGGTGCGTCGGAGGCCGTCGGTCCACATCAATGACAGGGGCGAGCTCGACGCCGACGATGAGAAGCTCACGATTGCCACCACCAGGATCCACCGCCTCACCTCGGCCGGGCTCACTCTCGAAATGATCGGGGCTGACTTCATCCACCACCCGATTGCCCCATTGCACAATTAGGGGGGGCCCGCCTGGGATTTCAGGAATGCGGCCGACATCATGAGGCTCTGTCCTAGCTTGAACCACAACTTCACGGTGCTGTAGCATGCTCATCTTTTACAGAGGCTCTTCCAGCTCAAGGTCGATGAGGTCGGCAGGGCCGAGAGGATTGGCAAAGCCGAGAGGACCGGCAAGGCCGCCAGGGCCGCCAAACCCGACAACCTGTTCCGGTTGCCAGCGGGGGTGGTCCCATTGAGCAACAACTCTTGTCTGACTGCCATCATCGCCATGATGCCAGTTTTCGATGCACATGGCCTTGACCCGACCTGGGTCGAGCCAAAAGCAGAGCTGGCGCAGACATTCTTCGACAGCTTGCCGGGGAGGTATATCCGAGATGAGCCGCAGCTCATCCGCCCCACCACTAAGGAAGAGTTTGCGTATATCGCCACCAGGGCGGAGGAGGCAACACTTGTCGTGGAGGCTGGCAGCCTCGGCACTGTGGAGGACGAGGCCGATGTGACCGCTGAGGAGCGCAGCCCGTGCGCCAGACGAAGGCTGCGGCAGCGAAGAGGACCACGGTTGCCGCATCTTCCTGGTCCAAGCGGCCCAGGACTCCATCTCCTTATCCTCCCCTTGCGGGCGCCGCCCTGGAGGCCGATTTCGACCTTGGGTCCTTTAGCCCGATGAGGAAGAGGAAGCCACGGGAGGAAGAGGACGAGTAAGCACCTCGCCCGTTATTACCTCCTGACTCCTTGCCCGCGCTATCGTTCCCTGACTTGATTCTATCTTCAAAGTGACATGGAGATGCTGGACCAGAGGGCGGCGAAGAGGGCCAAAGCTTTGACGGGCGATGAGCCCCCGGCGAGCGCTCCGCGCACGCCAGCGTTGGTAGTGACCAGCCCGGACAACAGCCCTTAGCGCAGCCCCCGTTCCATCCCCCAGCGTGAGCCCGTCATTCACTCTCCAGCGGCGGGTGTTGGGTTGTCCATCCTTGGCCCTGACCTTGCCGGGTTCGCAGGAGGAGAGCGGCAACAGGAGGAGCTGCTAGGGGCCACCCCTGACATACCATCCCTGTCAGCCACGCCACCTAGATGGGCATCACTGGCAAAGGCATCTACCGCTGAGCCCATGCGCACGGGGGAAGAGGGGGCAAGTGATACGTCTCCAACGTATCTATAATTTTTGATTGTTCCATGCTATTATATTATCCTTCTAGGATATTTTATGGGCTTTTATATACACTTTCATATGATTTTTGGGACTAACTTATTAACCCAGAGCCCAGAGCCAGTTTTTGTTTTTCTCCTGTTTTAGGGTTTCGCAGAAAAGTAATATGAAACGGAGCCCAATTGACCTAAAATTCGACGGATATCATTTTTGGACCAGAAGAAGCCCACAGAGTGCCGGAGGGGGACGAGAAGACCCACGTGCTGCCCACGAGGGTGGGGGCGCGCGCCCCCCTACTGGGCGCGCCCCCTGCCTCGTGGATAGCCCGTAGACCTCCTTTGCTTGGCCCCGACTCCAACACCTCCTATATATACCGAAACCTCCGGAAAATAACCTAGATTGGGAGTTCCACCGCCTAAAGCCTCTGTAGCCACCGAAAACCAATCTAGACCCCGTTCCGGCACCCTGCCAGAGGGGGGAACCCTCACTGGTGGCGATCTTCATCATCCCGGCGCTCTCCACGATGAGGAGGGAGTACTCCACCCTCGGGGCTGAGGGTATGTACCAGTAGCTATGTGTTTGATCTCTCTCTGTCTCTCTCTCTCTCTCTCATGTTCTTGAGATAGCACAATCTTCATATATCGCAAGCTTTGCTATTCTAGTTGGATCTTATGATGCTTCTCCCCCTCTACTCTCTTGTAATGGATTGAGTTTTCCCTTTGAAGTTATCTTATCGGATTGAGTCTTTAAGGATTTGAGAACACTTGATGTATGTATTGCATGTGTTTATCTATGGTGACAATGGGATATCACGTGATTCACTTGATGTATGTTTTGGTGATCAACTTGCGGGTTCCGTGACCTCGTGAATCTATGCATAGGGGTTGGCACATGTTTTCGTTTTGACTCTCTGGTAGAAACTTTGGGGCACTCTTTGAAGTACTTTGTGTTGGTTGAATAGATGAATCTTAGATTGTGTGATGCATATCGTATAATCATGCCCACAGATACTTGAGGTGGCAATGGAGTATCTAGGTGACATTAGGGTTTTGGTTGATTTGTATCTTAAGGTGTTATTCTAGTATGAACTCTATGATAGATTGAATGGAAAGAATAGCTTCGTGTTGTTTTACTACGGACTCTTGAATAGATCGATCAGAAAGAATAACTTTGACGTGGTTTCGTACCCTACCATAATATGTTCGTTTGTTCTCCACTATTAGTTACTTTGGAGTGACTCTTTGTTGCATTTTGAGGGCTAGTAATATGATCCAATTATGTTATCCTTGTTGAGAGAACTTCCACTAGTGAAATAATGAACCCTACGCCTTGTTCCTACTCATTGAAACACCATTTATGCTCACTTTTACGACTTGCTACCTTGCTGTTTTTATATTTTCAGTTTACAAAAACCTATATCTACCATCCATATTGCACTTGTATCACCATCTCTTCGCTGAACTAGTGCACCTATACAATTTACCATTGTATTGGGTGTGTTGGGGACACAAGAGACTCTTTGTTATTTGGTTGCAGGGTTGTTTGAGAGAGACCATATTCATCCTACACCTCCCACGGATTGATAAACCTTAGGTCATCCACTTGAGGGAAATTTTCTACTGTTCAAGAAACCTCTGCACTTGGAGACCCAACAACGTCTACAAGAAGAAGGTTGTGTAGTAGACATCAAGCTCTTTTCTGGCGCAGTTGCCGGGGAGGTTAGTGCTCGAAGGTATATCTTTAGATCTTTCAATCAAATCTTTTAGTTTCTTATTTTATCACTAGTGAGTTTGTAAAAGAAAACTACCTAAAAATGGAATTAAGGTTACCTCATATGCTTCACCTTTTTAATATCTTTCGTGAAAATAATGGAAAAGAAAATTGTGCTCAAGTACTAGAAGAAGAATTACATAGAATACTTGGCACTAAAAACTTGAATGATGAGCATGATTGCAATGTTGTTAGTGTGAATCCTTTGAATATCCATGGTAATAATGATGATTGCACTAGTCATGATGAAAATATCTCTTATAAGCATGTTGATTTTTGTGGAGTGCATAGAGTTTGCAAGTACATACCAAATAGGGAAGATAGATTTTGCAAGAGGCATAAGTATTTAGAAACTAAATGGTTGCTACAGAGGCTAGATGATTGTGATGAAAATTTAAAATTTCTTAGCCATACTTGTGAACTTTGCAATGAACGTGGTCATTTCATTACCCAATGTGAATTGTTTCATGTTCGAATCGTGTCCAAAAATTGTGACGACTTGATTTCCCTTGCACATCATAATGAACTTATCTTGCTTTTGGGTTACGAAGAAATCAAATGTAGAACTAAGCATCTTCTAGGATTTTCCCTTGATAAACTTCTTGATTTTGATCTAGAGGAAATTTATATGTATTGTGCAGTGAATTGCATTGAAAATCCTTATATTGCCAATTACCTTAAGTCAAGAAAACAAATACGAGATGAAGATAATACTAATGAAAGGGAAGAGATTTCCCAATATCCTCCTATTATTTCTTATGATGAATCAGGTAACGAGGAGGAGCCTCCTATTCTACCAATCTCATTAATAAGGAGCTCCAAAAAGAAGATTAAATTCATACTTAATGTGAAGAATAAAAAGAAAAGACGGAGAGGCAAAGAAAAAAAGGTATCCCTCCCAAATGATGTTGCTCCTATTACTCATTGTGATGATGATAATTGCTATACAGTCGGTGCTATCCATACTATTAACAATGAGAGTGATTATGCTTATGATATGAAAAGGCCCAAGCTTGGGGATGCTATGTTTGATGAGAATGATATATTTGAGAATATATTTGCTGCAATTAATGTTTTTCCCAAGCTTGGGGATGCTACGCTTGATGAAGATGATATTTTTATCCTCCCAAGTCTTGATATGCAAGCCTATTATGATGAAAGCATGCCTCCTATTTATGATGATTATTGTGATGCCACTTATGCTATAAAAAGTAGTGAAGATTATAGTTATAAAACTTGTCATGATTGTGATTACCCTTTTTCTTAACATTACTCTTTTAATGTGGAGAAAATCTATAGTATTCATGTCTCTTATGATACTTCCACTATTCCGAATGAGAAGAATTTTGCTTACGTGGAGAGTAATAAAATTTATATGCTTGGGGATCATGAAAATAATGTCTTATGTGATGGTTATATTGTTGAATTCATTCATGATACTACTGAAAATTATTTTGAGAGAGGATCATATGCTTATAGGAATTGCAATAATATCAAGTTTCCTCTCTATGTGTCTAAAGTTTTGAAGCTATGCTTGTTTTGCTTTCCTATGCTAGTTGACTATTGTTCCCATAAGTTGTTTGCTCACAAAATCCCTATGCATATGAAGTGGGTTAGACTTAAATGTGCTAGTCATATTCTTCATGATGCTCCCTTTATGTTTCAATTCTTATCTTTTATGCGAGCATCATTGAAATCATTGTGCCTAGCTAGGGGCGTTAAACGATAGCGCTTGTTGGGAGGCAATCCAATTTTAGTTTCTTTGTTTTTGCTTCTGTTTAGGAATAAATATTGCATCTAGCTTCTGTTTAGATGTGGTTTTATATTTTAATTAGTGTTTGTGCCAAGTAGAACCTTTCAGAAGACTTGTGTGAAGTCTATATGATCATGCTGTGAAAAACAGAATTGTTAGCGCTCACTAGAATAGTCACCAGATTTTAGTGGAGTGTGCTATTTAGTTGCTTCTTTTTTCAGATGATTAATATAAAATTTTCTCACATTTACCAATTTATTTCAATTTTTTGGAGAAGTATGTGAAAGTTATAGATTACTACAGACTGTTCTGTTTTTGACAGATTCTGTTTTTCGTGTGTTGTTTGCTTATTTTGATGAATCTATGAGTAGTATTGGAGGATATGAATCATAGATAAGTTGGAATAAAGTAGGTTTAACACCAATATAAACAAAGAATGAATTCATAACAGTACCTTTGAGTAGTGGTTTGTTTTCTTATACTAATGGAGCTCACGAGATTTTTGTCTAAGTTTTGTGTTGTGAAGTTTTCAAGTTTTGAGTATTGCTTTGATGGACTATGGAACAAAGAGTGGCAAGAGCCTAAGGTTGGGGATGCCCAAGGCACCCCAAGGTAAAATTCAAGGACAACTAAAAGCCTAAGCTTGGGTATGCCCCGGGAAGGCATCCCCTCTTTTGTCTTCATCTATCGGTAACTATACTCAGAGCTATATTTTTATTCACCGCATGATATGTGTTTTGCTTGGAGCGTCATTCTATTTTAGTTTGTTTTGATTGCTGTTTGAATAATATCCAAAGATCTGAAATTCTTAAATGTTAGAGAGTCTTCACATAGTTACATAATTATTCAACTACTCATTGATCTTCACTTATATCTTTTGGAGTAGTTTCTCATTTGCTCTAGTGCTTCACTTATATCTTTTAGAGCACGGCGGTGGTTTTATTTTGAAGAAATAGATGAACTCTCAGGCTTCACTTATATCATTTTGAGAGTCTTTTAGAACATCATGGTAATTGGCTTTGGTTATAAAACTAGTCCTAATATGATAGGAATCCAAGTTGGGTATAGTCAAAACTTTCACATAAAGTGCATTGAATGATAGGAGAAGTTTGATACTTGATGATTGTTTTGAGATATGAGGATGGTGATATTAGAGTCATGCTAGTGGAGTTTTTTATGAAATTGACAAATACTTGTGTTAAAGCTAGTGATTCCCGTAGCATGCACGTATGGTGAACCGCTATGTGACGAAGTTAGAGCATGAGGTATTTGTAGAGTGTCATCCTTTGTGTGGAGGTCGGGGGCGTGCGATGCTTAACTCCTACCAACCTCCCCCCTAGGATCATGCGTTGATTGCTTTGTTTTGATGACTCATAAATTTTTGCAATAAGTATATGAGTTCTTATGACTAATGTTGAGTCCATGGATTATATGCACTCTCACCCTTCCACCATTGCTAGCCTCTCTTGTACCGCACAACTTTCGCCGGTACCATACACCCACTATATATCCTTCCTCAAAACAGCCACCATACCTACCTATCATGGCATTTCCATAGCCAGTCCGAGATATATTGCCATGCAACTTTCCACCGTTCCGTTCATATGACACGCTTCATATTGTCATATTTCCATGCATGATCATGTAGTTGACATAGTATTTGTGGCTAGGCCACCATGCATAATTTTTCATACATGTCACTCTTGATTCATTGCACATCCCGGTACACCACCGGAGGCATTCATAGAGAGTCATAATTTGTTCTTGTATCGAGTTGTAATATCGAGTTGTAATTCAATATAAGTGTGATGATCATCATTATCAGAGCATTGTCCCATGTGAGGAAAGGCTAAATAAAGAAAGCCCTTCCAAAAAAAGAGAAAGGCCAAAGAAGAAAAAAAGGACCCAAAAAACGGACAATTGCTACTATCTTTTTCCACACTTGTGCTTCAAAGTAGCACCATGTTCTTCATGATAGAGAGTCTCATGTTTAGTCACTTTCATATACTAGTGGGAATTTTCATTATAGAACTTGGCTTGTATATTCCAACGATGGGCTTCCTCAAATGCCCTAGGTCTTCATGAGCAAGCAAGTTGGATGCACACCCACTTGATTTATTTTGTTGAGTTTTCATACATACTTAGCTGTAGTGCATCCGTTGCATGGCAATCCCTACTCGCTCACATTGATATCTATTGATGGGCATCTCCATAGCCCGTTGATCTGCCTGGTCGTTGTGAGACTATCTCCCTCCTTTTTGTCTTCTCCACAACCACCATTCTATTCCACCCATAGTGCTATATCCATGGCTCACGCTCATGTATTGCGTGAAAGTTGAAATGTTTGAAAGAATAGAGTATGAAAACAAGTGTTTGGCTGAAACCGGGGTTGTGCATGATATGAATATTTTGTGTGATGAAGAGGGAGCATAGGCAGACTATATGATTTTGTAGGGATAACTTTCTTTAGCCATAGTATTTTGAGAAGACATGATTGCTTTGTTAGTATGCGTGAAGTATTATTATTTCCTATGTCAATATAGACTTTTGTCTTGAATCTTTCAGATCTGAACATTCATGCCACAATAAAGAGAACTACATTGAAATTTATGTTGGTTAGCATTCCACATAAAAAAATTCTGTTTTTATCATTTACCTACTCGAGGACGAGCAGGAATTAAGCTTGGGGATGCTGATACGTCTCCAACGTATCTATAATTTTTGATTGTTCCATGCTACTATATTATCCTTCTAGGATGTTTTATGGGATTTTATATACACTTTCATATGATTTTTGGGACTAATCTATTAACCCAGAGCCCAGAGTCAGTTTCTGTTTTTTCTCCTGTTTTAGGGTTTCGCAAAAAAGGAATATCAAACGGAGCCCAATTGACCTAAAATTCAACGGAGATCATTTTTGGAGCAGAAGAAGCCCACGGAGTGCCGGAGGGGGACGAGAGGACCCACGGGCTGCCCAATACGGTGGGGGGCGGCCCCCCTACAAGGCGCGCCCCCTGCCTCGTGGACAGCCCATAGACCTCCTTTGCTTGGCCCCGACTCCAACACCTCCTATATATACTGAAACCTCCGGAAAATAATCTAGATCGGGAGTTCCACCGCCGAAAGCCTATATAGCCACCGAAAACAAATCTAGACCCCGTTCTGGCACCCTGCCGGAGGGGGGAACCCTCACCGGTGGCCATCTACATCATCCCGGCGCTCTACATAACGAGGAGGGAGTAGTCCACCCTCGGGGCTGAGGGTATGTACCAGTAGCTATGTGTTTGATCTCTCTCTCTCGTGTTCTTGAGATGGCACGATCATGATATATCGCGAGCTTTGCTATTCTAGTTGGATCTTATGATGCTTCTCCCCCTCTACTCTCTTGTAATGGATTGAGTTTTCCCTTTGAAGTTATCTTATCGGATTGAGTCTTTAAGGATTTGAGAACACTTGATGTATGTATTGCATGTGTTTATCTGTGGTGACAATGGGATATCACATGATTCACTTGATGTATGTTTTGGTGATCAACTTGTGGGTTCCGTGACCTCGGTAATCTATGCATAGGGGTTGGCACACATTTTTGTCTTGACTCTCCGGTAGAAACTTTGGGGCACTCTTTGAAGTACTTTGTGTTGGTTGAATAGATGAATCTGAGATTGTGTGATGCATATCGTATAATCATGCCCACGGATACTTTAGGTGACAATGGAGTATCTAGGTGACATTAGGGTTTTGGTTGATTTGTATCTTAAGGTGTTTTTCTAGTACGAACTCTATGATAGACTGAGCGAAAGTAATAGCTTCGTGTTATTTTACTACGAACTCTTGAATAGATCGATCAGAAAGAATAACTTTGAGGTGATTTCGTACCCTACCATAATCTCTTCGTTTGTTCTCCGCTATTAGTTACTTTGGAGTGACTCTTTGTTGCATGTTGAGGGCTAGTAATATGATCCAATTATGTTATCCGTTTTGAGAGAACTTGCACTAGTGAAAGTACGAACCCTAGGCCTTGTTCCTACACATTGCAACACCGTTTATGCTCACTTTTACCACTTGCTACCTTACTGGTTTTATATTTCAAGTTTACAAAAACCTATATCTACCATCCATATTGCACTTGTATCACCATCGCTTCGCCGAACTAGTGCACCTATACAATTTACCATTGTATTGGGTGTGTTGGGTACACAAGAGACTCTTTGTTATTTGGTTGCAGATTTGTTTGAGAGAGACCATCTTCATCCTACGCCTCCCACGGATTGATAAACCTTAGGTCATCCACTTGAGGGAAATTTGCTACTGTCCTACAAACCTCTGCACTTGGAGGCCCAACAACGTCTACAAGAAGAAGGTTGTGTAGTAGACATCAGCAAGCACGGGCGTCGGTGGCTCCGTCCTGACAACAAGCATAAGCGGGGAGGGAACCACTTCCCCTTGGCTTGGCACGGGTGAGATTCCTACCTCTCGTCCCTTTCAATCCATGCCATGTTCTGCTCTTTCTTTTCCATGTCCTGAGCTTTGACCTTGGCCTCGCTTCATTTTCCTTTCTATTTTCTAGGTTCTCCCTCGACGGACCAGGTGGACGTTGATGGTGTCATTGAGGAGGTCGCCAAGGATGCTAAAGCCGAGGCCACCAAGATCGCGGCTGAGGAAGCCGTCAAGTCCGTCGCCGAGGAGGCCACCAAGGTGCCTGCCGGGGAGGCTGGCAGGGCTGCTGCCGAGGAGGCCGCCAAGGAGCCTGCCGGGGAGACCGCCAGGAGCACGCCGGGGAGGAGGTGGCCGGTGACCAACCCTCCTCCTCTACAGCCCCCAGCTCAGGCAAGTACTTGAGGGTGGGTGATGATATGTTCGTCCGCCTCCCAGGGACGGCAAGAACCAGAGCGCTAGCCGAAGGGGAGGTTTTCGTTGATGAGGCCCTCGCCGCCGCCGGGCTCCAGGTTGTTGACGAACCAAGCGCCAGCAGTGGTGGTTCCCAAGAGGAGCAGCTCCTCCGGGCCATGAGGGCCAATTTTCAGAAGCTTCAAGCGCTCCACCGTGCCCGCCAGGATAAGACGAACTCCAGGATGGTGGCCGTGGACAGGCGGAAGCAGACCTTTATGAGTGCATCGCCCAAACGCAAGTCTGGTTCGGCGAGGCCCGGGAGGAACTGAGGGCCATCCAAGATCAGCTGGACGAGCACAAGCGAGAGCTCGTCCTGAAGCAAGCTTACGTCGAGAAGGCCTAGGAGGTGGCGAAGGAACATGCCGCCAAGGACGAAGCTGCCCGGAGGCAGCAGCAAATTCTATTGGTCACCCAAGAGGAAGACCTCATTGCTCGTGAACAGGCGCTCGCTGCCGACTCCGCGGCAAGGACGAGGAAATCGAGAAGCTCATCGCACAGCGGACCCAGGAGCTGGAGCAGAAGCATAAAGATGCACTTGACGCTCTGGCCCTAGCCCAGGCCGGCAAGCTGGAGAAGGTGGAGCTGGAGCGGGAGGAGCTGAAGGGGGAGATCTCGAGGATGACGGAGGACAGGGACACAAGCAACCTGTCGGTGTCCTGGGAACCAGGGTACCCAGACTTGCCTGTCTGCGGGCCGCGATGCGCTCCTACTACGGCCTGGTACAGTCTAGCTGATCGACCAGCTGCCCAAGACCCTCGCGAGGGGGCTAAGCCTCGTGAGAAGAACGACGTCAAGACCCCCTTAGGAGCGGCCTCGGCAAGGCGCTCCGGAGGGGCGGAGAATCCAAGGCCAAGTCTGCCTCAGGAGGAGGTAGTGACGTCAGTAGTGATGCACCGCGCCAGCGGGTCCCAGCGCCCGCCAGCGGCGCAGTTGTCGTTTCGGTGCAAAGGAGGCAGCGCAGACGCAGGTTCCCGAGGAGCGGGACAAAGGTTTCCCCTTTGGTGCAACAAGACCGAAGACCGCTTTTGTCAGGATAGGTACGTCCTTGTGTTCCCGCTCAAAATTGGCCGTTGTGGGATCCCTTCCCGCCTAAACATTTCAGGGGAAGAGGACCCTGGCCGCCTATATAAGTAGCTAGGATCCTCACGATGGGGATCAAGTTGAACCAAGACGAGTCATGTGGAGCAGATCCACAAACTCTGCCACCACGCAAAGGAGCAAGAACACCTGCCTCCTGACCCCGCTGAGCTCACCTCCCGAGCTCAGGAACCACCGTACTAGTTCATATTCCAGCCCTCCTGAGGCCAATCCACCAAAGCAGGAACTAGGGTTTTACACCACACGGTGGCCTGAACCTGGGTATACTCTTGCGTGCTTCATCTGTTGTTTGCTTGAATCTCTTCACTAGGCGAGGGCAAGAAGCTAGGTGGACGTGAGTGGGAGAGATCTTCATTCGCGCCCCTGTGTTCGCACTTCTTGGGTTTTGCGGAGCCCGAAATCTGACATTTGGCGCGCCAGGTAGGGGGCATGTCGAGATCTCACCTCTTCGACGACCTCGTCCCGCTCTCGTCGTCGACTTCGCTCCACAGCCATGGTGGACACACGCCGAGCTCGCGCCGCCCGCCGCGCCGCGAACGTCGCTCAGACGGCGCCCGCGGGCAACAGCGCGCCGCTCCGCCCCAACTTGCCGGTCGCCAATGCCGCCACCGACCCGGCCATCCACGAGCAGCAGGACTCGTCGATGCCGCCGTCCGTGTGGCGCGATGGCCGCACGGCGACGCCTTCACCCTCACCAGCCATGGCGTCGTCCTCGCTGGTCCGCCGCGCGCCGATCTATCAGCAGCCTGCGCTGCTGATGACGCGGGAGCTCTTGCGCTACCGCCCGGCAGAAGACCTCTACGACGAGTGGCTCCACCACATCACCGAGCTCGTCAACACCGCTGGGGAAGCACCTGCACCAATGCACTCCTTCCGTCCCCCGTCTCCCTCGGCGGGGAACGAAGGCCACGGAGTCCCTGCTCCACCTCCACTCTACGGTGCCGGCCAGAAGGTCCGGCGCGAGGCTCCGCGGCGTGAGCCGCCCCGCAGAGCCCATGTGCACGATGAGGAGAGCTGCCATGTGATTCCGCATCCCCAGGTAGGGGCTCGCGGGCCTCCTGGCCCGCAGCGCTAGGACCGCGCGCCACAGGAGGTGGTGGCGCCAGCGCCCCAAGAACCAGCACCGTAGGCGCAGGGGGCGTCTGCGATCATGAGCGTGGCTGGATGTCGTGCCCTAGCTCCTGAGCTATGGCGCCTCGTCTGGCCCGGCAAGTTCAAGCCGGACCTGCCTCCACGCTACGACGTCACCACCAACCCCACGAAGTTCCTCCAACTCTACGAGCTGAGCATCGAGGCATCCAACGGCACCGAGCAGGTCATGGTGAACTGGTTCCCCATGGCTCTCAAAGATGGTGCACGCTCTTGGCTCCTGAACCTCCCCGTGGGATCCATCTCCTCCTGGGAAGAGCTTCGTGAGTGTTTCGTCGCCAACTTCCAAGGCACCCGCGACCGAGCCCCGGCAGCTGCTGATCTGCGCCGCGTGAGTTAGCAGCCGAGAGGGACCCTGCAAAAGTACATCCAACGCTTCAACACCATGCGTCTCCGGATCCCTAGGGTCTTGGACGAGGCCATAATCTCAGCGTTCTCTGACGGCGTCCGCGACGTCAGGATGAGGGAGGAACTTGCCATCCACGAGGACCTATGCACAGCCCTCGAGATGTTCAAGCTCGCGGCAAAGTGCGCCAGGGCGGAGGAAGGACGCCTCTCCCTCCAGGAGCTGCCTGAGGCGGAGGCGGACTACAAGAAGGCCAAGGCCAAAGAAGCAAAGCGCAAGGGACCCGTCGTGCTGGCTGCGGAGCCAGAAGTGAAGCGTGGCTGCGGCTACGATGACCTCCCCAGAGACAACCGACCGTACTACGTCTTCCACAACATCCACAGCCACAACACTAACGACTACCAGGAGCTCAAGGCGATGCGCGGCGGGCGCGTCGGGCAGCGCCCTGAGCGCGACAACCACGGCTACGGCCATGGAGGAGGCCGAGGTGGAGGATGTTGGGACGGCAGGAACTCACGCCAAGGGTGGCGCGAACAGCCTCGTGAAGACCAGTGGCAGGAGCAGCCTCGTGACGCCCCCTGGCGCGATCAGCCTCGTGAGGGTCGCCCTCAGGGCAATGGAGGCCTGCCTTCGCTGCCACCGCCGCCAAGAAGGAATGACGACGACCGTCAGGGAGACGGAGCAGGGGGTTTCCAGGAGCCGCGTGCAGTGGCATGCATCTTAGGAGGAGCCCATGCTCCGGCTTCCCATTGCATCTTCAAGCAGTTTGCCCGAGAGGTGAACGGGGGGCTTCCCAGGCCATACGCTGCGCGCAACCTCAGGTAGACCAAGCAAGTCACCGCCTTCGACCCCAAGGACCAGCTCAAGTGCACCGCGGCCCTAGGCGCTCTCCCGATGCTCTGCACCCCGACCATCAGCAACGTCCTCGTGACCAAGACCCTCATCGACGGCGGGGCAGGACTCAACGTCCTATCCGTCCAGACCTTCGAGACACTCCAGGTCCCCTACGATCAGCTTCACCCGACCAAGCCATTCTACGGAGTCACGGATGGCTCCACACTCCCGATGGGGCAAGTCCGCCTTCCCGTTACCTTTGGTGACCGCGACAATTACCACACTGAGCTCATCGACTTCGACGTCGCCAACATCCACCTCCCATACAATGCCATCCTTGGGTATCCAGCCCTCGCCGAGTTCATGGCGGCGACCCATCACGACTACAACGTCCTGAAGATGCCTGGGAGCGGCAGAGTCATCACGATCACCTCCACGAGAAGGAAGCAGCGCGTTCCCTGGAGCGCGCCTACCAGACTGCGGCGGTCGAATGCTCCGATGAGGATGGAGCCGTCCTCGTCCTACAGACCGCCCCCAAGAAGAAGAAAAACCTGCCCGTCAACGGACCTCAAGACGCAAGGGCTCCTGACGGCTCCGCGTCGGGACTCGCGCCTGCCGACGAGGCGCCGTCCACCCTCGCATAGGGAGGCGCGCCCGATGCCCCTCTCGTGACGGGCTCGGGGGCTCTCCTATGGAGTGTCTCTGGGCTGACCAGCGTCCCAAGGGAGGTGTTCGGGCACCACCTGCAGGCATGTCTCGACGCGTGTTTTTGTGAGCCCAGCGTGGACCGCTCTGTGCTGGGGGCTCCGGATTTCATCGACCAAGTTACCGAGGAACTTCAGTACGCAAGGCTCATCTGCGGTAGGCATAACCGCACAACCCCAGGCTCACCTGCTCCCAGCCCGAGTAACCGTTTCCGCGTCAACGTTGACATCGCGGGTCTCAACCAAGCCGCCTCTCAGGAGCCCTTTTGGCTGACGGCGGTCGGCCGGAGGAGGGCCCTCGCCTGCAACTACGTACGCACAATCTTCGGCTTCCGCAACGCAGCTACCATGTTCCAGCATCTCGCGCAGCAGGCCTTGGGGGCCCGGGAAGCTCAGTGGCAGGCGGTCCGGATGGAGCAAGAACCGGACTCGCGCGACCACAGAGAGCCTTCGGAGCCCCTGGGCCTTAGGAGCCCGACGATCTTTAGGAGCGACCCGCATGGCTCGCGTCTTCAGCTACCCCAACTCTTCTTCGACAAGTATCAGGTGACACTTCAGGTATCCAATCGAGGGCGCCCCCTGGGCTGCATTATCCTCGAACTGCTGGGGGCTATTCCCCCGCAGTTAACTCCCTTTTTGTGCACGATCAAGGCTAGTTGCTTCTTTCTATTCGCATTATCTACAAGCTTGGCGTTCTTACCGCCACTAAGGTCATGAGCCCTTGTGAGCCCACTCGCAATCGCCCCGTGATTAAGGACTGGCACGGCGTCTGTGCTCGGGTCCGTCCCTGCAGCGTCGCTAAACCCAAGGGCTGAGCTCTGCCTCGCGAGCCATTCCCATGACGTCACCTCCCGTGGTCCTTGGTGCCATGTTCTCGCATGGGCTAATCATGGATGGGTAAGTAGGGGCCCGTGGCAGGTGCCTCGCTCACGCGGGTACCACGCACCGGTTGTTTTTCTTTTGGATCGTTGCATGAGAAGACTGGGCACGGCGTCTGTGCTCGGGTCCGTCCCTGCAGCGCCGACAAATCCACCGGCTGAGCTCTGTCTCGCGAGCCATTCCCGTGACATCACCTCCTAGGCTCGCTGGTGCTACGGCCTTCTCATGTGATACCCTTTAGAGATGCACTCGGCGCAGGTCGACACAACACCTCTCTTTTCACATTTTGCAGATGAAGACTTGGGCGCAACCCGCCTCAGGGTAGGGTCTCGTGAGTGATGCGTAAGCTCATGAGAACTTCCTCAGAGTCATTCAGCTCGTCCCGAGGAGGACCCATATACACCTTGGCTGTCCTACCGTGCAAGCCACGTGTCAAGACGGGGTTGTACACGCCCCAGAGTCTCTCCTGGTGGGAGGCTCCCTCCCACGGTCCAGTAGAAGTACCATGCTCCGCGCTGGCAGATCCAACCGGGGAGCGGTTATGCCCACGAACCAGTGGAAGCACCAAGCTCCGCGTTGGACGCTACAACCGAGGCGCGGTTATGCCCACACTCCATGCAAGTGTGGTAGCTCTATGCTCCGTGCTAGTTATAAACAACTGAGGGCGGCCCCCAGTGGTAGCACCAACCTCAGGGAGATTTTCAGCTCACGATGCTCACAGCTTCTCCTTGAATGGGTGTCACGAGGGGAGCTAGGCATGGGGGCTATGCTCAGGTCATGCTTGGCAGACGCCACCCTACCAGGTGCCCAGACACCTGGCCTTCTCGTGCCCCCATCCCAGGCGAAGGCTCGTGAGCAAGGTATGGTGCTTGTTCTCCCTCATGAGGGCCGTTTGTACGTCAAAGGAGACCCTTGGGCATTGCGACCTAGGGGCCTCACTAGCCACGTAGCCCCTCATCCCTTGAGTCTAGTTATGACGATAACCCCGGTCACCCGGAGGGCTCAATGGCGATTGAGGTATGCGCAGGGTTGGGCCCTGCCGACGCAGAATGCAAACGGGATCGCTTGAACATCAAGGGGACCCCTGGGCATCGTGACCCAGGGGCCTCACTAGCCACGTAGCCCCTCATCCCTTGAGTCTAGTTATTATGATAACCCCGGTCACCCGGGGGGCTCAATGGCGATCGAGGTTTGCGCGGGGTTGGGCCCTACCAACGCAGAGCACCTAAGCAAACAATAAAGGAAGCAAGCACGGAAATCATCTAACTATTACAATACTACCATGTTTTCAAATTCAAACAAAGTTCTTACGCCTCCCCGAGGCACTCGCACTTCTCTCTATGGATAGGAGCAGCTCAAGCATCACCAAGCGCATCATCACCGGTCTCCACCTCTTCGGCTGCGGTAGCAGTGGCCTGGAGGAATGCCTCCACCACCTCCGTGACCTTTGCCCCCAGGGCCTCGGTGCGACTACCGTCACCTCCTCGTGAAGACAGCCCTCTACTTGCGCACCTACACCTCCACCCACTGTAATCACGAATCCGCTAGGGCATAAAACCCTTCCCGATGGCCCGGTGGACGATTGCGTGCACGCCAAGAGGGACTTCTAGAGCATCGCGCCTCAGGGGCTCCTACCGGACCCTGGATCACTCACCTCCTGGCCTTGACCACGGCATCGCGACCTGGCATGCCAGGGCAGGCTGAGGCTTGTCTGGGGACTGGGTCTCGCAGGCGTAGGGCCCTAAACTACAGCGGGGATAGAAGGAAGGGAAAGTCATGCTCTAACAAAGGGTCTCATGAAGAACATAAGTTCATAACGCCAGATAATAGCAAAAGTATTACAAGGATGTACACACCCTCATGGGGCCGTCCATGATGTCCCGCAGGGACCAAGCTAAGAAGGTCGCTCTCGAGGAATACGGCTTGAACTCCTTCAACAACGACGGCGCCGGGAGGACACCGTTTCCCTCCGGCGATAGGAGCGGCGACTTGGCGGCTCGTAGCTCTCGTCGGAGCTCGAGGCCGTATCGGGGGTAGCGTAACTGCTGCCAGAGGATTCGGAGGCGCAACTAATGGCGAGCGCCTCGCTGCCCTAACGCCATGGGGAATGGTCACCCGCAAGCCCGTCCCCCGCGCCACACGACACCCGGCAGCCGTCCGCCCCGAAGACCTTGAAGGTCACCGTGCCCATCCCATCCAGCGCAAAATGGAGGATGTGCCTCCCGGCAAGGGCATAGGCGCGGCGCACCACACCCCAACCCCAGGTCATGAAGACCTGACCAGAGGAGATCACTTCCATGTCGGCATACGAAGGAGGAAGGTGGTACCCCTCGTGCCTCAGCTACATCGTCACCCGGCCTCGGGCCGGGAGCACCTCCTTCATATATGGAGGAAGGAGGATCTAGGAATGCAGAGGGGCCCCCGCCCATACGATGAACTCGCAGACATCGTCCTCGGTATGGGACGGCAGCAGGGCGCGAGGAGTCGCCCATCTCCTTGGGCGGTCGATGGCACCACCCCTGCCGCCGTCCCCGCTTCGTCCTCCTATCGCCCGAGCGTACAAGGGAAGCGGAAATGCTGGCGGCGCCCGCGTGCACCATGTGCGGGTGTCCGCCGGCCTCAGGGATGCTCTTGGAGAATCACGGCGCCTCTTCTTCGAAGGGAGCCGCTCAGGCTCCATCATCAGGCTCTTCCCCTTCTGCGCGGCCGGGAACCTGCGTATCGGCACCATGGAAGCCCTCGGAGAAGTGGGAGCAGCAGGGATTGATCTACAACAGTCTAGTGAGAGGCGTAGTGCCTCACCCCCTGTTTATAGACCAAGAAGATCAACCGGCGGCCACTAAAGCGCGGCCATAATGGCCCCGCCGCCCGCGCCAAGGAGTTGGCAAGTCGCACAATTTCTGAGACTGCGTGGGAAGCGGAGTCGCCACCTCCCAGCCAACTGTCACGCGCCGGCCTGGCCCGCAGCCTCTTAGGGCCCGCGGCGCTTCATCCTCGACAAGGGCTTCGCCCCAAAGCCAACTCCGCACGCATCTTGGGCCCGGGGGCTACTGTCGGCGTCCTGGGAACCAGGGTACCCAGACTTGCGTGTCTGCGGGCCGCGACGCGCTCCTACTACGGCCTGGTACGGTCCAGCTCATCGACCAGCTGCCCAAGACCCTCGCGAGGGGGCTAAGCCTCGCGAGGAGAACGACGTCAAGACCCCCTCAGGAGCGGCCTCGACAAGGCGCTCCGGAGGGGCGGAGAATCCAAGGCCAAGTCTTCCTCAGGAGGAGGCAGTGACGTCAGCAGTGACGCATCGTGCCGGCAGGTGCCAGCGCCCGCCAGCGGCGCAGTTGCTGTTTCGGTGCAAAGGAGCCAGTGCAGACACAGGTTCTCGAGGAGCGGGACAAAGGTTTCCCCTTTGGTGCAACAAGACCGAAGACGGCAAGGATGACAAGGAGGATGTCACCGTCGAGCCCACCACCGCATCACCGCCTGATCCTGTTGCAGGCGAAGACCGCTTTTGTCAGGATAGGAACGTCCTTGTGTTCCCGCTCAAAAATGGCCGTTGTGGGATCCCTTCCCGCCTAAACATTTCGGGGGAAGAGGACCCTGGCCGCCTATATAAGTAGCTAGGATCCTCACTATGGGTATCAAGTTGAACCAAGACGAGTCAAGTGGAGCAGATCCACAAACTCTGCCACCACGCAAAGGAGCAAGAACACCTGCCTCCTCACCCCCGTGAGCTCACCTCCCGAGCTCAGGAACCACCGTACTAGTTCATATTCCAGCCCTTCTGAGGCCAATCCACCAAAGCAGGAAGTAGGGATTTACACCACACGGTGGCCTGAACCTGGGTAAACTCATGCGTGCTTCATCTGTTGTTTGCTTGAATCTCTTCACTAGGCGAGGGCGAGACGCTAGGTAGACGTGAGTGGGAGAGATCTTTGTTCACACCCCTGCGTTCGAACTTCTCGGGTTTTGCGGAGCCCGAAATCCGACACAACCGCACTCTGGCGGATTTGCAGGTCATCGTCTTCCACAAGACCAAGTTGATCTCTAAGGCCAATGACTCCCTCAATGATCTGAAGCTGAAGCTGGACGCTTTGGAAGGGACGCTTTCGGAGGTCCGGGCCCATGAGGAGACTGTGAACAAGGCCCTTGAGAGCGACAAGGATCTGCGGAAGGATGACGCTGCCGCCCTCAAGGACTGGATGGACAGGGTACAACTCTGGACCAATGGCCTCATCGACATTGCAGAGAGGCTCTCCAAGAAGCTAGCCATCCTGGGTATGCCGGACTTCAAGTACTCACTGGAGGTGAGCATAAGCCCCAGCGCTAGGATGACCTTGTTCTTCGGGCGCGTCCTCGACGCCATGGAGCAGCTCCACTCCAATCGAGCGACTTACATGGCCAATGAGGCTCGGAAGCTTTGCCGGGGTGCCCTGACCAAGGTGCTCACCAAGGTGGCGTTCTTGAAACCCAGCGTCGACTTCGCCAACGTGCTTGACAGTTTGCCAGAGGATGCGGACTTCACGGTGCTCGAAGAGCGTTGACGAAGTCAATTGGTTGGAAGGCCAGCGCCAGGACTTGCCACCCCACTTCTCATCACCGCTGCGAGTTCATGCCCAAGACAATTTTATCTTAAGTTAGAACCGCGACAACAACTGATGTAATATAACTTTGCAGTATTTTGAAATAGTGCATGATATCTTCTTGTTTGATCTTACTTTGTATGTACGCACCCTACACATAGTTGGATAAGCTTCCCGGCGTGTAAACACGTGCCGTGGCGCTTCGAGGAACGGATCCTTAGCAGCCTACCGGGGGTGCTTGCTGCCGGGCAAGCCACCTTGCCGTTTTCGGCGCAGCCGCTTGGACTGTTGAGCAGACTCGAAACAGAACAATGGTGTTGCCAATAGAGGAAAGGTTCCTTTGCGTGCAGGTTCTCCATACAAAGGGCAAAATCTTTCGAGGAAAATAACCCTAAAGGAAGGAAAATGCTCAAGGTTTTGCGTGACTTAGCTTTTTCGTCGCCACGCGAATGGTCGTCGTGGCTGCAGACGACACCGCTCGCCTGGCTGACGGCACCGGAGTGATGGGGATGATTTTGACCTCCTCCCCAGCCTTCTTCTTCGGGGCCATCATGATGAAGGAGTTGATGCGCTAACTTCTAGACCAGATTTTCATAACCTAGCGCCCCCTACCTGGCGCGCCAAAGATGTCGGGGAAATGACACTGATGGGATGCCGGGGAACCCTACTACGGTTGGCGGGGGCGTAGCGCTGCGCAAAGAGCAGGTCTAGTCGATTAACATGTAGTAATTTTTACCCAAGTTCCGGCCCCAAGTGATGCGTAAAACCCTAGTCATGCTTGTCTGTGTTTATTTGGTGTTCTTCAGCTCTCGAACTGGCTACTATGCATGCATGTCCAAAAACTCTGAATCCCTCCACAGTATGCCTCGGGCCTCCTTTTATATGACAAAGTGATACGTCCAAAACGTATCTATAATTTCTGCTTGCTCCATGCCTTTTTTGTGATATTGCTATGATATTTATGCACTTCCATACACTTTTGATCATATTTGGACTAACCTACTAATGGTTGCAAAAGTGCACAATGTTCTTGTTTTACACTTTATTGTGTAGGAATTACTTGGAAATTGACAAAAACGCAAAAGGAGTCGTATTGGAGTAGGACTCTGACTTTCCTGAAATCTGTCTAAGAACGTTTTTTTAAAGATGGTCACGTTCCGGCTCGAAGACGACGTCAAACGGAAAACGTCTAGTTGCGAAAGTTGTGGGGAATTTCGAGGCGATGCTTCTGGATATAAAATTCGTCCAAATCGGAGTCCGGACGGCCGAGTAAAGCTCGTTTTACTGAGGCCCAAAATCTGATGATGGGAATCCGAGAGTCTATATAAAGAGAGGAAACCTAGGTCACCAAGGGCCCACGAATTTTCCTCCTCCCAAGCCGCCGTCTTGGAGGGGAGGACCAGCACCATTGCAGCACCATCCACAAGGAAGAAGGGGGGCCAAGGAGCCGCCGCCCCCAAGGGCCGCCGCCGCCCCCTAGGGCCGCTGCCGCCGCCGCCCCTAGGGCCGCCGGCCATCTCCTCCTCGCGGGGCTGCACCTCTCCATCAACACCATCATCAACCTCCTCCTCACCATGTCCATGCGTGAGTAGTCTCCTCCGGGGCTGAGGGCTTGTACGTGTAGCTATGTGGTTATCTCTCTCTCCCATGATGTGATCTTCGTTGTGATCATAGGCTATGTTAATCTAGGGTGATCCCATGATATTTCCCCTTCCTCTATGTATTGGATTGATGTACTCACTTGTCTTTATCTAGTATAATTCCCGAGACCAAGGTGACAGCGGTCTATTGGACATGGATTAGAAGAATATTTTCATGAGTGATTTTCTTTTTTGTGTGTTGATTGAAGATTGAGAGTCTCTTGGTGCTTGTCTTTGACTATCCTTTAGATATGTTGTGGTGATCGTGGTACTATCTTTGGATGGCCGCGGTGACATTGGGAAATCCCTAGATTGAGAACTACGAACTTTGAGGTGTGCTTTTGTAGCCCTACATAATTCTCGTCCTGTCTTGACCACAAAGGAATGACCTCCGAGTGCATCCCCCTTGCATGTTTTATGGGAAATATCATGTGATTCGATTATGTTAATGTCGTTGGGAGTTGCCACTAGTGAAAGTATGAAGCCTAGGCCTTGTTTCCACCATTGCAATACCATTTGTGCTCACGTTTACCACTTGTTTGCTTGCTGCACTTTTTATTACAGATTTATATTACTTTGCTTTGCCACTCCTATCATCCATATTTTACCATCTCTTCGCCGAACTAGTGCACCTATACAACTCCTAGTTGTATTAGGTGTGTTGGGGACACAAGAGACTTCTTGTATCTTAGTTGCAGGGTTGCTTGAGAAAGACCATCTTCAACCTCTACTTCCCTGAGTTCGATAAACCTTAGGTCATCCACTTGAGGGAAATTGCTGCTGTCCTACAAACCTCTGCGCTTGGAGGCCCAACATAGTCTACAAGACTAGAAGCGTGTGTAGACATCACAAAGGGGTCGCCACAGTGGCACACAAGAGGTGGAAAGTATCTATAGTGTACAAGTTTATCTCCTGACATCACATGACAAACACATTTACTGCGCTGCCGATGTGTCCTCCTGCTTTATCGGGGACGGCAACAGAGCTCGTCCCGTCCTTCGCCGCCTCGCCTTGCTTTGACATGCATCCAAGCTGACGAGGCATGCAGTGCCACACTGGTTGGCTGGTCGCTCTGCTGGTGCGGTGGCAGGGTCTTCACGAAGATCTGCATGCCACCACGCAGGTGCTTGACCAGTTGGCCTAGAAGTTGCATGCTGGCACGCAGGCGCTTGTCCAGTTGGTGGGCTGGTTGCCGCGTAGGAACAACTGCGCGATAGCAAAACCTTGGCAAGTGCGGGCCTGGCCACGGCCCCGCTGACGCCTCCGGCAAGGGCCTTGCCCGGGTCTCGTGGTCGACCCCGGCAAGTATCTTGCCGGGGGTCTTCGTCATCCCTGGCAAGGATCTTGCCAGGGGTCTTCGTCTTCTGGACCCTATCCAGATTCACAGGCCTTCGGTCTTCACAAAGATCTGCATGCCAGCACGCAGGCGCCCCTGAGTCTTGGTCTTGACGTTATAGATGGTGTCAGAGCTCCTAGGCCCAAGGGTGGCGGCCTTGCTGGTGTTGGTTAAGTCGCCCCGGCAAGACTCTTGCCGGGGCTCCGCCCCGGCAAGGGCGTTGCCGGGTGGAGTCCATCTTGCCCCTCAGCTCTTCATGCCTCTGGCTTGAGTGTCGCCTTGGCAGTCTTGTATCTTTCCTTCCTCTGTCCCGCCAAGCATGGCCGCAGGCGTGGCTACAACTGCCCATGCCACTACAAAAAAAACACAGTTCCGTTATGATGCACGTTTGTCGCAGTAGGTCACGTTTTCTGTCATGCATGTACATCCACGACAAATTTATGACAGAATGAAGATAGTCATACATGTGCTGTCGTAGAAGTGTTCCATGACATTACCAAAATTATCATCATGGAAGTGTCCACATCCATGATGATAAATCGCGCGTCACAGAAGTGCTTTTGTCAAGGGTGACCGACACGTGGCATCCACCGTAACGGAACGCCGTTAAGCTATCGGGTCCGGTTTTGGATCTGATAACCCGTTAACAGCCCGGACCAATGGGGATTTTCCACGTGTAAAATTATGATTGGCTGACGGAAACACGTGTCAGCTCCGCGTTGGCACAGGTGTCACACATCCAATGGGCGAGATGCGCCTATGATATGTTGACACGTGGACTGGCCCAAAAGTGGCCCATAAAGTTTAAATGGGCCGGCCCAACTAAAGGCCCTCAAGAATTTGCAGTCCATAATGGGCCAGCCCAGCAAAAGGCCCACGGGATTTTGCGGTCCATAATGGGCCGTCCCAGCAAAAGGCCCACCAGATTTTGTGTATCATAATGGTCCGGCCCAACTAAAGGCCCATGAGATTTTGCGGGCCATAATGGGTCAGCCCAGCTAAAGGCCCGTGATATTTTGCGGACCATAATGGGCCGGCCCAGCTAAAGGCCCAACATTCTCAGTTAAGGCCCGTACGGCTAGTGTCAAATCGGCCCGTCAACGGTCTGTCCTAAACATGTCATCATCGCGGCCCATGGTCACTTCTGGCCCGTTAACAGTCCGCTAAGTATATGGGCCAAATTACGGCCGGTGTATTTCTGACCTATTAAAGGTCCTGCTTCATTTGGCCCATTTACAGGCCATTGAAACTTTCGGCCCATAAATGACCATGAAGGATTTGGGTCATATTCGTCCATGTCTGACATTCGGCGTGTTAGAGGTCCACAATAGATTTGGGCCACTTTCGGCCTGTTGTGATTTTCGGCGTGTTAACGTCGGACGAAATCCACGGGCCATATGTGGCCCAACATCACATCAGGCCCATTAACGGCCCATATAAAAATGATGGTAATCTAGCCCGACCGAACTTCGAAGCTGTTAAAGGCCCATGTATTAGGTCGGCGCATTTACGGCCCGTTCGAATTTCGGCATGTGAAAGATTCGCATCGTAAATGGGCCCAATGTCACTTTCGGTCTTTTAAAGGCCAGGTTTTTTATGGGCTCGAGATATTTACACATGTAAACGACCTATTGTTACTGAGGGCCCAAATTATGTTTAGGCCTGTGAAAGGCCTACTATGGGCACAGGCCTACCAGAAATATATGAAATCTTATGTTGATTTAGGCCCAGATATTTTTAGTGGGCTACATGCAAATTTCAGCCCATAATCGTTTTTAGCCCAATTGGAATGGGCCCGACGAATGTTGGCATGTTGGGCTCCTACGAAGCTTTCGACCGAATACATTACTAAGATAAACCTACACTATACAAAAATAGTGTCGTAATTATTGCAGCCTTTGGCAGCATCATAAATGTTGTATCACAACAAATGGCATGTTGGCATAAAGTTTATAGTCCTTGCAGATAAAAGCACCATCAGATGTATAGAAGCACAGATCATTTGACATGAGTGCTAATGTTTCAGGCTGTAGAATCTGATGGAGCAGCACGATCTTCACCTTTTTTCCGCCATTGCTCTTGAACAACGAAGCAAATGTCAGATAGTCTGGTTTCAAAACCATTCATATCTTGACGACATTTGTCAACCTCTATTCTTGTTTCCAAAACGACGTCCATTAGGGATTGGACTTGTGTCTGGAGCACATATATATCACTCTTTCAAGCAGGAAGATTTTGTTCAGTAGGCGATTTGGATGAGGTTACCTTGACAACCAACCCAAAATTATGCAGGAAGGTGCTTTTTGCACTGTTAGTGGAGAGATACTGACGCACTGCAGCAAGATGTGACATTGTGAATGTGGTAGCCTTGCACCTTCAGGTGGTTGTGGCTGTTCAATCATTTTTTCCATAGCTTCCTAAAAGTTTGAACTTGTAGATTAGTGTACCGGATAAGTTAATAATGAGACAAAAACAAACAAAGTAGGTTACACGATTATACATAACTTATTTTGGTGAACTACTGTAATACATTAGCATGTATTATAGTGCCAACTACATAATAAAATCACTTTCGGAACATATGTCCATGTAGCATGCCTACTGTATTGTCCATTTCCTCACATTCGTTGACATCTAAGGATAAAGAGACATGGTTTAAAGTAGGATGAACATAGTATGCCATCATTCATATCATGGCCAAATAGGTATAAAACAAACAGGCTATTTTATCATTGTGTGCGCACGTGAACATAACAACTAGAATACAGATCAAGACCAAAAGAATATCCTTCATCTCTTTTAAACCATGTAAGGTGAAATGATACGTTAAGACAACTGTGTATAAAAGTGAACAGAGTAACTGACATTGGCTGCAAACCAAGTAGTTAAACGAGCACATCACAGTACCAATCAGTTCAAAGGCAGGAGGAGTAAGGACTTACAATAGCGGCTTAAACTGGTGTGATCATGCCATTCATCTTGCTGGTGTGGCAATCCTTGAAGATTTGCACTGCATTTGGTTCAGGTTCTTTTTGGTCCGCACAGGCTTTCCTCTGTATTTGGAACAAGTCAATATAGATACGATAATATGGCACAGAAAAAGAAGGAAGTAGTAGCTATTTACAAGAGCCTCACAGTGTGCAATATAGCTACGAGATCATGTTGTCTGTCGGAATTTCACTTTAGAACGGTTGGTCTTTTTCTTCATATAGTTAGCCTAGAAGAAGATACACTAGTAAGACACATACATAAATACAAGTTCAATATGTGGTCTGATCAAATACATATAGCCTGTTGGCGTACTGGGAACCAGGGTACCCAGACTTGCCTATCTGCGGGCCGCGACGCGCTCCTACTACGGCCTGGTACGGCCCAGCTGATCGACCTGCTGCCCAAGACCCTCGCGAGGGGATTAAGCCTCGCGAGGAGAACGACGCCAAGACCCCCTCAGGAGTGGCCTCAGCCAGGTGCTCCGGAGGGGCGGAGAATTCAAGGCCAAGCCTGCCTCAGGAGGAGGCAGTGATATCAGCAGTGATGCATCGTGCCAGCGGGTGCCAGCGCGCACCAGCGGTGCAGTTACCATTTTGGTGCAAGGGGGACATCGCAGCCGCAAGTTCCCAAGGAGCGGTGCAAAGGTTTCCTCATATGTGCAACGAGACCGAAGACCGCAAGGACGGCTAAGAGGATGTCATCGTCGAGCCCACCACCGCGTCATCGCCTGATCCTTTTGCAGGCGAAGACTGCTTTTGTCAGGGCAAGAAAGTCCTTGTGTTCCCGCTCAAAAATGGTCGTTGTGGGATCCCTTCCCGCCTAAACATTTCGGGGGAAGATGACCGTGGCTGCCTATATAAGTAGCTAGAACCCCCACTGCAAAGGGGACGGACCTATACACTCTGCCGCCATACAAGGAGCAAGAACACTAGCCTCCTGACCCTCCTGAGCTCACCTCCTGATCCAGGAACCTCCATACTAGCTTGTATCCCGGCTCGCCCAAGGCTAATCCACGAAAGCAGGAAGTAGGGTCTTACACCACGCGGTGGCCCGAACCTGGATAAACTCCTGTGTGTCTTGTTCGCTGTTTGCTTGAATCCTTCCACCGCGACGAGAGCGAGGCGCTAGGTAGACGAGAGTGGGAGAGATCTTTGTTCATGCCCCTGTGTTCGAACTTAACAGGTTTTTGCGGAGCCCTTAATCTGACATTTGGCGCGCCACGTAGGGGCGTGTCGAAATCTCGCCTCTCCGACGACCTCGCTTCCCCTCTCCGGTTCGGCGCCTCTACGATGGCTCCAACCAGCCACAGCCGCGCGGGGGCTGGCTTCCTCCCCGTCGACCGAGCAACATCAGCGGACCGCGCAACCCATGGCGCCCCTCCTCCTTCCTCAACGTCGCTCCTGCCGGCCAGGCCACTGGAGGATGGACTACACCACCACTCCCGCCTCCTATGGCCTCGCCGGTCGTGCTCTTAATGGGACGACGGCAGGCCCAGCACCGGCCGCCCATCGAGACCCGCGCCACACGGATGGCCCGCAGCTGCGAGCTGCGGGGCGTCGCCTGTAGGGAGCGGCCTTGCCGCGGGGTCGCCTGCATCCTCAGAGGGTCCCAAGCACCAGCGTCTGCCCGGCACGCCAAGTCGCACTTTCAGTAGGTTGGAGCTGCCACCCAGCCGCGGGAGGCCTTGTGGGCGCAGAATGAGCCGGGGCCCGCCATCACCTTTGGCCCAGGCGACCTCGCCTCCGAAGCGGCCGGCACCGATGCTCTCCCGACGGTATGCAAGCCCACCATCTGCGGGGTGGCCGTGACAAGAACTCTCATCGACGGCGGCGCCGGCCTCAACATCCTCTCTCCCGAAGCCTTTGGTCATCTGCCTATGTCCTACAGGCAGCTCCTTCCCACCAAGCCCTTCTCGGGGGTCACGGGCTCGGCCGTTCCGCTCGGCCAGATCTGCCTCCCGGTCACCTTCGGCACACCGGATAATTACCGGACTGAGCTCATCAATTTTGACGTTGCGCCCATCCACCTGCCGTACAACGCCGTCCTCGGCTTCCCAGCCTTGGCAAAGTTCATGGCGGCGACTCACCCGGGCTACAACACCGTCAAGATACCCGGGAGCAGCGGCATCATCACCATCAAAGGGGACCCTAAGGCCGGCCTTCAGGTCCTTGGGCACGCTTACAAGGCCGCCACTGCCGCAGCTCACCCGGGGGCGAAGGGGGCTCCGGAACCTCCGGAGGCCGCGCCTGCCAAGAAGAAGCAGATCTTTTCTCAGGACCCCGCCGAGATGAAGCAAGTGCCCGCTGACGAAGAAGGCTCAGGAGCCACCTTCTCCATCAGCACGGGCATGGATCCAGAGCAAGAGGCGACACTGGTCAGCTTCCTCAGGGCCAACAAGGACGTGTTCGCCCGGAAGGCCGCAGATTTGGTCGGGGTGCCTAGGCATGTCATTGAGCATGACCTCATGGTGTGCCCCAACGCGCGCCCTATCAAGAAGAAGGCGCGCAAACAAGCCCCGAAGAAGCATGCCTTCATCGTCCAAGAGGTTAGGAAGCTGGAGGAAGCAGGTGTCGTACGGTAAGTATGACACCCGGAGTGGCTGGCCAATCCCGTCATCCTCCCGAAGAAAGGAGGCAAGGTACGCATGTGCGTCGACTTCACGAGCCTCAACAAGTTCTGCCCTCAGGACCCCTTCCCTCATCCGCGCATCGACCAAATCATGGATTCGACGGCTGAGTGCGACCTACTCTGCTTCCTTGATGCCTTCTCGGGCTACCACCAAATCAAGATGGCGGTAGAAGACGTGGAGAAGACAGTATTCCTGGCCCCATGCGGGGTCTACTGCTACACCCGCATGCCTTTTGGGCCGAGGAACGCGGGCGCTACCTTCCAGCGCCTGATGCACATCACCCTCGGCCCTCAGCTCGGGAGGAATGCGGAGGCCTACGTCGATGACATAGTGGTTAAGACCAAGGAGGCCACAACCCTCATCCAGGACTTAGAAGAAACATTCGCCAACTTGCGCAAGGTGAAGCTGTGCCTCAACCCGGAGAAGTGCGTGTTCGGCGTACCCTCTGGCAACTTGCTAGTGTTCTTGGTTTTGCACCGGAGCATTGAGGCCAACCCGGAGAATATCAAGGCCATCGAGAAAATGAGGCCGCCCACAAACCTGGAGGAAATGCAGAAGCTCGCCGGGTGCGTGACATCCTTGGGGCGCTTCATCTCTAAGCTCGGGGAACGTGCCCTCCCGTTCTTCAAGCTCATGAAGAAGAAAGGGCCCTTTGAGTGGACTCCAGAGGCTGACGCCGCTTTTCGGGACCTCAAGGAATACCTCACCAGCTTGCCGGTTATGGTAGCACCAAGACCCTTGGAGCCCATGACACTCTACCTCGCCGCAACGCCTCACTCCGCCAGCACAACATTGGTCGTGGAACGGGAGGAAAGGCTCTGGATCCCAAGGCTACCGGGCGGCTTGGCACCTTCAGGACCCGCGCCGCCCCCTGACACGACCTCAGGGGCGGATTCGACCGCGGGCACCGACAGCCCTGCAGCTCAGCAAGAAGCTCCAGTGGCTCCTGAGGCGCCAGCGGGCCCTACTGCGCCAACCATGGTGGAGCACCCAGTGTACTTCATCAGCACAGTACTGCGCGATGCACGTTCACACTACCCGATGCCCCAGAAGCTGCTTTTGGCCCTCCTCGTCGCCTCCAGGAAGTTGCGCCACTACTTCCAAGGCCATCCCATCAAGGTTGTTTCGTCGTATCCCCTCGAGAAGGTGCTGCGGGGACCGAATGTCATCAGGAGGGTTGCCGAGTGGAACATCGAGCTTCAAGCGTTCCAGCTGGAATTCAGCACCATGCGGGTGATCAAGGGAGCAGCTCTGGCAGACTTCATGGCAGAATGGACTGAGGCGCCGGAGGGGGGGGGGGGTCAGCGAAGACCCGCTGGCCCCCGACGATGAAGCCCCAGACGGATGGGTACTGTACTTCGACGGCGCCTTCTCACGCCTCGGCGCGGGGGCTGGCGCCGTGTTGGTATCTCCCACTCAGGATAAGTTTTACTAAGCTGTGCAGCTCTGCTTCCAGCAGGGCGAGAAGGTCTCCACCAACATCGCCGAGTATGAGGGCCTAATTGCCGGGCTCAAGGCCGCCGCCGCGCTGGGGGTCAAGCGTCTCAACATCAGGGGCGATTCGCAACACCTCGTCGACTTCTCCAACAAGGAGTACAAGCCCAAGGATGAGCACATGGGGGCATACCTGGAGGAGGTGCGCAGGATGGAGAAGCGATTCCAAGGGCTGGAGGTGCAGCACGTGCCGAGAGGCACCAACAAAGAAGCGGACGACATCGCCAAGCGAGCCTCCAGACGGGAGCCTCAAAGGCCAGGCATCTTCGAGGAGCGGCTACTCAAGTCGTCAGTAGCACCATCAGCACCCGAGCCGGCCTCCCCTCGGCAGGGGTTACCAGCGGCGCCCCCGGACGGTGCCCCGCCCTGCGGCCCACCTTCCGGAGCCCGTCTATTGCTCGCTGCGGAGCCCGTGGAGGGTTGCTGGACCCAAGAACTCAAGATGTACCTACACGATGCCCTGCCAGACAAGGAAGAAGATGCAGAGCGCGTGGTCCGACAGGCCTCAGCTTACTGCATCCAAGACTACGAACTCTACAGGAGGCGCCCCAACGATGTCTCGCTAAAATGCATCTCGAGGAAGCAAGGGCGTGAGCTGCTGGCTGATATCCACGGTGGAGACTGTGGTCATCACTCATCGTCCCGCACCCTCGTGGGAAAGGCCTTCCACATCGGCTTATATTGGCCCACGGCGCTCAACGACGCCACGGAGCTCGTGCGAGCTTGCAAGGCGTGCCAGTTCCATGCCAAGCCGATCCACCAGCCGGCGCAAGGCCTCCAGACGATTCTGCTTCTCTGGCCCTTCGCGGTCTGGGGTTGGACATCTTAGGTCCATTTCCTCGGGCAGCAGGGGGCTACCGCTTCCTGTACGTTGCCATCGACAAATTCACCAAGTGGGCGGAAGTGGAGCATGTTCGCGCGATCCTAGCCGGGTCAGTTGTCAAGTTCATCCAGGGCCTCGTGAGGCGATTCGGGGTCCCCTACCGCATCATCACGGATAACGGTTTGCAGTTCACAAGTAATCTCTTCAGGTCATATTGTGCTAACCTTGGAACAAAGATCTGCTACGCTTCGGTGGCCCACCCCAGGAGCAACGGCCAGGCCGAACACGCCAACACGGAAGTCTTGCGTGTCCTCAAGACGCGCAGCTTCAAGAAGAAGCTTGAGGCTTGCGGCAGGGGATGGATCGACAAACTCCAGTCCCTGCTGTGGCCAATTCAAACCACTGCCACCAAACCTATGGGGGAGACTCCCTTCTTTCTCGTTTATGGGGCGGAGGCGGTCCTCCCTCACGAGGTCAAGCTCTCTCCCCACGGGTCTTGGCCTTCAATGAGGAATGCCAGGACGCTGCCTGGCGGATGGACCTCGTGCTTGGCGAGGAGGGCCGCCGCTGAGCTGCCCTTAGGGCGGCACGTTACCAGGAGGCGATGCGGCGGTACCACTGCTGCGACGTCCGCGCAAGAACACTTGAAGTTGGTGACTTGGTCCTGAGGCGGGACCTCTCCCGTGAGGGGCTACACAAGCTCTCGCCCATGTGGGAGGGCCCGTTCAGAATCGCCCGTGTCTCTAGGCCTGGTGATGTGCGCCTGGAGACGCAGGATGGGATACCTATCCAGAATTCCTAGAACATCGAACACCTCAGGAGGTTCTATCCATAATCAAGGCTCCGTGCCAGTGTAGGTCTCCGCCCGTGACACTCTCACGTAATAATGAGTTGGGGTTGTACACGCCTCGGAGTCTCCTGTGCGTTGCCTACAGGCCCACAGACGGGGCTCCCACCCATGCCCCAGTGGCAGTCCTTAGCTCCGCGCTGGGAAGAAGACGTAGTGTAGGGGTCAGACGCGACCTTTTTTCCTTTTTGCTTGGTGTTTGGCTATCAACCTTTTCTACTTCCTTGGCTATCAGCCCTTCCTCTACCCCATGCTATGAAGTTCTCGTGTTTCTCGCGCTTCCTGCATTTTGTTGTGAGTTTTGTGTTTGGGATCTTTCTCGTCGGCTTTAAGTTCAGCTATGCCACTCGCTCTCCTTCACGCGCCTCGCGCGTGGGGGCGGGGGCACGGTCGGTCACCGGCCCTCATCTGCCGTGACCCCGTGACCTCGCCTGGCCAAGCCTGCTTAGGCTCTACCGCCGGGCTTCTCAGTCCGCGCAACCTATCTACAGAGCCACTCAGGCTTTGGTGCTCTAACCCGCGCACGGCACTCTCTGCAGATCTCAGCGATTGAACCCCACTCGGGGGCTGTACGAGCCCATCAGACTCGGCCACCTCCTCACGACCCGATGGGGCTCATGATGCCAGAGTCAGGAGGACTCAGCCTCAGGACGGCATGACACATTAAAGCTAAGTGATTTCATTCAGGCAACAAAAGCATGACGGTGAGTTCTCACATCTTACATACATCACAACCCATTACACTCCTCCTCAAGGCAACTTGAAATTTTGACGCAGAAAGGACATGAAGGAAAAGAAAGGAGAAGAAGCAGAAGCCGCTCCCGCTCAGTCAGAATCCTCCGGTTCCTCTGGCTTCATCGAACCGCAGCGGCGCGGCGATCCCCTCCCCTCGTCGTACCGAGATCGGCGGCGTGGTGGTTCGTCGCGGCCGCCACTGCTGGAGGAGCTGCTGCTACCACAGAGAGGGGGCCCATGGCGTCCCCTAGGACTGAGGTCGTCTCCGGAGGAGGGGCTGCTCCTCCGGACGTCTTCGTACTCCTCGTCATCAGCCTCGGGACAGCACCCAAGGCGCCTCCCTTCCTCCGAGAAGACCCTGACGAACAGCATGGAGACGCCATCGTACCTGAAGTGGAGCGCACACCTCCCCTGCAGCCGGCGTGCGCGGGTAAACGACTGCCAGCCACGCTCCAAGAACACATCGCCCGAGGGAGCCACATCAACCTCCATCAAGGACGCACCACTGCAGCAACCGTCGGCCTACAACCATATACCTCTAAGGCCTCCAGCCGGTAGCACGTCGCCAATCGAGCGGGGAAGCCTGAGCCACAGGCTGCCGGGCTTCTCCGCCCACACCATGAACTTCGACGAGACATCGAAGGAATGGAGCTGTGGGCGTGGAGGGCGTGCGACCAGCAGGCACCGTTGCGCGCCCCCTCTTCCTCCGCGGCCGCGACCACCTTCTCCACGGGAGGACGCCCCGCGCTGTCCACCGGCGGCCGCGGCGGGGCTCAGAAGCCCGCACCCGCTTCCCCGAGAAGCCACTGCGGGTGCAGCGGTATACTTGCGGGGACGACCGCGACCCCTCTTCGGTGACAATGGGTCTGGATCCTTCGGGGTCTTCCCCTTCTCCGCGGTGGATGGCTTCCTCGGCGGTGCCATCAGGATCTTGCGACAAGAAAGAGAGCGAAGGACAAGCAAGGAGAAGATGGCGCTGGCTTGGAAACGGCCTGGGGGCTCCCCCCTAGTCCCATTTATAGGGCGGAGGAGCCCAACCGCCAGCCAATGGCGTCGCAGCCATTACTCCCTCGTCGCCTGCGCCAAGGAGTTGTCAACTCGCACGATCACCAAGGCTGCGTGGGAAGCGGAGCCGCCACGTCCCGTCCAACAATCGCACGCCGGCCTGGCCCGCAGCCTTTCAAGGCCAGCGGCGCTTCGTCCTCGGCTAAGGCTTCGCCCCGAAGCCAACTCCGCGCGCGCCTTGGGCCCGGGGGCTACTGTCAGCGTACTGGGAATCAGGGTACCCAGACTTGCTTGTCTGCGGGCCGTGACACGCTCCTACTACGGCCTGGTACAGCCTAGCTGATCGACCTGCTGCCCAAGACCCTCGTGAGGGGATTAAGCCTTGCGAGGAGAACGACGCCAAGACCCCCTCAGGAGCGGCCTCAGCCAGGTGCTCCGGAGGGGCGGAGAATCCAAGGCCAAGCCTGCCTCAGGAGGAGGCAGTGATATCAGCAGTGATGCATCGCGCCAGCGGGTGCCAGCGGCGTAGTTACCATTTCGGTGCAAGGGGGACAGCGCAGCCGCAAGTTCCCAAGGAGCGGGGCAAACGTTTCCTCATTGGTGCAACGAGACTGAAGACCACAAGGACGGCAAAAAGGATGTCATCGTCGAGCCCACCACCGCGTCATCGCCTGATCCTTTTGCAGGCGAAGACTGCTTTTGTCAGGGCAGGAACGTCCTTGTGTTCCCGCTCAAAAATTTTCATCGTGGGATCCCTTCCCACCTAAACATTTCGGGCGAAGAGGACCGTGGCCACCTATATAAGTAGCTAGAACCCCCACTGCAAAGGGGACGGACCGATACACTCTGCCACCATACAAGGAGTAAGAACACTAGCCTCCTGACCCTCTTGAGCTCACCTCCCGAGCCAGGAACCTCTGTACTAGCTTGTATCCCGGCTCGCCCGAGGCTAATCCACCAAAGCAGGAAGTAGGGTCTTACACCACGCGGTGGCCCGAACCTGGATAAACGCTTGTGTGTCTTGTTCGCTGTTTGCTTGAATCCTTCCACCGCGACGAGAGTGAGGCGCTAGGTAGACGAGAGTGGGAGAGATCTTCGTTCACGCCCCTGTGTTCGAACTTAACTGGTTTTTGCGGAGCCCTGAATCCGACATAGCCTACCTGATACTTTGGATCAGACCAGTGTTTAACGAGGGTTGTCCAGTCTTCATCTCTAATATATTTCACTCGAGATGTTTGGGCGATTTCATTGTTAGCCTTGCCTTTAAAGTGAGATTTTCTAAGGTGCTACCGATACTGTCGCGGAGCAGACTGAAAAACATGAGTGCATGCTTGTTTAGTTGCATCATCTTTCGGATCCAACTTGAACCTCATCTGTTGAAAAAAGAATCTGAGTCTTATTAGGAGGAAGCTAGAAAGTATGGGACAGAGCAAGCCAATATTACTAATTGCCATGAATAACATTACTTACGGATAAATGGTCAAGGAAGGTGTTAAACTGGGTATTGTCTTTCTCATTCCTGTACTGGATCCATGTTGGGAGCATACGTGCATGACACCAAACGACAATGGATGCCTCTGATACTAACTTGGCTGACTCTGTAGCACCACGTGGCCTTTTTAAACCTGCCTCAAAATGGATCTCCATTCTTCCTCCTTTAGATTTTGTTAATCTGTCAAGCATTATCCCCGATGTCTGTTTCCGCTTGCATTGTGGTGCTAGTTCAATAACGAATATGGAAAGTGTTAGTGTACATCAAACTGTGAGAGTACATATAAAGGAGCATGCAACTGCAACTTGACCCGGTCAGGTACCGTCTTGGTGTTGATGCTCATGAGGTTCACCTGATCTTGCCAAGTCATGTTGTGTCAGCAGTGCTTCGGATGTAGTGTTAGGTGTGAACGCAGCTTGGGAACTTGCCAGTTCCGGAGCAAACGAACGAATAACTCGTAGAGATGTTGGTACAGTTGAAGTGGATGCTGCAGCTAGTGGAGCAGGTGATACTGTGTTTGTAGACTTAGCCGGTGGACTTGGACCTTCTACTGCACTATAAGTACCAGCAGAATCTGGATGGCACATCCTTTTCCGTTTCACCCGACGAGTAACACCACTCCCTACTATATTATTTTTCCTTGCTCTTTTTTGACTTTGCCATGTCAAGCCGTACCCACAACACAAAAGAATAAAATCGCTCTTCAGAACTCATTGATGCATGATACAGACAAGCAATACTTTCATGTAAGACAATCGTATGAGGATGGAATATGTAAGAAAAACAGGACGGCATGACATATTCACAGCTACGATGTGTAAACTAAGCAGAAGGATTTTCAAGAAAATAGAAGTAATGCAAGCTAGACACCATATGAAAGATGCAACCAATATTATTCTGCCAAGTTAAAAGTATTTTGTCATAAGTGGCAATTCAAAAAATTAGAAGCAGTACAACGTAGAAATCAATGCAAGATGCAACCACTATCAAACTGCCATGTTAAAAGTGCCCAATCATGAGTGACTGATGCGGGATACACAACAACAGTACTTTGATGTAAGAACATGGTATGATAGATAGATGCATTGTATTCTAGACAAAGAACGCCATGTCATATGCACATGTATAACGTATGAACTCAGCAGGTGCAATTTAATCAAAATAGAAGAAATACAGGCTAGACAACATATGCAACATGAAACCAGTTATAACACTATCAACTTAGAGTAAGCACCTGCGATGGTGGAGTACGGGAGATGAACTCATCATGTAGACTTGGGACTTCAACTTCATTAGCAGTAGCAGTGGCAAATCTAGGGAGTCTCTGTTTGCGTCGGTGCGGAGGACCACCAACATCCCCTAACTTACTCTTTTCCTTCCTATTTTCTGATATTGCCTTATGAAGTCAAAACCACAAGAAGATGAATAAAATTAGCTCTGCATAACTGGTTGATGCATGATACAGTCGAACACTACTTTGATGTAAGGAAAGCACAAGATAGGAGGATGTAATATGTACAAAAAAGACAGCGTTTCATATTCACATGTACGATAGGAGGATGGAATATGTATGAACAAATAGTAAGCGGAAGGCATTTCAACAAAATTAGAAGAAATGAAAGCTAGGTACCATATGAACATGCAACCAATATCACTCTATCAGGTAAAAAGTGTCTCGTTGTAAGTGCCATTTCAAGAAATTAGAAGCTGTACAAGCTAGAAGACAATGCAAGATACAACCTACATCATATTCCCAAGTTAAATGTGTCTTATGGGTAAGTGATCGTTGCAGGTATAAGTTGTAAGCTACGCAGATGCAATTCAACATAATCATAAGCAATACAAACTAGACATCATACGGAAAATGCAACCACATATAATAGTTCCAAGTTAGAGCAAGCACCTATGGTGGTGGAGTAGGGGAGATGTGCTCATCATGTACACGCATGTTCTAAAAATAGGAACACGTGTCATATTCATAGGCATTATGTGTAAAGTAAGCAGATGCAATTCAACAAAGTTAGAAGCAATACAAGCTAGACATCATACGCAACATGCAACCACATATAATAGTGCCAAGTTAGAGCAAGCAACTGTGATAGTGGAGTAGGGGAGATGTTCTCATCATGTACACGTATGTTCTAGAAACAGGAACACAGGTCATATTCACAGGCATTATGTGTAAAGTAAGCAGATGCAATTCAAGAAAGTTAGAAGCAATACAAGCAAGACATCATACGCAACATGCAACCACATATAATAGTGCCAACTTAGAGAAAGCACATGTGATGGTGGAGTAGGGTAGATGTGCTCATCATCTACACAGCTATGTTGACTGTCTAGCCTTGCGTTGTCTTGCGAATCTTGTTGGGAGGATGGCGGAGTAGAATCTGTAGAGAACCTCCGTTTCAGTTGCTCGGAAGGACCACCATCATCCAATGCCTTGCCAATTTCCTTCAGCTTTATTGATTTTGCATTGTGAGGTCAAACCGACAAGAAAAAGGAATATAATTCGCTCTTTAGAACTCATTGATGCATGGTGCTGACGAACACTACTCTGATGAAAGGCAAAGTCATGATACGAGAATGGAATATGTACGAAAAAATGGACAGCTTGATATATTCACACCTATGATGTGGTAACTAAGCAGAAGGCACTTCAACAAATTAGAATCACTACAAACTAGACACCATATGAAAGGTGCAATCAATATCACTCTGCCAAGTTAAAACTGTCTCGTCATAGGTGGCGTTCATCAAACTAGAAGCAATACATGCTATAAATCATATTAAAGACGCAAACCAATATCACACTGCCAACTTAAAGGTGTTCCATCATAAGTGACTGATGCAGGATACACAAGCAGATTAGTTTCATGTAAGAACATGGTGTGATAGACAGATATAGTATGTACCAAAAACAGGAAAGTGTGTCATATTCATACGTATCATGTGTAAGCTAAGCAGATGCAGTTTACGCTAATTAGGAGCAATACAAGCTAGACACCATATGTAACATGCAACCAGATATCACACTGCCAAGTTAGAGCAAGCACCTTGGATGGTGGAGTAGGGGAGTGGAGACTTGGTCCTTGTAATGCACTATCAGTACAAGGAGAATCTGTACAGATGCTCCGTTTACGTTGCTGCAGAGGACCACCATCATCGCCATCCGTACTCTTTTCCTTTCTCTTTCTTGATTTTGCCTTGTCAAGTCAAACCCACAAGAAAAAAGAATAAAATTTGCTCTTCAGAACTCATTGATGCATGATACTAACGAACACTACTTTCATGTAAGGCAACCGCATGATAGGAGGATGGAATATGTATGAAAAACAGGACAGCGTGACATATTGACATGTCTGATGTCTAAAGTGTAAACTAAGCACAAGGTGCTTGAACTTGTTAGAATCAATGCAAGCTAGAAACCATATGAAAGATGAAACCAATATCACTCTGCCAAATTAAAAGGGTGCCCTAACAAATGTATTTGACCAAATTAGAAGCAATACATGATAGCAGGCTAGAAATAATATGCATATGCAACGAATAAAGGTGACTCATCGTAAGTGATTGATTCAGGATACAAAAGAGAGGTAGTTTCATGTAAGAACAAGGTTAACACATAGATGTAGTGTGTACCAAAAATAGGAAGGCATGTCATATTCACAGGTATAATGTGTAAACTAAGCAGATGCAATTTACCCTAATTAGAAGCATTACAAGCTAGACACCGTATGCAACATGCAACCACATATCACACTGCGAAGTTAGAGCAAGCACCTGTGATGGTGGTGTGGGGGAATTGTGGTCAACAACTAGAGAGCTACGTTGACTATCTTCATTTAGCCTTACTGTTTTTTGAGAATCATGTGGGGAGGATGACACTGCACTCTTTAAACGAGTATGGCGTCTCACAATAACCCACTCTGGTGACTGTCTCATCATAAGTGATTGACGAGGCATATAAAAGAGCATTAGTTTGATGTACGAACATGGTTAATAGACATATGTAGTATGTATCAAAAACAGGAAGGTGTGTCATTATAAAAGGTATAATGTGTAAAGTAAGTAGATGCAATTTAACCAAATTGGAAGCAATACAAGCTAGACACAATATGCAACATGCAACCACATTTGAAAGTGCAAAGTTAAAGCAAGCACCTGGGATGGTTGTGGGTGGCAATTGAGATCATCAACTGCAGAGCTACATTTACTATCTCCAACTGCTGACACTGCATCCTCTAGAGCGCTGAAACGCTTAGTGCTTATCTTCGAATTATACTGGAGCGACTTCTGTCTTTCTTTTGAGCATTCATCAACACTGCGTCAGAGTCTGAAATACCCATGCATAAAAAACAATAGTGTGAGTATGGGTGAAGTGTGTGCAAAATTGGTACAGTGTAAAGGTAGCAGATAGCAGGTCGGTGAGAAATAAATGACGGGAGACATATGATAGTTGTACAACATGCATGGCACACTAAATTACTACAAGATTCTATGAAAATAACATTCGACTGAAAGCAAATAGGTCAGTCCATTTTTTCTACACCGTCCGATGTACAAAGAATGGGTAGATCACCTTCATCTACCTCCAGCCAGTCAGTGTTGACGATCTTCCTCGAAACGGCAGCGACCACCGGCCTAGTCCCCTGCCTGCGCCCTCCCCTCGACCTCACCGCACTGTCGTGCTTGGCACCACCCCCGGCAATCCATTCAAGCCCCGCCGACCTCCAGATCGGGCGCAAGCAGCTCTTGCGCCCCACACCCCTATGATAGACACCGATGCGCCACTTCCCCGGTGAATAGGCGGACTAGGTGCTCCGCACGCCTAAGCGGGTGCTGCTTCTTTTAATTGCGGTTCGACTGACCCTGAATTGAAATCCAGGTGGGCTACTGACCTCTAGCAAAGGTGAAATTGTAAAGGGAGGAAACCTTGTGCATTTAGTATCACAAAGAAGATGCAATAAGAAGCGCTCAACTAGTTTCTTTCGTGGGATGAATACGGTGTGAGCAGAGACGTAATGTTTGCACGAATAAGGGAAGAGGAGTACCTCTTTCTGCTGGCAGTGTTGTGGCCTCCTTCTGTTTTTCCAATGATCTTCTTGTGGTTTGCTGGAAATGATAAGTTGTCGAGGATGGTGCAGCATTGGATGAACCCATGGACAAGTTGTTGAGTGTGGTGCGGTGGCCATCTATCGGCGGTGGGGAAGCAGATCCGAGGCAGCGAACGACGGCGTAGCGGGAACAGCTCCGGTGCGGTGGACGGTTGCGACAGTGGAGCGGCAGCTGTGAGGCGTAGGACGGCGTGGGCGGAGTGGTTATGGTAAGGCGCACATCGGTGTCGGCGTCGTGGAGGAACCTCTACCTCGGCTTCAGCTGCTAAGTCCTTGAGGCCGTTGCAGTCGCGGTTGCGTTGGACGACGACGTCGGGGTACCGGCTCCGGCGTGATGGAGTTGGGCGGCGATGGATTGGGCGCTATGGGGTGGAGGACGTAGGAGGCTGGGGTTTCGCGGCTGGTGGAGAGGGTGTTTTGGCGCCCATGGAGTATGAATGGGGAAACGGAGGGAGGCGGGGAATTGAGGGGGAACAATGTTTCAGTTTGGGACACACTTGTTTGAAATTTGGGGAAAGTTACAAACTTTGCCCCCATCTAAAATTTCGGACATATTGCGGGTTGGGGTAGGACAGTAATCTCAGCTGTCCCAAATGTGGGTGGGATAGATTTCGGCTGAGCGCATGGGTGTTTAGGCGCCCACGGCGTATGAATGCTTCTCGGAGGTGGTTGAGACTAGCGTCTTGGGGAAGTTACAAACCTACCCCGGTTTAGACCTTTGGAAATCGGGCCGATAGGCTACATGGGCCAGAGTCAGGACAGTAATTTCCTACCACCAAATATTAGTCTCGCGTGGTTTCGGGTGACCAGAGGCCTATTTGGCGCTTTATTCAATATTTGGGAGCAGAAGCATTAACGTTTTCGGTTCTCTTGAATTGAACATTCAGGATTTGTCAAACTTCACAAATCTTTACTCTTGAAAATCCAAAAGCTACGATTATTTTGGAATGGAGGTGGTACATTTTAATATACATTGTACATGAGTATATATTAAAAAATATGCAACTTACCGAAGTTCATGCATGGTTCCAGATATAATCTCCTTGGTTGCAAAAAAAAGTTAGACATGCGTATGAATATATATAGCATATTCAAACACACAACAATGATTAATGCCCCCTTTTACATCTGATTTACAAATGCCATTATCTCGGGTTCAAATAGATGAATGCATTTCCTATGAATTCGAATCTTCGAAACCCCCTTTATGTTCAATTCGACATGTATTCTATTTCGTAGCTAGCAATTTGGAATGTATCCATGCAAGTGACAAATGTATAAAGTGCTTCACGCTAACAATATGGAGTGCACTAATTAATGTTTATATATGAATTGCAAAAGCATACATTGCCTGTATTTCAAACCGCTCTCACTATATGGATAGATAATATGAAATAAAAACATGCACATGCAAGAATTCAATAGAGTATGGGTGTCTGATAGACCAATTTTCGTCCATACGCAATTTGCAAAATTCATGATCTCATCCAAAAATAATAATGCCATTTATATTTTAATTTAATGCGTAGAACCGCCTTTTACACGTAGATGCACTATGCATCGGCCCGTTCTCACAAACGCGCTATATATCTGTCTATCTACCGCATAAGTGCACACACTTTATATGCATCGTCATTTCTCTTTCACACATGCTCACAATCTCTCTCAGGGTGTCGGGGAGTCTCATGCACATGCTCTCTCTGTATCTCTCTCTCTCTCTCTCTCTCTCTCTCTCTCTCTTTCAGACTACTATGTACCACTCTTTTCACTAATCTCAGTTGGAAAACACTATTTGTCTCACATGCACGGTCTATACTAGCCCTCTATACGCACATATATGTGCCTACGTGTCTCCCGCATGCACATTATCTTTAGGCCTCTCTCGCACACATTGCCCCCCCAGACACACCTCTCTCTTAGTAGTTGGTAGATCTGATTCCATCATATCATTCGGTAGGATATCCCTGACTGTTAGGATGGATGGTAATACGAGGCAAAGTTTTACCCTAGTCCGGACCCTTGCAGTTGAGGAAAAAGCCTACTCCTGGTACTGTATATTAGTGATAGGGAAGTGTACAAAGTGCATGTGAATACCAGGCATTGTGCGTGTGTGTATACTATCGACGAACTAGCTCCCGGGCTTCTATAACATACTGGGGGCCTAGGGTTACAAATCATATATAGTCGGCTTATCACCAGCGGGGATAGAGTCCTCCACGACTCTGGTAGCTAGCTTCGTGTTGTACGCCGAGTCCTCCGCACGGGTCTTCGTATAACGCGTCTCGATCCAGCCTATGTGGCGCAGGATGGGACAGACCCATGAGTCCTCATGTTGACCCACCACAACTAGAAATGATGTGCCCACCAAACCACACACGCAATCGGCCACTAACAAAATAAGCATATACAATAGTAAAATGTTATACATGAAATTTAATTGCATGGCGCATCCAAAAATATTTGTTCTGCATTGTGAATGTTTATATATTCTCCTAAAATATTAGTCACAGGAAAGAGAAACGAAGGGCATATCTCTCCTTGTCTCCATCGGACATCCCCTCTTTCTACACCACTTTCACATACGCACACAAACTATCTCTCGGCCCTCTAAAAGTATGCATGCCCACAATGCATTCACGCATGACGAGCACTGTATTTCAAGCTAAAGCACGATACAGTCACTGGAGTTCATAATATGCTCATTACGGTCACCGTATACATTCTCATGGTGATCATACGGTATATAGCTCACAATACGTCTCCGTATTTTCTTGATGATACTGGCGGACTTTGCATTTGATGCGTGCTCCGTATTCTGTTACCGACACTTATGGTCATTGTATTTGAAACGAAAGCACGATATGGTCACTGGACTTCAGAATAAGCTCCTCACGGTCACCACATGCATTTTGTCGTGCTAACTAACATGTGGTTGGATGGTTAGGAGGACAGTGGTTTCTCGAGCCCACCAGGGTTAAAGTCATGGTGCTCGCATTTATCCTGGGTTAATTTCAGTATTTTCCGGCGATGTGTGTTCAGTGGGAGGAGACGTTCCACTCGACTACAAGGCACCTATGGTGACTTCCTAAAATCTCAAGATCATATGCTGGCCCACTCTCTCAAAGAGTGCTTATGCGTATATATGAGCCCTTGCGTCTGTACCGTGTTAAAAAAATACATGTCATGATTATACGGTCACTCACTCACCCATACAACTCCGTATTTTGTTGATGACACAATCAATTGACCAGTCAAACGTTCCACGTGGCGCAACTAGTGTTGCAGCATCGGGGCGCGTAACCATGGGGACCACCTATCAGCCCGTATATGAAAGAAAGAACTGGTAGTTTGAGTATGTAATGTGTTAATAAAATATATTTTAGGGTGATCATACGGTCACTAGCTCACCATATAGCTGCGTAATTTGCTGATGACACAATCAATTGACTAGTCAAACGGTGCACATTCAGCAACGCACATTACCATAGGGCCCACCTGTCAGCGCGTATATGAAGGACAGAAATGGTAATAAATTAGTGGTCGGTGGGTACTCGAAGTCGTGAGACCTCTGGTTGGCAGTCGCCGGCGGTGGGGGCGCGTTGATTGGGCGGTGGGGTGGGGATCGCTGGAGAAAAAGCTCGGCGCGGGGGGCCTAGAGGGATGGTCGGTGCGGCACCGGACCGGCCGTGGGGAGTGGTTTCGGGGCGGGCGGGGCGGCGTGGCGGCGCGGTCCGGCCGCGGGCGGCGGGGGCCGGCGGTTCGGCTGGTGGTGGCTGGCAGCTCAGGGGGTGAAGTTTGATGATAAACTGCAGGCCCTTGATTTCGTATCCAACGGCTGGAAAATCTAATGACGAGAGATGAAAAAGTCAGTCGACTGAAGTGTAGCCACACCCCGCACGTACACATGCACGCACGCACGCAAGACACGCACGCATGCAGGCATGCAACACTGACACGTACACATAACGAACACACGCACGCATGCAGGCGTGCAACACTGACGCGTACTCGTGCACTCACGAACACACGCACATACGCACACATGCATGCAACATTGAAACGTACCCTTGCACACACGCAACAATTGCATGCCTGCATGCACACAGCACACGACGCAAGGCACACACTCAACCTATACGTGCATGCACCCTTTGTTAAGGACATGGATTGTTACGGGTATTAATCAATCTTATCTGTGATAAGCAGAACATTGATGAATGTAGCGGTCTTTATGAATCACAATGTATCGAACGGGCTACCAACATGAAAAGGATGACGTCACACTCAATGAACAATAATCGGTTTATCAAATGCCCGCTTCTGACCGCCCTGGCCCACCAAAGGTTCCTCTGTTGTGCGCTGCGTGAGTTGGGTCACTGACATGCAGGCCATGTACCCAAAGAGCCCACACGTTAGTGGAAGAACGACACGCTGTCCTACGTCAGAGTCGAGGGCGCTACTCCCTGCACGCTCGGCTGAACACGCCTCCTTGCCGCATTCAAACGCCTCCATGAAACCCGCCCGTGTGGAAGCCGAGAAACCCACTCTGGACACACGTCCGTTCATGATCGGGCCGACATTAAACGCAACGCCGGCCGAGCTCCACCCGTCCATCGTCTATTTAATCTCCGATTTAAACGAGGCCAAACGCCTGCCAAGAATCGCACACCTCCGCCGCTCCCCTATCTCCTCCTTCACCATTTTGTCCACTCTTACAATGGCTTACGAAGAGTAGTTATTCCGCATCCAAGCCGACTGGGTGGCCCGCCGAGCCCGCCGGATACGAGCTATGCAACTTGCTGATCCACCTCCCTCCCCTTGCCCGACAGAGCCAGTTACCGCCCCAAGCCGGCGCGCGGTTCAGCAACTCGTCGCTCCAGGCCAGCTCGACGAGGAACGGCACACGGGCGTCGTTGATGCCGTCCACGCCGCCGCCTCATACCGCGTCTCCCATTTCTATGGCCAAGACTCCCATGCCGGCGGCCGCTGTCGGATTCAGGGCTCCGCAAAACTCGTTAAGTTCGAACACAGGGCGTGAACGAAGATCTCTCCCACTCACGTCTACCTAGCGCCTCGCTCTCGTCTCGGTGGAAGGATTCAAGCAAACAACGAACAAGCACACAAGAGTTTATCCAGGTTCGGGCCACCGTGTGGTGTAAGACCCTACTTCTTGCTTTGGTGGATTGGCTCCGGGTGAGCTAGAATATTAGCTTGTACAACGGTTCCTGGGCTCAGGAGGCGAGCTCAGGAGGATCAGGAGGCTAGTGTTCTTGCTCCTTGTGCGGTGGCAAAAAGTGTGTTCGTCTCCTCCCTTTGAAGTGGGAGTCCTAGCTACTTATATAGGCGGCCACGGTCCTCTTCCCCCGAAATGTTTAGGCGGGAAGGGATGCCACAACTGCCATTTTTGAGTAGGAACACAAGGACGTCCCCGCCCTAACAAAAGCAGTCTTCGCCTGCAAAAGGATCAGGCGATGACGCGGTGGTGGGCTCGACGATGACATCCTCCTGGCCGTCCTTGCGATCTTCGGCCTTGTTGCACCAATGAGGAAACCTTTGCCCTGCTCCTAGGGAACCTGCGGCTGCGCTGTCCCCCTTGCATCGAAATGGTAACTGCGCCGCTGGCGCACGCTGGCACCCGTTAGCGCGATGCATCACTGCTGATATCACTGCCTCCTCCTGAGGCAGACTTGGCCTTGGGTTCTCCGCCCCTCCGGAGCACCTTGTCGAGGCTGCTCCTGAGGAGGTCTTGACGTTGTTCTCCTCGCGAGCCTTGGCCCCCTCGCGAGGGTCTTGGGCCACTGGTTGATCAGCTGGGCCGTATCAGGCCATAGTAGGAGCGCGTCACGGCCCGCAGACAGACAAGTCTGGGTACCCTGGTTCCCAGTGCACCGACAGTAGCCCCCGGGCCCAAGGCGCACGCGGAGTCGGCTTCGGGGCAAAGCCTTAGTCGAGGACGAAGCGTCGCGGGCCCCAAAGGCTGTGGGCTAGGTTGGCGTGCGATGGTTGGATGGGACGTGGGCGGCCCCGCCTCCCACACGGTCTGGGTAGTCGTGCGTCTTGCTAATCGCACGACTGGTAGGTCTTTTTGCTGTCGCCTCTGCTTCATGCCTCCCAATCGCCCCTCTTCTCTGCTTGCCTTTTCTGCCTCCTCCCCCTTGCCGTCATGCCATGCAGGGCGAAGAAGAGGGGGGACGGCAAGCCTGCCGTGTCGCCGTCGGTGCTCGAACCGGCGCTTGGTCGCTCCGCCATAGTGAACCAGGATGGTCTGGACAAGGTGCGTTGCGCCTTGGCCGATGCAAGTAACGAGTGGGGACCGACCCGGGTCCGGCTTGCTTCCCGGCCGGTGACGGAGCTTGGTGCTAACGACACCCAGCTTCATCTCCATGCTATCTTCGAGGGTCTTCTTCCCCCTTTCTCCTCCTTCTTCTACACAGTGCTCACGCATTACAGGATTCGGGCGTTACACCTGGACCCTGGGTCCATCATCCTTCTTTCCAGCTTTGCATTCCTGTGTGAGGCTTTCGTTGGCATTTCCCCTTCCGTGGCCTTGCTCCGCCACTTTTTCGCTCTCTCCTTGGTTGACCGGGGGCAGCGCTCGGGGTGCGTGTCGTTGCGCGCGGTGGAAGCGACTGCTGTCTCCGGAATTGACTTCCCGCTTCATGCCATCACAGAAGGGTTTCGCCGACAATGGGTGTTCATTGACGCCGTCGCATACAGCCCCCAATTTCATCTTCCTGATGCACCAGCAGTGCTAAACTCTGGCTAGAGGCATGAGGCCCTTTCAGATCCACGGGCGGAGCTTGTGATGCACCGACTGACCAACTTGAGGAAGAGCGGGTTGACCCTGGCGATGGTGGTGAGGGACTTCCTTGTCCTCCGTGTGCCATTCCAGCGCCATTCCAACCCGATGTGGGTTCTTGATGATCGCGCGCGTCTTCAGCGAGAGCAACTCCCTCCTGACATGCTCTAGGGGCTGATGCGACTGCTCGTTGGAGGAGTGCCTGAAGCTCGCCCTGGCTCCGCAGTTCCCTTGTACTTGGCTCCAATGGCCGGAAGGGCCCTTGCTGAGAGGATGCCCCGCTTCGATGCGTGGGGGCTGATCCCGGGAGGGACCCCCAATCCTCACGATGATTCCTCGGTGGTATCCGGGCCTACGAGCTCGTCCTTCCTTTCTGGGGCAGACGCACTTGGAGGAGCCCCTGGCCTGGGGTCGACCCCATCCCTAGAGCGAGTGGACGAAGCTCCGGCGCCGGTGTTGGTGGAGGTCGTGGAAAGCGCTGAGGCGCCGCTGGCTCCTAAAGCAGCCGAGGGGAGGCGCAGCGGCCTCCGGTCGAGGCAATTCCGGGAAGCGCCACCTCAGGGAGCGAGGCGCCGGCTGCGGGCGCCTGCTCCCGTCTTGCTCCGGTACTGGGCGTATCTGCCTCAAGCAACCTCCTGTCGTCTTTCGCGACGATAGGCAAGAGGCGGAGCCTGAGGAGCGTCTTCGGTCCTGCTCCGAGGGCCCTGAAGAGGATGAAGCTGACTGTGCCAAGCAGGTGCGTGTCCTTCGGTTCTCCCCATCCTTCTCAATGTGGTTCTACTAACTTCTTGTTCCATAGGGTCTCTCCCGCTCCATCTGCGAGTCACCCGACGAGGCCCGTAGGAGCTTCCGCTTGCATTCATTCTTCGGACCATGCCAGGCCTTCAGGAGGCCTCGCGCGGGTTCTTGAAATCGCGCCCGGGTCCTATTGCACAGGTTGTGCCCCTAGCCCCCAAGCGTCCTTGGGGCTAGGCAGCTCTTGGTACATCAGGAGCCCGCTCCGTGTCCCGGGTCTTGCCTTCACCATGGGTCAGCCAGCTCTTGAGGCAGCTCGAGCAACTGTTTGCCCGTCAGGACCATGCCTGCTCCCAGCGCCGGAGGTGCCGCGCGCCCCGGGGGTAGTTCCAGGGCACACGCTGAACTCGAGGGAGAGGGGGAGCCCCCTTTGGGCGACGTGGGTGCCAGGGACGAGCTTGGTCGTCTTCTGGAACTTGCAATGCGCCGGAGCGTGGTCCGCCATGACCTTGTGCGGGAGGCGTCAGACGCCCTAAAGCGTCTCGAGGTCGAGGTTGCTGAAGTAGATGAGCGCGTTGAGGCCGAGGGTCTACTTCCGGGGAGGGGTTGGCGCCAGCTGAGGACCGCCGTCAACCTGAGCCAACTGCAGCACGAAACCGCCCTAACGAAGGCGGAAGCGTCGGCCGCCGCGGCTCAGGAGGCTTGCGATCGTGCCCTGGAGGAGGCCCGAGACGCCGAGCGCCACTGCGCGGCCGTGGAGGAGCGTGAGCGCGAGCTCGAAGCTTCAAACGTCACACTCGAGTGCCAGGTTTGTGCTCAAAGGGTTACCCTTGCTGCACCTGTGGTTGATGATGACAGTCCAGCTGGCCTCTCGGCACGGGAGGAGGCGCTGGCACTTGAGGCGATGGAGCTGAGCATGGAGCGCAAATTCCTAGAAACGATGGAGCGCCAACTAGCCGAGGCCGAGGGCAACCTTGATGACCGCGAGGTTGTGGCGAAGAAAGCTGCCACGGAGGCGGAGCGTCTTCAGAAGGATTACCGCGAGAAGCTGGGGCTTCACGAGACTCTCTTTGCTGACAAGCGCAAGGAGCTCCAGAAGGAGATCACGACACTTAAGAGCAAACTGGCGGATGCCGAGCGTCGCCTGCAGGTGTCAGAGAAGGCTCGCATTGCAGCCGAGCGTCGCGAACGATCGTCGAAGAAGGCTTGTGCCGAGGCGGAATGCCGCGAGCGAGCGTCGGAGAAGGCTCGCGCCGCCGCCAGGGCGGAATTGTCCTGCCTTCACCAGCAAGTGGAGGACATTTCCACCCTCGCGGCTCGAACTTATGAGGAGGTTGCATGAGTCCGTGGAATGCAGCACACCCGCACGGAGATGTTTGAGGCCCATGCGGCACCGGGCCGACCGGGCCCTAGGAGAACTTCTTGGTTCAGGGCTCGCCGGCCCCCTGGTTAATGATGACGCCGGGTATCTTGGGTTCTTTACCAGGGTGGTGGAGTGTCTTGAAGGCGGGGTCAGGAAGGCTCGACAGCGCGTCGAGGAGCAAAGCCGTGACGTCCTGATGAGCGTGGTTTCCCGCATCTTCGGCAACTTGCACCGTCTTGACCCCCATGTGGACTTCGAGGCCCTGCTGGAGCCTGCGCCTGAGGCATTCGCCGGCCCCTCGGAGACTTGGGTGAGCGACCATGTGGACGTGTTGGTGACGGAGCTCGTTCCAGCTATTGAGGACGCGCCGGTGCCTGAGGGGGCGACACCGACAGTTCCGGCGAAGGCGTCGATGTTTAATCCAGTTCCTGCTGTAAATTTGCTTTTTGGTTGTGGCTTCAAAGCCGGGTGAGATGGGTGTCACAAGGTTTAAACTTTTGATGATGTAATTGAACACTGTAAGGATGGGTTTTTAAGCACTCCCTTACTTGTTCCTGAGGCTGTGGCTTTAAGCCCTTGTCGCGTGTCAGGACGGGGCGCCCGCCGACCTCGCCCGGGCGCTCCTCGTGAGTACCTGCTGTGAGGGCAAGAGTGGTTGGCGGTCCGGCTGCAGACCAGGCAGAACGTGTGCCCATGCCCCGGCCCCTGCTCGCGAGGAGTGACAGGGCGGGGTTGCGGCCATAGCCCGGCTCGGCCAGCAAGACGAAAAGATTGACTGGCGAGGAAACACGGCAAAAATCGCAAAACACAGACAAAAATTCTCCCTTTATTCAAGAAACGTGTTGCGCGGCGGCGAGATCGGCTTGAGAAAGCAGATACAAAGGGAGCAAATGTGAATAGCAAAAGGAGGGGCCGCGTCCGGCCCCTGAGCAGGTCTTCAGTCTTCTCCCCAGCGCGGAGCGTAGGGCTACCACCGGCGGATGTGGGCATAGCCATTGGGGGGCAGTGTCGACGGCCAGCACGGAGCATGGTGCTTCCACTCAGCTTGGGAGGGAGCCCCCGAGGTCCTAGGGCGATGCTTCGGAGACTCCGGGGCATGTACAGCCCCACTCATTATTACGTGAGAGTGTCACGAGCGGAGATCTTCTGACGTGCCCGCCCCTTTGCTTTGAGGGCCCCGCCCCGCGCTAGTCCGCTCCCTCATGAACTCACCCGAAGGAGGCATCCATGAAGTGGGACACTACGCATGATGGCGGGATGGGACCTTGGCCATAGGCCCCCCTCCGAGCACCAGGCACGCCGCTTACGCGATCTTCGAGCGCGCTTCGCCCCTGAGGGCTAACTTCGTTCAGAGACGCGGTGTCCTGAGGTGCGAGGGGGACCCCACCCTACCCACACTCCTAATGGCCCCTGAGCATTTCCTAATCAGGGCCGGGCCCAGCGGGTACGAGATTTCGTGAGCAGGGGGACGGAGCCGCGGTCTTGGGCCCTTCTAGTGCGCGTAGGACGGGCTGCCGTACCGCCTCCAGACGTACCCTCCGCAGCCCGGGGGATGGTACGCCTGGAGGCGCGGCGTCTTGAGGTTGAATGGAGGGGGGAGAAGGCCCCTCCCCGCGTGCATCATACCTGCCGCCAGTGAGCCCCTGGTGAAATCCAGGGCGGGCTCATGTGCGACGGGTCATGCGCGGGGGGACGAGGGCCTGACGCGGGCCTTCCCTTCCCTTTCTGTCTTGATCTGGCAACCAGGGTAGCCCCCTGGCCTGCCGAAGCCCGGCCAGAGACATTGTTGGCCCGAGGCCTATGGCTGATGCCGCGGGGCCGGCCCTCGCAGGCACGTGCGCACATCTCATTCGCGCTCCATGGCCATGGGTGATGATGGTGAAGGATTGAGGGCATGAGCGGGGGATCCGCCTCCCAACCTTCCGCTCCTAAGCCCCCTTGTGCCGGCTCCTGATTGCATCCGGCGTTCGGCGTAGCCCTAGGGTCGCTCTCTGCTGGCTCCTCGAGGGGGGCGGTTCCTGAATACAAAGGGCTTCGAGGTAGAGGGGCGGCGTCATATGCAGGGTTCAGCGGATGATACCCCATGTCGCCTTTGTATGTCGCTGCGGGTCTTGACCATACGGGCGATCGGGTGTGGCTGGAACGGCACCCGGTCCCCGACGTCGTCATGTGGACGTAGAATGGCTCGGCTCCGGTGCTGGCAGCGTCGAGGAGCTCGGCCACCCTAAGGAGCAGCGCGTCGTGACCACTGTCGAGCAGCCGGCACCTTAGCAGTTTGCTTGCCACCAGTATCGCAGCCCTCATGTTTTCCATTTTGCGCCGGTCCCGCGAGCTTACCGTTGCGTGTTTGGTTGCCCGTGTTGCCGCACTGCCTTGGCCTCGAGTGGGCGGAGGATGTTGCCGGTCCTGTGGCGGGGGGTTGGTGATGCTCATCATGCCGTCGGCCCCGATCAAGGACGGGTGGCGGCGAGTCCCGCGGCCGAAGGGCGATGCCTGAGCGGCGCGGACACCACGGGCTTCTGCACGCGTCTGGTGCGCCTCCGCCATCGTGGTTGCGGTTTGTTGGAGATGGGCGACGCGGGGTTGGTGGACGAGACCGGGCGAGGTCGTCGGAGAAGCGAGATTTTGACACGCCCCCTACCTGGCGCGCCAAATGTCGGATTCAGGGCTCCGCAAAACCCATTAAGTTCGAACACATAGGCGTGAACGATATCTCTCCCACTCACGTCTACCTAGCGCCCCGCTCTCGTCTCGGTGGAAGGATTCAAGCAAACAACAAACAAGCACACAAGAGTTTATCCAGGTTCGGGCCACCGTGTGGTGTAAGACCCTACTTCCTGCTTTGGTGGATTTGCTCCGGGCGAGCTAGAATATGACCTAGTACAACATTTCCTGGGCTCAGGAGGCGAGCTCAGGAGGATCAGGAGGCTAGTGTACTTACTCCTTGTGCGGTGGCAAAAAGTGTGTTCGTCTCCTCCCTTTGCAGTGGGAGTCCTAGCTACTTATATAGGCGGCCACGGTCCTCTTCCCCTGAAATGTTTAGGCGGGAAGGGATCCCACAAATGAGCGGGAACACAAGGATGTCCCCGCCCTGACAAAAGCAGTGTTCGCCTGCAAAAGGATCAGGCGATGACGCGGTGGTGGGCTCGACGATGACATCCTCCTGGCCGTCCTTGCGGTCTTCGGTCCTGTTGCACCAATGAGGAAACCTTTGCCCCGCTCCTAGGGAACCTGCGGCTACGCTGTCCCCCTTGCACCAAAATGGTAACTGTGCCACTGGCGCACACTGGCACCCGCTGATGTGATGTGTCACTGCTGATATCACTGCCTCCTCCTGAGGCAGACTTGGCCTTGGGTTCTCCGCCCCTCCGCAGCACCTTGTCGAGGCTGCTCCTGAGGAGGTCTTGACGTAGTTCTCCTTGCGAGGCTTGGCCCCCTCGCGAGGGTCTTGGGCAACTGGTTGATCAGCTGGGCTGTATCAGGCCGTAGTAGGAGCGCGTCACGGCCCGCAGACAGGCAAGTCTGGGTACCCTGGTTCCCAATACGCAGACAGCCGCGCCATGCAAGCAGCGACAGAAGCTGGGTGCACGGAGAGCGACGATTCAGTGGCCAGCGCCTCCGCATCCGTCGCCATCATCTAGGAGAAGTAGAACACAGGAGGCCGCCACCGCTTGGGTCTCATGAAGGCCACCACGGAGGCGACGCCGGCGTAAACAGGAGGTGTCTTGCCGGATCCTTTTGTTGTGAGGACCTTCATTGACCCTTCATATACCTCCGGGGCTCCCGGCAGTGCGGTGATTGTGCTGCCGGACATGAGGAACACAAATCCATCGGCGGGTGACCATTTAGGCCAGGTATTATATACCTGTGCTGTCTAGTACTAGCACCGTGTAGTTCATTTGAATGTAATGAAATCTATCATGTTTGTATGAAATATTGCCGTGTTTGCATGAATTTCATCCGGTTGGTTGACTTGTTGTCATAATGTGTGCGGCTACGGTTGGATGGCGTAATTTGCAGGTCGCCGGTCGGTTTGCGGGCGGCTCGGGCGGCATGGTGGGACAAAAAGAACACAGCTCGTGCGAGCTCATCTCCAACGTGCACATTGGAGGATGCATGAGAACCCGAGCCATTCCTCGTTCATCGTCGCAAAGGCACCGGTGGACAAAAGGGTCGCCAATATTTTGGCTACCCCGGGCAAGATCCAAAAAGCCCCTCCTAAAAGATTCAAATCCCGCGTTCGCCATGGAATTTTGCCATGTGTTGTTTTCATGGACTAGCAAGATGCCCGTGCATTGCATGGAACACCAAGATGCATTTTTTTTACAAAACACCTGTTGTGATTGACCCATGCAGGAGTAATCCCATTTTGTAAAAACTAATGATTGCCCGAGAATTTTATCGGATAAATGGTATCTCGAGAATTTTATCGGACTCCATTTTTGTATACAAGGCCACAAACCCATATTACAGGTACCAAGGCAAAAATTAATGTCTTCTAACTCAATGTTGCAAGCCACCTTGTTTCCTTGTTTGCTGTGTAAATTAATGTGTATTCTTCTCTTTCATGCACATCAAGCCAATGCTCACACTCCTGCATGCATGCAAGGGATAATTAATGTCCTCCTTTGCTAGTACTACTACGAGGCAAACACCATTAATATTGCATGGATTCGTGTTAGTGGCCTTGTATATCTACAAATTGTAATTTTGCTAGTGGCCTTGTATTTTAAAATGGAGGGAGAAAGATGAGAGATAAGGTGAGGAGGAGTGGGGCGTGGTGGTGACTGGTGGTTGGACTGGGCGGAGGCATGGGGATGGACGTCACATTATGTCTAGGTTTGTATCTCTATAGTCCCTCTCACACACACCCATGTAGGTGGGGGATGTGCACGAAGAGAAGAGGTGCACGCACGGCGCACGTACTCCCATCTCTTTCCCAACCACACCCGCGGGGGTACTCGGTGGAGCTCATTTCTGTACGAAAAGGCAGCCCACGTGGTAACTTGACACGTGTACTGGTTGTCCGCTAGATGGAGGGAGGATCGTCTACCACGGGTGAACAAACAAATTGCGACTTAACGCGTTATGTTAAAGAAGAGGCAAACCATGTGGGGCCTACCTTAGAGGCAAGGCTCTATACACTGGAGTACTTTTGATGTGTCCCGTCAACTCGCAGAACGAGGAGAAGCTTTCTTAGTACACCGTCTCCCCCACCCACGGGCCCGGTAGCTACGATGATGAGGTGAAGCTTGCTTACTACGCCTTATGCCCGCTCCCTCGCCCACGCGCGCGGTGGCTCGCAGGACGAGGAGAAATTTTTACTACTCCCTCCGTTTACTCCTCGTCCCTACTACCTTGGTTAGAGAGATTATCATATAGTTTGCAATATATATGTCCTTTAGTACTCCCTCCATTTACTTATACAAGGCCACTATAAAAAAATACATGTCAGTCTACCTTGGTTAGAGAGAAATTTTTACTACTCCCTCCGTTTACTCCTCATCCCTACTACCTTGGTTAGAGAGTTTTCTCTTGACACTGCTTGCATCGGGTGTTCTAACGCACCTCAAAATCCAACATGTGATGGTACTACTACTAGTAGTAGAATTCAGACTTATAAAACGGAAAAAGGAATGTTTTTTTAGATGAGCCATATAAACCCTGGTCGGTACGTACTCTGTCAAATCAGTTTTTCCCAAAACTAAGTCGCTCAACCTTTACTTGCTTGTTTCCCTTCCTGCCTCCTTGCCTCGAACTGACTATGCCAAACACCCCTGCCTGCCGCGCGGGAAAAGACCCTCCCTCGCCTTTTTAGTCCGGGTTTGTATCGATGGATCACGCGAAGCAGCAAAAACCCAAGCCGTGTCTTGTACTCCTCCGTCTACACTCGCTTTCATGAATTTTTTACTTCCTGTCGCCGACATGTGGGACATATAGCAACCGGGTTGACGTGTCAAGCACCAAATAACAGTGCAGAACAGCAGGGGGGACGCACCCAAGTCGTAACGCTCCAGTAGTAGTAGTAATGAGCAATGAGACGTGAAATCACAATGCCGCACCTTCCCAGACGGACGAAGCAACCATTATTTTTCACACTTCAGTTCGCCATCATCTCAAACCACATAGTATTGCTTCTGCCTCAAGAGGGACACGCGCATCGCCTTGGTACATCATGACATGTGGGACCGCATGACAGGCCATGCTCCCCCGCCGATCGCTCGGTAAAATCACCTCATTTTTACTACTATACTTCCTCCGTATCGGTTTACATGGCATGCACGCCGTTCTAGTTCGAGAATTTAACTAGCTATATATGTCATTAACAGTATATGTTTAGAAACTACATCCGCTTAATAATCCAATGATATACTTTTTGTGACATAGTAACTCAGATTTAGTTAGTCAAATGGATGACCTAGAACTACGTGCACGCCCTATAAACCGAGACGTCTAAAAAAACGAGACGGAGAGGGTAGTTTAGTACGTATATTTTTAGATCAATATAGTTGGGATTCACCAAGGAGCAAAACCAAGTGGTAGGCTGCACCTGTTGTGTTGTTGTAGCGACTCAAGCAGGGTCAGTCCGCACACGAAATGGCGACACACTTAACAGGACCCCTTTGGCCGACATGTGGCTCATCCACCGTCTTGTTCCACGTACAGTTCAGAGCAGCGGTTGGAATTGGAGGCACCCCGGTCGTAGCACCGCAGTAGTAGAAAATGAGCGATGAGGGGTCAAATCACAAAGGCCCACCTTTCCCGCATTAAGTTGGATGGACGAAGCAACCATCATTTCACTCTAGGGCGCAAGAGCATAAAGAAAAGAGAAAACCAATGATGCGTGCGGCAGCTACCTAGGGCACCCTAGGGTAGGGGTCTCCACTACAGATCATTTTTCTGAAAGCGCCTCCACTACAAATCGGCTTCTCCCTCGTCCTCTTGAAGAAAACCGATGATGCGTGCGGCGTTAGGGTTTGTAGGAGTACTACTAGGGCGTGCAGGGCCATGTCGTAGTAAACGGGAGAGGGATTGAGTTTGGGTCGACGCCTTAAATATGTGTGGGCCGCTTGGTTTTAGGGGAACGAGGCATTATTTTGGGTTCGGGGACCAGTGGAGATATAGTACGTACAAAAAATTGTGGACGTAGGTTCGACCGAAAGGCAATGATGCATGGGCCCTGCATTTTGATATACCCGGGGCCGCGTGAAATTTGCTACTCTACTCAAAACTAGTAAGGTACACATGCATTGAACGCATGAGATTTCGAAACCAAATTATGAATAAATACACACTATAGCATGTAATTCTTTGAGTCATATATGCATGATGTAGATGTTCGTTTAGTTCTTATAGTTCATCTCATTCAAGATCAATTAGTTTTATTAAAATGTTAAGATTCATGGGGTTGTGCATTGTAAAGCATAAAGTAAAAAACAAATAATGGCAATTCATTTAGAAAGAAAAAAATCAATTATGATACGGAAGATTCTAGAACAAAGGAGAAGTGCTTGTGTTTTGAGGTTTGTGCATTATGCTTAAGTTCAACCATGGAGTCTTCTAAATTGTACATGTGGCAAATCTAGCGGAACGTTGATGATATCGAACGGCCAGTAGTGCTCGGATTTGCCATCTCTGCACTGTCGAATTAGCTTCATCCGGCGACCATCTTTCAAGTTATTCGCACACTATATAGTTCTTCTGCTGTAGTTGCATGTCTTGGAAAAAAGTTACTAGTGGGTTGTACTAGCTATTTAGCAATAGAAGATGTATACATGGAAGTTGTAGGGAAAGAGATGACATGGAGTATCTCAATTCCTATGAGTAGGGATTTGCTACTTCTCGAGCTTGCGTTGTATTCCCTCGAAGAGGAAAGGGTGATGCAGCACAGTAGCGTAAGTATTTCCTTCAGTTTTTTAGAACCAAGGTATCAATCCAGTAGGAGACCACGCGTGAGTCCCTTGCACCTACACAAAAAATAAGAACTTCACAGCCAACGCGATAAGGGGTTGTCAATCCCTTTACGGTCACTTACGAAAGTGAGATCTGATAGATATGATAGTGTGATATTTTTGTTATTTTTGGATATAAGAACAGAAAGTAAAAACAACAAAGTAAAGTATATTGTAAATTGATATGTTGAGAATAGACCCAGGGGCCATAGGTTTCACTAGTGGCTTCTCTCATGATAACAGATTTCTATGGTGGGTGAACGAATTACTGTCAAGCAATTGATAGAAAAGCGAATAATTATGAGAATATCTAGGCATGATCATTTTATATAGGCATCACGTCCATGACAAGTAGACCGAAACGATTCTGCATCTACTATTACTCCACACATCGACCGCTATCCAGCATGCATCTAGAGTATTAAGTTCATAAGAACAGAGTAATGCTTTAAGCAAGATGACATGATGTAGATGGATAAACTCAAACAATATGATATAAACCCCATCTTTTTATCCTTGATGGCAACAATACTATACATGCCTTGCTGCCCCTGTCGTCACTAGGAAAGGACACCGCATGATTGAACCCAAAGCCAAGCACTTCTCCCATTGCTAGAACTATAGGGGCCAGTTCTTTTGGGCGGCTTAAAAAATAAGCTGCCTCTCCCCAGCTTAAAAAATAAGCCGCCCCCAAAATTTATCGAGGCTTCTAAATTAGTTATCCCATAACTAGTTCAGAAGCCCTAGTGAACAAGGCAGACGGCTTATGAGAAAAGCTAGGGAGGAGGCGGCTTATTTTTTAAGCCGCCAAAATAACTGACCCTAGATCTAGTAGGCCAAACCAAACCGATAATTCAAAGAGACTTGCAAAGATATTATAATCATACATAAAAGAATTCAGAAAAGAACCAAATATTTCTCATAGATAATCTTGATCATAAAACCACAATTCATCGGATCTCAACAAACACACCGCAAAAAGATTAGATCGAATAGATCTCCTCGAAGACCGAGGAGAACTTGGTATTGAGATCCAAAAAGAGAGAAGAAGCCATCTAGGTACTCACTATGGACCCGAAGGTCTGTGGTAAACTACTCACAACTCATGGTGAGGCGATGGTGTTGATGTAGAAGCACTCCGTGGAAGATCCCCCTCCGGCGGAGCTCCGGAATAGGCCCCAAGATGGGATCTCATGGGAACAGAAGGTTGCGGCGGTGGAATTAGGGTTTTCTCTGTTGCTTCGATGTTTTCAGGGTACATGGGTATATATAGGAGGAAGGAGGGCATCGGGGGAGCAACATGGGGCCCACGAGGCAGGGGGCGCGCCCAGGGGGAGGGGGCGCGCCCCCACCCTCGTGGACGCCACGTGTGCCCTCTGCTGTGGTTCTCAAATCTCCTGTGAATATATCATTCCAAAAATATCTCTCGCGAAAGTTTCATTCCGTTTGGACTCCGTTTGATATTCCTTTTCTGCAAAACCCTGAAATAGGCAAAAAAACAGCAATCTGGACTAGGCCTTTGGGTTAGTAGGTTAGTCCCAAAAATGATATAAAAGTGAATGATAAAGCCCATTAAACATCCAAGACTTCATAAATAATAGCATGGAACAATCAAAAATTATAGATACGTTGGAGACGTATCAAGCATCCCCAAGCTTAATTCCTGCTCGTCCTCAAGTACGTAAATGATAAAGAAAGAATTTTTGATGTGGAATGCTAACCAATATAGTTTTTCAATGTAATTCTCTTAATTGTGGCATGAATGTTCAGATCTGAAAGATTCAAGATAAAAGTCTATATTGACATAAGAAATAACAATACTTCAAGCAATACTAAAAAAGCAGTCATGTCTTCTCAAAATACTATGGCTAAAGAAAGTTCTCCCTACAAAATCATATAGTGTTGGCTATGCTACCTCATTATCACACAAAAATATTCATATCATGCACAACCCCGATTTCAGCCAAGCACCTGTTTTCATACTCTATCTATTCAAACCTTTCGACTTTCATGCAATACATGAGCGTGAGCCATGGACATAGCACTATGGGTGGAATAGAGGTGGTTGTGGAGAAGACAAAAAAGAGGGAGATAGTCTCACATCAATTAGGTGTATCAACAGGCTATGGAGATGCCCATCAATAGATATCAATGTGAGTGAGTAGGGATTGCCATGCAACGAATGCACTAGAGCTAAATATGAATGAAAGCTCAACAAAAGAAACTAGTGGGTGTGCATCCAACTTGCTTGCTCACGAAGACCTAGGGCATTTGAGGAAGCCCATCGTTGGAATATACAAGCCAAGTTCTATAATGAAAATTCCCACTAGCATATGAAAGTGACTAAGCATGAGACTCTCTACGATGAAGAACATGGTGCTACGTTGAAGCACAAGTGTGGAAAAAGATAGTAGCAATTGTCCCCTTTTTTCCTTTTTTGGGCCTTCCTTTTTTTTCTTTGGCCTTTTTTTATTTTTTTTGTGGAGGGGCTTTATAGATTCAGCCTTTCCTCCCATGGGACAATGCTCTAAAAAATGATGATCATCACACTTTCATTACAACACGATATTACAACTCGATACTACAACAAGAAAGTACGACTCTATATGAATGCCTCCGGCGGTGTACCGGTATGTGCAATGAAACAAGAGTGACATGTATGAAGTTATGCATGGTGGCTTTGCGACAAATACGATGTCAACTACATGATCATTCATGACAATATGACAATATGATGCGTGTCATATAAATGGAACGGTGGAAAGTTGCATGGCAATATATCTCGGAATGGCTATGGAAATGCCATGATAGGTAGGTATGGTGGATGTTTTGAGGAACAATATGGTGGCTGTTTTGAGGAAGGATATATAGTGGGTTTATGGCACCGGCGAAAGTTGCGCGGTACAAAAGAGGCTAGCAATGGTGGAAGGGTGAGAGTGCGTATAATGCATGGACTCAACATTAGTCATAAGAACTCATATACTTATGGAAAAAATCTACGAGTCATCAAAACAAAGCAATCAACGCATGCTCCCAGGGGTGAGGTTGGTAGGAGTTAAACATCGCGCGCCCCCGACCTCCACACAAAGGTTGACACTCTACAAATACCTCATGCTCTAACTTAGTCACACAACGGTTCACCATACGTGCATGCTACGGGAATCACTAACCTTAACACAAGTATTTCTCAATTTCATAATAACTCAACTAGCATGACTCTAATATCACTATCCTCATGTCTCAAAACAATTATCAAGCATCCAACATCTCATTCTATTCAATGCACTTGGTGTGATTTTTTTACTACATTGACATTGGATGTTTAATCATGTGAAGACTAGTTTCTTTAGCCTAAACACATTACCATGATGTTTTAATAGACTCTCAAATAGATATAAGTGAAGCATGAGAGTTCAACAATTTCTACAAAATATTATCACCACCGTGATCTAAAAGATATAAGTGAAGCACTAGAGCAAAAACTATTCAACTCAAAAGATATAAGTGATGCACATAGAGTGTTCTAACAATTTATAGGCCATATTTAACTCTCTCAAATAGGTGTGTCTAGCAAGGATGATTGTGGCAAACTAACAAGCAAAGACTCAAATTATACAAGACGCTCCAAGAAAAACACATAGCATGTTGCGAATAAAAATATAGCTCCAAGTATAGTTACCGATGGATGAAGACGAAAGAGGGGATGCCTTCCCGAGGCATCCCCAAGCTTAGGCTTTTGATTATCTTGAATTTAATTGGGGTTCCATGGGCATCCCCAAGCTTAGGCCTTTGCTACTCCTTGTTCCATAGTCCATCAAAGCAATACTCAAAACATGAAAACTTCACAACACAAAACTTAGACAAAAATTCTCATGAGCTCCGTTAGTAAGAGAAAGCAAACCACTACTCAAAGGTACAGCAATGAATTCATTCTTTGTTTATATTGGTGTTAAACCTACTGTACTCCAAGTTCTCTATGGTTTGTATCCTCCAATATTACTCATAGATGCATCAGAATAAGCAAACAACACACAAAAACAGAATCTGTCAAAGACAGAACAGTCGGTAGTAATCTGCAGGGTTCGCCTACTTCTGGAACTCCACAAAATTCAAACTAAATTTTTAAATTTGCGCAATTTGTCTACCAATAAGAATAAAAAAGAATCAACTAAAAATCACGCTCCAGAAAAATCCCACGACTACTTTAGTGAGCTCTAATGATTTTGTTTTTCACAGCAAGATCATATAAACTTCACACAAGACTTACCAAAGGTTCTACTTGGCACAAACACTAAACAAAACTTGAAACCACATCTAATCAGAGGCTAGATGCAATATTTATTCCATAACAGCAACAAAAGCAAAAACATAAAATTGGGTTGCCTCCCAACAAGCGCTATCGTTTTATGCCCCTAGCTAGGCACGATACAAGATGGATCTAGGTATTGCCATCCTTGGAAGGCAATCCATAAGTGGCTCTCATGATAGATTCATATGGTAATTTGATTTTCTTTCTAGGAAAGTGTTCCGTGACTTTCCTTAATGGAAATTAGAATCTAATATTTCCTTCCTTCATATCAATAATTGCACCAATCATTCTAAGGAAAGGTCTACCAAGAATAATATGACATGAAGGATTGCAATCTATATCAAGAACAATGAAATCTACGGGCACATAATTCCTATTGGCAACAATAAGAAAATCATTAATTCTTCCCTTAGGTTTCTTAATAGTGGAATCCACAAGATGCAAATTTAAAGAACAATCATCAAGCTCATGGAACCCTAGCAGATCACACAAAGTTTTTGGGATAGTGGAGACACTTGCACCCAAATTACACAAAGCATAGCATTCATGATCTTTTATTTTTTATTTTTATAGTAGGTTCTCATTCATCATAAAGCTTTCTAGGTATAGAAACTTCCTACTCAAGTTTTTCTTCATAAGATTGCATCAAAGCATCAACTATGTGTTTAGTGAAAGCTTTATTTTGACTATAAGCATGCGGTGAATTCAGCACGGATTGCAACAAGGAAATACAATCAATCAAAGAGCAATTGTCATAATTCAATCCCTTGAAATCCAAAGTAGTGGGTTCATCACTATGCAAAGTTTTAATCTCTTCACTCCCACTTTTAGCAATTTTAGCATCAAGATCTAAAAACTCTGAATCATTGGGACACCTTAAAGCAGAATCATCTCCAATCCTATTTTCATCAAGCTTAATACTAGAAAACAAGGATCTAATAGGAGACACATCAATAACTTTCAGATCTTCATCTTTATTTTCATGCTCTTCCGGTGTAGCAGCCATCTTATTAATCAAGGTGGACTGTTTATCCAAAATTTGGGCAATTAAGTTCTCAAGATGAGCATACTGAGATTTCAAGCCATAAAATTCCTTAGACATATCGTCAAGGTCTTTATTCATATACTCCATAAACTTTTTCTGTTCTTTAAGCTCACTTCTGAAAAAGTCATTATGCTCAAATTGTATAGTCATAAAATGTCTAACATTATTTTCAATCTCTTCCAGCCTCTTGAGGTGAGGGTCAACACTAACAGGGAGAGCCATAGCGACAAGCAAGTAATCCAACACACACAAGCAAACAAAAAGGCAAGCGAACGATGAACACACAGCGGAAGAAGGGCAAATAAAACGACAAGGGTGAAGTGGGGGAGAGGAAAACGAGAGGCAAATAAATGTAATGCGAAGGATAAGGGTTTGTGATAGGTACTTCGTATATGACTTTTGCGTAAGCCTCCCCGGCAACGGCGCCAGAAATTCTTCTTGCTACCTCTTGAGCTTGCGTTGTATTCCCTCGAAGAGGAAGGGAGATGCAGCACAGTAGCGTAAGTATTTCCCTCAGTTTTTGAGAACCAAGGTATCAATCCAGTAGGAGACCACGCGCCAGTCCCTCGCACCTGCACAAACAAATAAGAACTGTGCAGCCAACGCGATAAGGGGTTGTCAATCCCTTTACGGTCACTTACGAGAGTGAGATCTGGTAGAGATGATAATTATATTTTTGGTATTTTGGTTGAATAAAATAGCAAATAAAAGCGGTAAAAGTAAAGTAGATGTAGATTGATATGTTGAGAATGGACCCGGGGGCCATAGTTTTCTCTTGTGGCTTCTCTCATGATAGCGATATTCTACGGCGGGTAAACAAATTACTGTCGAGCAATTGATAGAAAAGTGAATAATTATGAGACTATCTAGGCATGATCATTGCATATAGGCATCACGTCCGAGACAAGTAGACCGAAACGATTCTACATCTACTACTATTACTCCACACATCGACCGCTATCCAGCATGCATCTAGTGTATTGAGTTCATACGAACGGAGTAACGCCTTAAGCAAGATGACATGATGTAGAGGGATAAACTGAAACAATATGATGAAAACCCCATCTTTTTATCCTCGATGGCAACAATACAATACGTGCCTTGCTGCCCCTACTGTCACTGGGAAAGGACACCGCAAGATTGAACCCAAAGCCAAGCACTTCTCCCATTGCAAGAACTATAGATCTAGTAGACCAAACCAAACCAATAATTCGACGAGACTTGCAAGGATATTATGAGCACACATAAAAAGTTCAGAGAAGAACCAAATATCTTTCATAGATAACCTTGATCATAAACTCACAATTCATCGGATCACGACTAACACACCGCAAAAGAGATTACATCGAATAGATCTCCTCGAAGACCGAGGAGAACTTTGTATTGAGATCCAGAGAGAGAGAAGAAGCCATCTAGATACTAGCTATGGACCCGAAGGTCTGTGGTAAACTACTCACAACTCATGGTGAGGGTGATGATGATGATGATGATGAAGGCCTCCGTGATGGATCCCCCTCCCGGAATAGGCTCCAAGATGGGATCTCCACGGGAACAAAAGCTATGGCGATGGAATTAGGGTTTTCTCTCTCCGTATGGAGTTTCTGGGGTACGTGGGTATATATAGGAAGAATAAGGGCACCGGGGGCCACACGGGCCAGCCTCGAGGCAGGGGGCGCGCCCTGGGAAGGGGGGTGCACCCCCCACCCTAGAGGGCAGCCCCTCTGTCCCCTGACTTGGTCCTGGCGTTTCCCGTGCGTGATTTTCTCCAAAAATATCTCTCGCGAAGGTTTCATTCCGTTTGGACTCCGTTTGATATTCCTTTTTTGCAAAACCCTGAAATAGGCAAAAAACAGCAATCTGAACGGGGCCTTTGGGTTAGTAGATTAGTCTCCAAAATGATATAAAAGTGAATGATAAATCCCATTAAACATCCAAGACTTCATAAATAATAGCATGGAACAATCAAAAATTATAGATACGTTGGAGACGTATCACTCCGCGTCGTCCCCTTCCTAGGCCTCGTCGTCGTCCACCGCCTTGGTGCTCTCGGCGCGGCGTGGTCAATGTGGTCAACGACCGACTTCCATCGGAAGAGTACTGTACGTGGAGAGGCTGACATCTGGGTCCACGGGCGCAGCTGGGTCCACGGTCACAGCCTAGTTTTTTTTGTGATTTGCTAAGTAAGTCGCTTTGTCAGGCGTGTTGGGCTGCAAATCTTTCAAGACGAGGAGAGCTTAATTCGGCTGGCCAAGAAAATGGCCTATCAGTAATGAGAAATGTGCTGTACATTTTTAAAACACATCAAACCGGCAATTAGTTTCAAATTTCTTTTTTTCATTTCAATATTTTAAATTGCATTGATTTTTATGCTTGGACAATTTGTTGGATTTTATATTGATATACATTTATTTTTAAAACCAGTTTGAATGTGACTAAAAATTTCGGGATTAAAAACTGTTTGAACCGCGTCGAAATATGCAAAATTTCGTATAATTTTTTAACCGTGGCCACAATATGGGCTGTAATGCTAACAAAAAGAATATGGGCTCCTAAAAAACCATAAGAATTAGCAAATGGGCTGTAAATTATTAGAAATAATGGTAGATGGGTTGTATGATGTTTTCCATAGATTTGAGGCTTTCCTAAAAAAAGGTTGACGCACAAGCAGTGACTGTTGGATGTCCATCCAACGGCCGTCGTGCTTCTTTAATCTCTGCTCTTCCTGCTCCAGCCGCTCAAACAAGCGTTGGCGAGACAGCCTGCTCTCTCCTCCTGTGCGGCCGGCTGTGCTGCCGCGCAGGCCTCACCGCCCCATCGTACTCCCATCGCTAGCCTAGCCATCCCTCTACTCACCCACACCTACTGTTATTCTACGGGGACGGAAGACGAACCAGTAAACACTCGTACTCCTCCTGTTGGGAAACAACTGCTGAGTCTTCCCTGGCTTCGTGTCGTTCCCTTCCTAGGCCTCGCCGTTGTCCACTGCCCTGGTGCTCTCGCGCAGCCTGGTCAACGTGGTCAATGAACGACATCCATCGGACGTGGACTGTACGTGGAGATGCTGACAGCTGGGTCCACGGCCGCACGCAAGGAAATGCCTCCTTATTACGCGCAAAATAAGTATTCCTCCACCTCATAGCTAGGACCCATGGGAAGGGCTTCTGTATTTTGTGAAAAAAACGCCCCCCTGCTGACAGGTCGGACCCGCCAGCTATATCTTTGCACGCAACGAAGTGCCTCCTTATGACGCACACAAAAATGAATACCCCCCTACTAGCTGGGACCCACCATAGTGGGTGGCTGACTTGTGGGCCTACTAAGTTGACGGGGACAGAGGGCTTTGTCAAGTTAGTCAATATGAACGATTCTAGCTCTAGTGACCGTACGATGTCCATCCAACGGCCAGCGAACCGTACTATGGGGCAGTATGTGGATGACTTTAGCCAGTTAGCTTGCTATGCGCCAGATGATGTGGCCACTGATGTCGCGAAGCAGGAGAAGTTTCTTGAGAGACACTCAATGATGGATTGAGTGTGCAGCTGATGGTAGCAGCTTTCAACAACTACCAGGAGCTGGTAGACAGGTCCATCATGATTGAAGGAAAGCACCAGCAGATTGATAGCCACAAAAGGAAGTATGGACAGGGGAAGTATAACTCTGGAGCTCAGCAGAAGCCTCGCTATTCCCCGTAATCAGGAGGACATAACCATCCCACCCATGGAGGACATAAACATGGAGGCCATTCTCATAGTAGTGGAAATTCACACAACCATAGTAGCCCCAGGAATGGCAATGGGAATGGAGGAAACAATAGTCAGAACCGTTCCAGCCCATCAACAACCGCTAAGAAGGATCTGACTCACATTACTTGTTTCAAGTGCGGGAAGACCGGACACTATGCCACCGAGTGTCCTGAAGCCAAGAATGGAAATGGCGGTGGAAGGTCAGGAAAGAAGCCCAACCCGTGCACCAGAGGACAGGTGAATCACGTCAATGTGGAGGAGATTGACGAGCAGCCCGACGCAGTGGTTAGTAAGTTTTTGGTTAATGCATTTACATCCCTTGTTCTTTTTGACACTGATGCATCTCATTCATACATATCAAGGGGTTTTGTGGAAAAGAATAATTTTCCAACCGTAGACCTCAAGTCACTTACGTGAGTGAGTTCCCCTGGAGCAGAGTATATCGCTAGTCGAGGATGTTACCAACTGCCATTGACTATTGGGAGACATATTTTTCCCACTGACCTCATCGTTTTGGAATCCCAGGGTTTGGATGTAATCATAGGTATGGATTAGCTATCCAAGTTTGAGGGAAACATTGATTGCACCAGTAAATCTATTCTCCTCACCACCCCGGAAGGAAAGAGGATTAAGTATGTGTCGAGGCACACGCCCCGGAGGACACAAGTGAATGCACTTCCAGGAGTTGTTCAGGAGGAAGTACCAGTTGTGAAGGATTATCCCGATGTATTCCCGGAGGAGTTACCAGGCATGCCACCGAATCGAGACATCGAGTTCTTGATTGAGTTGTTACCAGGCACCGGACCAATATCCAAGAGACCATACCTGATGCCCACAAATGATTTGGAAGAGATTAAGAAGCAAAACAAGGAGTTAATGGATAAAGGTTATATTCGACCAAGTTCTTCACCTTGGGGAGCCCCAGTGCTCTTAGTTGAGAAGAAGGATGGTTCACTAAGGATGGTGGTAGATTATCGTGCACTGAATGAGGTTAAGATCAACAACAAATACCCTCCGCCGATGATCAACGATTTGTTTGACCAGTTGCAAGGAGCCAAAGTATTATCTAAGATTGAGTTAAGATTTGGATATCATCAGTTGAAGATCTGAGAACAAGACATACCTAAGACAGCTTTTACCACGAGGTATGGGCTTTACGAGTATACTGTTATGTCATTTGGTTTGACTAACGCCCCTACCTGCTTTATGAGTATGATGAACAAATTGTTCATGGAGTTCTTGGGTAAGTTTGTGGTGGTATTCATTGATGACATATTGGGTTATTCCAATAATGAAGAAGAGCACAAGGAACATTTGCGTCTAGTTCTCGAGAAGCTCAGGGAATATCAATTATATGCCAAGTTTCGCAAATGTGAGTTTTGGTTGAAGGAAGTCGGATTCCTCGGACATGTTATATCAGCAGATGGTATAGCAGTAGACCCCTCCAAAGTAGAGGCCGTCACCGAGTGGAAAGCACCCACCTCAGTTGGAGAGATTCACAGTTTTCTTGGACTCGCAGGATACTATCGGAGGTTCACTGAGAATTTCTCCATGATTTCAAAGCCCATGACAGAGTTGTTGAAGAAGGAAATTAAGTATAATTGGACCAAAGAATGTGAGGCCAGTTTTCGAGAATTGAAGAAACGTCTAGGTACAGCCCCAATGCTAATACTCCCGAATATACGCAAGGATTTTCAGGTGTATTGTGACGCTTCTCGTCAAGGACTTGGAGGCATTCTCATGCAAGAAGGAAGAGTTGTTTCATATGCATCACGTCAGCTTCGACCCCATGAGTTGAATTATGCCACGTATGATTTGGAGTTAGCAGCCGTAGTGCACGCACTCAAGACCTGGAGATATTTTCTTATTGGAAACCATTGTGATGTTTACACGGATCATAAGAGTTTGAAGTACATCTTCACGCAGAAGGAGTTAAATCTCAGGCAAAGGAGATGGCTAGAACTCATAAAGGATTACGACATGAGATTGCATTGTCACCCAGGGAAAGCCAATGTCATGGTAGATGCTCTAAGTCGCAAGAGTTATGTTAACACTATCATAACCGGAGGTTTACCCCAGGAGTTAGCAGACAATCTCAGAGATTTATAGTTGGAGATAGTCCCGAGAGGCTATGTTGCCACATTGGGGATTCAGTCCACTTTGTTGGGAAAGATTCAAGAAGCCAAGAAGACAGATGAATGAATTGCAGAGATAAAGGTAAGGATGAGCCAAGGAAAGGCAGAAGGATTCTGTGATGATGAATACGGAACACGATGGTTTGAAGAACGTATATATGTGCCCAATGACCCGGAGATCAGGAAGTTTATTCTTCAGGAGGCTCATGATTCGCCTTACTCGATACACCGAGGCAACACCAAGATGTATTTGAATTTGAAGCAGAATTTATGTTGGACCGGAATGAAGAAGGACATTGCCGAGTATGTAGCGGTATGTGATGTCTGTCAGTGAGTTAAGGCAGAACACCAGGAACCAGCAGGGTTACTACAGCCGTTACCGATACCAGATTGGAAGTGGGATAAGCTCATAATGGATTTTATCACAGGACTACCCAGGACACGTTCAGGGTACGATTCCATCTGGGTTATAGTTGATCGCTTGACTAAGGTAGCCCATTTCATCCCCGTGAAGATCACTTACACGAGTGCTAAGTTGGCCAAGATATACATGACCAGGATCGTATGTCTGCATGGAGTTCCAAGGACCATCATATTAGATAGAGGAACACAGTTTACTTCAAAGTTTTGGAAGCAGTTGCACGAGACTTTGGGTACCAGGCTAGAGTTCAGTACATCCTTTCATCCACAGACAGATGGACAGACCGAGAGAGAGTCAATTAGATTCTGGAGGACATGTTGAGAGCTTGTGCGCTAGATTATGGATCTAGTTGGGATGATAACTTGCCTTATGCATAGTTCTCTTACAACAACAGTTATCAGACCAGTCTGCAGATGGCCCCATTTGAGGCTTTGTACGAAAGGAGGTGCAGGACACCATTGATGTGGGATGAAGTTGGAGACCACAAGTTATTCGGACCCAATTTAATCAGAGATTCAGAGGATAAGGTCAAGTTGATCTGTGACAGACTTAAAATAGCCCAGTCCAGACAGAAGAGTTATGCCGATACTAAACACAAAGAGGTAACCTACGAAGTTGGAGGTAGGGCATATCTTCGTGTGTCCCCACTTCGAGGAGTTAAGCGTTTTGGAGTTAAGGGTAAATTGGCACCAGGATTTGTGGTACCGTATAGAGTTTTGGAATGCAGAGGAGAAGTAGCTTATCAGCTAGAGTTACCAGAAACTTTGTCCGGAGTTCATGATGTGTTTCACGTTTCCCAGCTGAAGAAGTGTCATGCAGAGATGGCTGATATCCCTCTACGAGATATAGTGCCACTGGAAGCAATTAAGTTAGAGAGTGATCTGACTTATGAGGAGAAGCATATAAAGATTCTCGAGTTTTCCGACAAAGTTACCCGCAGCAAAGTCATCAAGTTTTGCAAAGTTCATTGTAGTCACCACACACAGGACGAATCCACCTAGGAACGAGAGGAAGACCTTCGACAAGACCACCCACACCTTCTTTGCTAACCAACCCGAATCTCGAGGGCGGGATTCATCTTAAGGAGGGTAGGTTTGTAAAATCCCAATTTTCAATTTGGATGTTATCATATAAATCATTCATATGCATACATCATTTGAGCAACTTTTTTAATTTGATTTTATTTGGAAATTGATCCAAGAGACTTTAAGCAACTCAAGGAACCAAGTGAGAGAGTTGGAAGTTTCCTAAGAGAACCCACAAATTTTATTATTTTCCAAGTGGGGTTGGATCAAATATTATTTTACCAATTTTCATTTTCAATATTTTTAAAATAATGAGCGAAGATAATGTGACTTCTTCAAAAACACAATAAAAACGTTGGAAATTTAATTTTGAGTACAAATATATTTATTAGATTTTTATTTGTAATAGTATTTATTTTTGTTATTTTATTTGCACTAAAAAGTTTATTTTTATTTTAGGCATTTAGGCCGAGAAAATTGTTCACCAGGTCATAAATAGGCCCTAAGTACGTCTGAATTTGATTTTCAAAAATTTATTTATTGCCTTTTTCTATTTTTCTGTATTTTTAGAAAAATAGTTTTTATAAAAAAAAGTTTCGGACCGACTGGGCTGAAGCCCAGCTGCCCGAGCCGGCCCAACCCCACCGTGTCCGGCTCAGACTCCACCGGAGCCCGACGCGCCCACGCCTTGGTCGCCCCCTCGCCCAAGGCAACTGCCGCCCCAGGGCCCCTATATAATGCCGCCCCGCCGACGCCTCCTCCCCTCCTCAGCCCCGCCTCCACCGCGCCGACGCCGACGCCTGCCGCACTCCGCCGCCGCGCCGCCGCCTCGCTCGCAGCCGCCAGCCGCCGTCGCCGGAGTCTGCCGCCCCGCCCCACGTCCACCGAACCCGCCCGCACGCCGGAGCTCCGACCCGCCGCCAACCCGATCCGTCGGCCGAACCGGTAAAAACTAATCCGTTTTTTACGGTTTTCTTCTCAGTTTCTTAAAACCCCAGATCCTTTTTAAACCCATTTTTTGTTTAGTTGTTTAGAGAATGTTCGCTGGTTAGGTCTAGAAAACGAATGTTCGTTCGATTTTTCTTTTTCGGTTATTTTCCACCAGTAACCTATCCGCGATTATTTTTCTTTCAGTTTGTCCCTAGACTTCAATCTAGCATTACTTTTTACTCGTTTGTCGGAATTAGATGAAACCAATGCCAATCTCTTCGTTGCAATCACATCTATCAAGTAATCCAACTCAAATTTGATTTTGAAAGTTTTAAATTTTGAATTTGAACTTCTTTTGATCGTAACTTGAGTTTCGTAACTCCGTTTGAGTTGATTCTTTTTGCAAATCGAAGCTCTTGACCTAAACTTTTTGATAACGCCAAATCCACTTAATTTTGGTATTGTTAGAAATTGTTTTCTATTGCAAGAGTCATTCGCTTGTTTACGAAGTTATCCGAGATCTTCTCATCGATTCTGTTGCATGATTGCTTATGTATGCTATTGTTTGATTGCGATAGAATTTCCGGAGTGCGAAGCTTGCTACTACGAGTCTCTAGGTTTCAACGATCATCAGCAAGACAAGTTACACCTTGATCATACTTTTCAATACCCAGTTTTACTTGCATTAGTTATACCCTCAAATAATTGCATGAGTAGGACTTGGTTACTTGTGGAATTGCTGGTAATTCATGAGGTAGCAACCTAATGACTTGAGATCAACCCCAGGATTATACACTTTGTTACTTATTGCTTAGCCATGCTCGTGGACGTGGAATGGTATGTGAGATTCATGAGAGTTGTGAGTGTAATAATGTCAGGACCCCGATCATTAAGTCACACCGATCTAGCATGTAACACATCATATCACTTTGCGGCCTCACGCACGGTATCCCCACGGGAGCCACCTTACCTGGCTCGGGACCATTTGCGTACTTTGGCTCACGTATATGATAGTGTCACTAGCACCCATATGACATAGAACCCGGGCCGACATGACTAGCTGTAAACCAAAAGTGGCGCTAAATTACAAGGACAGGCATACATGACCCAGCAACGAACGTGTCGGTCATCAACATATGAACCCAAGTCGTAGCAAGCTACAAGGACTTAAAGGAACAACGTGTGACATTTCCTTGAAGGGACAGACATAGGAACGAAGAAGGACACATGCCGGCCAGCCTAAGTGTTCCGGAGCAGTAGCATGCCCTGGAGTGTCATTTTGATCTGCGGAATACAACTGCTTTGACCCAATCCTAGATATGGATAAGGTACTAGAGTTTGTTTCTCCTGGTCATTCCGAAATAGAGTGGCCTGACGGACCACAAGAGTAAAAGGCATCGATGAGCATAAATGCACAACTACTCCTGACTATCAATTGATAGACGAAGGCCGCAATACAACTGAAGAGGGACAACTCAAAGGGACATAAAAATTTCTGAGTTGTGAATGCATGGATTAGCATGTTGAATAGGTTGAACATATTTCTCCCGGATAACCCATGCGGAGAGGTAGGACTAGTAGAGTCACAACATGGAATCAAGAAGTCATCACGAGCACTCTGGTTGTGATCTCTTGGTTCAAAAGAACTTCTGCTATGACAGTTCATGGTATTGGAAGAACGACTCACCACGGACCTCGAGGACTATCACAAGGTTACTAATATCCTAAAGGAACGAGCAAATACTATCAACATGAAATAAGTAGGGTGAATCTCAGGTTCAAGAACCCAGGAATATAATACCTACCAACTAAATGGCTACACAGGATGTTTTCGTGAATAATGGCTAGAATCATCATACTGGGGATATAAAGCATTGCTAGATTACTAGGTGATTCCCTAAGACTCCTAGGGTCATAATAATAGCTCCAACATATATGTCGAGGCAATGGAGTGCCTCAACACACTGACTAGTGTGGTTAATCTGGCCTACAAGGACATCGGAAACAGGGAGGAAAGGTTTGCAATGCATCAGATTATTAAGAGACCTTGGGTAACTCGGACAACATAACGACTGTAAATGATCAAAAAGATTTTGAGATCCAAACAAAAAGGTAGCATAACCACTCAACATCATAATGTCAAGGTTCTAAGATCAACAGTTTAACAAATGGAAGTACATGAGACTGAATTGAGAGTTGAATCCACCATTAACGTGATCCTGATAGATAGATGACAAGCCTAGTCCTTAATCCCCGTGGAAAGAAAAAGGTGACTCAGATCAAAAGGGCATAGGTTAAAGAAGTAAAAAGAGCCTTACGTTCCCTTCCACAATCAATTCCCTTATATAACTAAAGAATTTCTAGACACGACTTCGACCAGTTTGGCTTGGTAATCCTACAGTCAGGCTCTGATACCAAAGGTGTCAGGACCCCGATCCTAAGTCACCCCGATCTAGCATGTAACACATCATATCACTTTGCGGCCTCACGCACGGTATCCCCACGGGTGCCACCTTACCTGGCTCGGGACCGTTTACGTATTGTGGCTCACGTATATGATAGTGTCGCTAGCACCCATATGACAGATAACCCGGGCCGACATGACTAGTTGTAAAACAAAAGTGGCGCTAAATTATAGGGACAGGCATACATGACCCAACAACAAACGTGTCGGTCATCAACGTATGAACTCAAGTCGTAGCAAGCTACAGAGACTTAAAGGAACAACGTGTGACATTTCCCTGAAGGGACATACACAGGAACGAAGAAGGACACATGCCGGCTAGCCTAAGTGTTGCGGAGCAGTAGCAAGCTACCAAGGCTCAGTGGAAGCACTAGGAGGCATTTCCCCCATAAGATAGGCTACTAAGGGTAAACACCTAGGTGTCGGATCCCACAGATAGCAATACACATTACACGTACGCATAACATGTAAGTATGTGTTGTACAACATGGCATCACAACATAACTCAGCAACTCATATAGATAAAGGCCCAGAAGAGCCATCATAGCATTTATTACAAGCAGTGGGTCTCATGACCCAGCATACAGAGCATACAAGCAACAGAAGCGTAAACATGTCTGAGTACAGACATCTGAAAAGGAAGAAGGCTATCAAGCCTGACTATCTACAAGATCCTCCCAAGGGTACGAGATCGTAGCTGAGGTAACAAGCTAAACGTCGAAGTCCACGCGGAACTACTAGCGAGACTAAAGTCTCTCTGCAAAAACATAAATTAAGCAAACGTGAGTACAAATGTACCCAACAAGACTTACATCAGAACTAGCTACATATGCATCAGTATCAACAAAGGGATGGTGGATTTTAACAGCAGCAAGCCAGCTTTGACTCAGTGGCTATCCTGAACTACGACTGCAAGTAACTCTCTTGAGGTGGCGCACACAAGTCCACATATTCACCAATCAATACACCACTACGGATCCGCTCCTGTCTCCCTATGAGAAGGCCATCCATAGCACTCACGCTTATCTTGTGCATTTTAGAGTATCCACTTTCACTTGTCTATGAACAGTATAGGCAACCCAGAAGTCCTTTACCGCGACACGGTTATTCGAATAGATCATTTATAACCCTGCAGGGGTGTACTTCTTCACATACGCTCTCACCACTTATCGTCGTTGACACGATATGTACTCGACAACCTTCAAGTAGAAGCCCAGCGAGGGTGTCGGCCACGACCTGACTAACCACACAAGTCTCTAGTCCAGGTTTATCGCCTATTCGGGTTCCATCCGCAAGAAGATCCGGCCGGGGTGTCGCTCACGGCCCCAAACGATGTGTACAGGGTTCCCGAGACACCAAACGGGCGACTCAGTACACCGTGCCATGGTGTATCTACCGCGTCATAGCCCACCCCTAGGGTCAGCGCTATGCACGGCCTCCAATGCATACCCTACAAACACCAGAAACTAGTTTCAACTCCTGGATAGAGATCAGGTTGATTAATAAGTCGAGAGGGGCACTTAAGCATTCCAATGCGTCTTAGTAACTGTTCATGGATCACAAACACATAACTCGGTTCCTGAGGACGGTTTCAATGAGACAATCCACCATGTACTCCTACATGGCCTCTCACCGCTACCTTTACCAAATCGTGTTCACACACTTAGCTCACACACAGTAGGACATGTTCATCACCATGCCAAATCATTCCCGATGAATCAGACCTGACACAACTCTAAGCAATAGCAGGCATAGCAAGCAAGCATGAATGAGTAGGCACATCATGGCTCAAACAACTCCTACTCATGCTAGTGGGTTTCAACTATTTATTGTGGCAATGACATGTCATGCAGAGGATAGGGGTTCAACTACCGCAACAGGTAACAGTTGAAGCGTTGTTGTCCTAATGCAGTAAAAGAGAGCAGACACGAGAGAGTAGGATTGTATCTAAATGAACAAGGGGGTTTTCCTTGCCTGGAACTTCTGAAGATAGAACTGTGTCTTCATCAGTGTCATCGATCACATCGTCAGAACAGCGTCTACTGAGAGGGGCCAAACACCGGCAAACAAGAGAGAACACAATCAATGCAATGCGACAATATGATGCATGATCATGACATGGCAATATGTTGTTGATTGAGCTAATGCCACTAGCAACCATATTAAATGAAGTTGGTTTGAACCAAAGGTTCAAATTCAAACTCCATATGTGATTATTCAAATGCCATTTAATTGATTTGACCTGATCAGCAGGCATAAGTTATTCAAGCATGCCATAAACAGATTCTTAATAATTTTCTAATAATTTTTCATATATAACTTATTTCATTTGGAGTTACGGTTGATTTTCTATGATTTTTAGAAGTTTAGGACATTTTCTAAAATAAATAAACCATATCTGATTTATGTAAAATCCAGAAAATATTTACTGCGTCGGCATGACATCATGCCAATGTCAGTAGTCAACTGAGCTGCCCAGAGTCAAACCTGACACTGGGTCCCACACGTCAGTCTAACAGGCTAACTAATTAAGTTTAAAACTAAACTAAACTAATTGGCAGGACGGGCCCCACCTGTCATTGACCAGGGGGTTAATTAGCAGGTGACTAGCCCCTAATTAACGCAGCCACGTCGGCTACGCCGGCTGCAACCAAAACTCGCGGCGGAGGCTCGCTGGACTTGGGCTGCAGGTGGAGGCTGGACACGCGGAGACCACCGGGGCATATCCCGTGCTCTCCCACATCTTGAGAAGCAGGTGGGTGGACGCGGGGGCGCCGGAGCTCGCCGAAACAGAGCTCGCGGCGGCGGCCGGAGCTTGGTAGTGCACGGGCGCGGGGTTAGAGCGAGCAGGCGAGCAAAGCGAGCAACGGGGAAGCAACTACGATGCTCCAGGAGCACGGAGAACAGCAGCATGGGTCGAGGGAGGCTAAGAAGCAGCATGTCCAGCAGCCATGGCGGACGGTGAGCTATAGCCATGGTGGTGCGGCTAGCTGGGGAACGGACCAAAGAGAGAGGTGAGGGGAAACAAAGAGGGCCTCACAGCGAGGCGTAGGGACTGGTCAGCGGGCTTGGGGATGGACGGGAGCCGACGAATCGACGGAGACGATCTCCGGGCGACATCGGTGAATACGAGGACGTTGGCGACGAAGCAGATCCCTCCGTCCTGTTTCCTTCGGCTTGGGGATATGGTCCTCGATTTCGGAGCTGCTGGACACGATCACGGGACGAGGGGTGGCCGGTGGTCATGGCTACAGCGAGCGGCGCTCTTAGGTGCGTTCAGTGATGAGATGGAGAGAGAGCAGAGGACGGGAAAGAGCTCGAGGGAGTGAGCGGGAGGGTCCAGTGGGTGCGTGCCATCGTCCAAGCACGTCAAGGAGGAGCCAGGCAGGCTGGGAGGGAGGAGGTGGCCGGTCACGCGGCGACCATGCGCCCCTACTCCTACTGGCAGGAGGTTAGGGACGGTGGGGAGCTAGGCTGGGCCTCAGTCAAAATATTGGGCCGCCAAGTGAGATGGGCCAAGTAAGCTATAGGTAGGTTCTGTCTATTTTTTTTTGTTTTTTTTTTCGTTTATTATTTGCCACTGTTTTGTAAATTCAAATGAACTAAAAACAGTGCCAAACTTCTCTGAATATTTTTATGCAGATACTTAGTACCAAGCCATATGCACATAAAATATTTCAAAAATATTTGAACTTATATTCTATATGTTAAGAATACAAATCCAAATTCAAATGCAATATGATTTAAATTCAACTGCCCAAAATATTCCTCAAAGATGTTCAATATTTTTGGTTTGCTGCAAAAGCCTTGCCAAAAATATCCAACAAATAATAGGAACATTTTGGAAACACTGAATGCAATTTTTCAGGGTTCTTTGCCCTTCTTTTAACTGGATTTTGAGGATTTCAAAATCCCCTTCAGTTCAACTTTCATAAGTTAGACATGATACATGGATGCAATGCCACTAATTACAAGCATTATTCTAGGGCCGTGACAAATAACAACTAAGGGAAAGCTAAGGTTGCAACTTTAATACACATCTGGGTGGATTGGTTGCAGGGCACCTGGAGAATCCAGTGTTGTCCTTGGAGATCCCGGAGGAACCGTGTGATCATCCTATGGAATGCCACCCAGACTCAAAGGGATCATATATCATTCATGCCTAGAAACTTCCGTGTACAGCCACAAGCTATTACGAGCTCTGGCATAGTTGGTATGTTGTGTGTACTCTTTCAGTGGTGGACTAGCAGATGTAGGGGAAAGTAGGTGTACTGGTCTACCCAGAGTAAAGAGTGAATACTTATGAAATGCTATGTCTCCATCTTCTGATCATGGATGCGGTCGAGTCTTGTGGGGAAAAGTGTGCAACCTCTACAGAGTGTACAAACTATGCATGAATAGTTGTGTCCCCAGTTATGGACATTATGAGTATCCTGGTATTTGAATTATTGATTGATCTGAACGCTCTATTAACTAAACTGTTGGGTTACTAATGACATTTTAGATTTTGGGATTGAGATGGAGGAACCTTCTCAATATTGATTAATTCAACTTAGTAGTAAATAAAATTTATTCCTTTGTCATACGGAAAAACTAGTTTTATACAAAAATAACCTTACACCCTCCACCAGCCAAATATGCATGTAGTTGTAGATATTTGTTCATCATTATTGCTACAGTGTGACTTTCCCAGCATATTCATTGTGCTGACCTACACGGCTACAACGTCTCATGTTGCAGAGTTTTCTGACGAAGATTAATGTGCGATAGGTCGTTGTCATTGAGGGAGTCCTGGATCGGGAGGTGTCCTTATGTGGCTGGACAAACTCCTGGTGGGCCGGACTGATGGGCCATGAAGATTACTATAGAAGATCATCTCTCACATCCGGATAGGACTCCTGGATTCCCGTAATGGCAAGTTTAGGCTCGGGTGTAGATTTTCCTTCCTCTGCAAGATAATATGTACAAACCCTAGGCCCCTCTGGTGTGTATATAAACCGGAGGGTTTAGTCCGTAGCGGCTAATAGAAAATCATTCAATCCTCATAGGCTGGAACTTAGGGTTTTAGCCTTTACGATCTCGAGGCAGATCAACTCTTGTACACATATTCATCCATATTAATATAGCAGGAAGTAGGGTTTTACCTCGATCGAGAGGGCCTGAACCTGGGTAAACATCGTGTCCTCTGCCTCCTATTAATATGAATCCTCAGACGCATAGTTCGGGACCCCTACCCGAGATCCGCCGGTTTTGACACCGACATTGGTGCTTTCATTGAGAGTTCCACTATGTCGTCGACGGAAGGTTTGATGGACCATGTCGTCAATTGCAACAGCGACGTCGAGGGGATTTTCCCTCCCAGCCAACTCTTAGTGTTCAGCGGCTTCGCGCTTCGGGCCAACATTGAAGGCCACCTTGAGCAGATCGAGAGCTACGCCCCTAGCCATCACGTCAGATTCGGTAGCCTGAACTACGTTGCTGATGTCCGCGGAGACTTGCCTGTCAGTGTACAAAAAGAGGGGTACACTTTTTGTACCCCTATAACTGTGCACGGGCAGTCTGAGCCACGGGCACCACCACACCAAGCATTGCAAGGGAGGTGAGCCAGGGTAACACCAAAGCTCGATGGAACTGAAGCCCAAGAGAGCAAGACCACAAGGAGCAAAGGGACGAAGCGGGATCCCTCGGCAAGATCCTTGCCGGGAGCAAGTTCTAGCAGCCCCGGCAAGACCCTCGCCGCGGCAACTCGCCCCACGCCTACGGAGCGGATCACCCTTGAGTCCACTGCCCCCATGGGGCAAGGATTCGGGAGATATCCCCGTAGTGGCATGCAGATCTTTGTGAAGACATTCAAGATCAGATGCACACTGAGAAGACGATGACCCTTGGTGGGATCCCAGCCAAGGAGGACTACAAGACCTCCGGCAAGCACCTTGCCGGGGATGACAGCTGGCGCCGCGGCAAGACCCTTGCCGGAGCCCCGGCAAGGCCCTTGCCGAGGACATCCGCAGGGCCACCATCAGGCCCGCACCAACTGAGTTTCCACCGCCCCATGCAGCTGCCGACCCAACCAGCTGGGCAGGCACCTGCGTGGCGACATGCAGATCTTCGTGAAGACCCACCATTGCGCCACCTCAGCTGCCTGCCTGCCAACATGGCGTCTCACGCATCGCTGGCCAGGGCGCGTGTCAACACAAGAAGGAGCGGCGACGGACAAGACGGATGTCTCCCCCGTCCCCGATAAAGCAAGGACACCTAAGCTACGTGCATTAAATGCGCCTTGTCATGTAATGCGAGGGATAACCTCGCATCACTGTACCCTTTCCACCTCATGTGTGCCACTGTGGCAACCCCTTTTCCCTATAAAAGGAGGCCTGAGGCGACCAGGAGAAGGATTTGGCTTTTTTGAACTCCTCACGACTCGGCTTTTGGAGCTCCTCACGCCCCATAGCTAGCTGAAGAACACAAACATATAATCCACCAAAGCAGGAGTAGGGTTTTACGCATCTTTGCGGCCCGAACCTGGGTAAAGGAACCGTGTGCTAACTGTTGGATCCGCTCTTCTCTCAACCCCGCGCCCCGCAACCGTAGTAGGGATTCTTGTGATCCCATAGGTGTGAATCCAATACCCCGACATCTTTGGCGCGCCAGGTAGGGGCGCAGTTGTGACAATCGGCTTTAGCAGTCAGTTCGACGCTTCTTCATCATCATGGCGCCCAAGAAGAAGACGACGGTGGCGGTTGGCCAGTCGGAAGCCGGATAGCCCGTCCCGACGCGGGCGAGCAGCGGACCGGTCGCGGAAAGGACCCGGGGCGCTGCTCGCGAACGCCAACGCCGTCCCAGCAGCCGGAGTTTGGGAGGTGGCGACGTTTGTGCGTCAGGTAACGGGCCACACACCGCCAGTTCCAAACATGGAGCCAGGCCCACCACGAATGGCGCGGGGCCTTCCAAGGTCGCTGCCACATCACCCGAAGGCGATGCAAGGGCCTCCAGAACTCCCACGCCGGTGCCAACAGCGCGCTCCTCTCAAGCAGCGCACGACGAACGGCGTCGTCAGAAGATCCCGGGCGTCGCCATGGGAAGAGCCCCGAGCGCCACTCCCGGGACATAGAAGACCTGCCCGCCCGCCGAAGCACTGGTGGAGACGGCATGCAACCGCGGGATCATGATGGAGCTCCTCCTGACATGGTCAGGGGTCGAAGCGCGTCGCGGTCCGTGCAGGTTTCGCTACCGTTAACGCCAGCCGAAGCCCTGGCGCGCGCGCAGTTGCTCCTCGACTTTCCTCCCATTACGGGGAAACTCGATGAATTGAGAGCCACCATCAGAAGCCTTGTCGCAGTCGCCAACAAGGATGAATCAAATCCAGCGGAGCTCCCAGGTCGACGCTCCGATGGAGTCCCACGCACCGGTGGCGGGAGGGCCGGCAGCGCCGTGGCTACGGTGCATTTGCCTCCTCCTCGCCCGGTACCGCGTGTGTCGACTCGTCGGGACATCACGGGCGACGCCATCTCCATAGCGTCGTCCGACCCACGGACCCACGGTGACCAGCGTCAAGTTCTTCAGGAGTGAGCGCCTGAAGACGCTCGAACCACCATCGAGCGCCGGCGCGGAGCGCGCCACCAGTCAGACAGGCGAGCGGGGCCTGCTGTGGATCGCCCAGCACCGGAGAGCCCTGGTGGTCTACCTTACGAGGTAGGCTGTCCGGCTTTTACTCGTGAGCTGCGGCAGTTCCAGTGGCCCACTCACCGCACCTTCAAGCCTGACGTTGGCGAGAAGTACAATGGCAAGACCCACCCATCGGAGTTCCTCACCATCTACACCATCGCGATGCAAGCTGCCGGAGCCCGCGGCGATAAGGTGCTTGCGAATTACTTTCCGTTGGCTCTTAAACCTAATGCCATGTCGTGGTTGATGCACTTTCCAGTAGACTCTATTTCCTCCTGGTCCGACTTGTGCCATGAGTTTGTTGGCGCCTTTACTGGGGGTCACCAAGCCCATGGCCAAGCAAGTGATCTGCACGTCATACCCCAGAAGGAAGGCGAGAGTCTGCGCAAGTACATACAGAGGTTCAGCCGGGTATAGTACAACATCCCTGATGTTCACCCTGCCGCCATCATCAGCGCGTTCTATCAGAACGTGTGTAATCGCAAGATGCGTGAAGAACTGGCGATGACCAAGGTGAAAGATGTGGCGGAACTCTATGTTCTTGCTGACAGATGTGCCCGGGCTGAAGAGGGAAGGAAGTACCCCGGCGAAGACGCCGGTGCGGAAACCGACTCTTTAGATGAAGATACTGTCGCCCTGGCGAAGAAGGGCCGGCATCACAACAGGAAGCGCAAAGGTAATGCCGTGCTTGCGATCGAGGGATCTGATGACGCCAGCTCCGCCAAGAAGACCAGGGCGGGCGACCCCGGCAAGGAAATTGCCGGGTGTGTCGCCTGCCGGGCCTTGGCGGCTGCCGAGAAGCCAGGAAACTCCGGAAAACGATACTGCAAGATCCATCGCACCAAGGGCCATGATCTCCAGGACTGCCGACAGGTTGAGCTCCTTGCTGAGAAGCAGAGGGCTGAATATGAGAGGCTGGACAAGGAGAAGGGCCAGGATGGTGCTGAAGGGTCCGACAAGAAGCGTGAAGGCCAAGCAGGCCGTCGCGGCAAGGATAAACAGTAGGAGAGGCCCGCCCGGTGCCGTGACAGAAGGCCCGAAGACGATGATCACGAGGAGGACGACGAGTACGGCGACCAAGAATTTCAGAAGGCTATGGAGGCCATGTGCGTCGATGGCGGCGCCTCGCTGCATACTTCTCACCGCCAACTTAAACAGTGGGCGCGTGAGATTACAGCGGCGGAGCCGTCGTCCGGTGCCCAAAAGCCGCTGAAATGGTCCAGCACACCTATCATCTTTGATGCTGAGGATCACCCTGATCGCACTACTGCGGTCGAGTTCTTGCCATTGTTGGTTTCACCGACAATACGCAACCTCAAAGTGACAAAGATGCTAGTCGATGGCGGGGCCGGTCTGAACCTACTCTCGCCCACCATGATCGAGAAGCTGCAAATTCCTGAGGGAGACCTCGAAGATACGGGCACGTTTCAGGGGGTCAACCCGGGGAGAAGTCAACCAAAGGGGAAGGTCACGCTACCCGTGACTTTTGGGAGTGATCTGAACTACAGGACAGAAAGGATCGTGTTCGATGTTGCCAAGATCCCCTTGCCTTACAACAGGATCCTTGGCCGCCCAGCGCTGGCCAAGTTCATGGCAGCGTCACACTACGCCTACAACACCCTGAAGATGCCAGGGCCTGTGACGATCATCACCATCCCCTCCGATAAGAAAGATGCACTGATTTGCGCTGACCAACTATACCAGCAAGCAGTTGCAGCAGCTGCCGCCACGAGGGCACTTGCTACTGCCACTGGAGCCCCGGGAGGGAAGAAGAAGAAGACCGGTGAGACCTCAGACACCCACTCCGGCAAGCGCACCTCTTCGGAGTGTTGTGCTCCCGTCGAGGACGTGCCAGAGAGCTCCACCGGAAAGAAGAAGACCGGTGAGACCTCGGACACCCACTCCGGAAAGCGCACCGCTTCGGAGTGTCGCGCTCTCGTCAAGGACGTGCCAGAGAGCTCCACCGGCAGAAACAAGAGGTCCAGGGCCACACCGCCGGGAACCAAGAAGGTTTACGTCAAGGAGGACGACACGGGAGGGGCTTTCACCATAAGCTCCACCCTTGCCAACAAATAGGAAGACGCGCTCGTCACCTTCCTGTAGGCGAATGTCGACGTGTTTGCATGGCAAGCATCCGACATCCCCGGCGTTCCTAGGGAGGTGATTGAGCACCACCTTCCTGTTTGTCCTCATGCACGGCCCATCAAGCAAAAGGTCAGGAAGCAAGCTTTGGAACGACAAGAGTTCATCACAGAGGAGATCCGGAAATTGGAAGCCGCGGGTTTGGTAAGAGGAGTGCTCCATCCAACGTGGTTGGCCAATCCAGTGGTAGTGCGTAAGGAAAATGGAAAGTGGAGGCTGTGTATTGATTACACAGATATCAAAGAAGCTTGTCCCAAGGACCCCTTCCTGTTGCCGCGCATCGACCAGATTGTCGACTCCACGGCTGGGTGTGACTTGTTGTCATTCCTTGATGCCTACTCCGGCTACCATCAGATCTTCATGGCAAGAGAAGAAGAAGAGAAGACAGCATTCATCACCCCATGTGGTACGTACTGTTTTGTACGAATGCCTTTCGGGTTGAAGAGTGCTGGCTCGACGCTTCCAAGGGCAGTACAGATTGATTTTGAACCCCAGCTCCATAGAAATATGGAGGCTTATATGGATGATATAGTGGTCAAAACCAAGAACAGGGCAACCCTTATACCGGATTTACAAGAAACATTTGTAAACCTATGCAAGATCAACCTCAAGCTGAACCCTGAGAAGTGCGTCTTCGGCGTCCCGTCCGGCAAGCTTCTCGGGTTCTTTGTGTCGTAGCGTGGGATAGAGGCCAATCCGGACAAGATCAAAGCTATAGAGCAGATTGAAGCACCCAAACGGGTCAAGGATGTGTGTCGGCTTGCTGGCTGCGTTGCCGCCATGAGCAGATTCATTTCCAAGTCTGCCGAGCGCGCCCTCCCCTTCTTCAAGATTTTGAAAAAGGTAGGCCCGATGGAGTGGACAGCAGAAGCTGAAGCAGCACTACAAGATTCGAAGAGGTATCTTTCCTCCATGCCAATACTAGTTGAGCCAAGGCCACAAGAACCGTTGCTACTATACTTGGCGGCAACGAACCAGGTGGTCAGCGCGGCACTAGTGGCGCAGAGAGAAATTGATGATGAGGTGATAGCAGCGACGGAGCCTGATGCCACTGGTGCAGAGACGACACGGCCGGTTGGAGTGCAGCCAAGGAAGAAAATGATGCAGAACCCGGCCTACTTCGTTAGCTCCCTCTTGCAGGGGGCTAGATCAAGGTACTCCGGTGTGCAGAAATTGCTCTTCGGCCTTCTTATGGCCTCGAGGAAGCTGCGTCACTACTTCCAGGCGCACGAGATCACTGTCGTCACTCGCCTCCCTCTACAACGGATATTGCACAATCCAGATGCAACGGGAAGAATTGTAGAGTGGGCACTGGAGCTGTCCAGCTTTGGCCTCAAGTTTGAAAGTACCTCGACAATTCAAAGCCGAGTCTTGGCAGAGTTCGTTGCAGAATGGACCGCAACGCCTGATGATTAGGTCCAGGAAACTGCTCTCCCTGGCAAAGAGGCGAGTTGCAACTGGATCATGTACTTTGATGGAGGTTTCTCCTTACAGGGCGCCGGGGCCGGCGTACTGCTGGTCGCGCCCACTGGAGAGCACCTCAAGTACGTGGTCCAGATGCACTTCCCCAGGAAGGTATCAACGAACAATACTGTTGAGTATGAGGGGCTGCTTGCTGGACTTAGGATCGCGGCAGACCTCGGAATCAAGAAACTCATCGTCAGGGGCGATTCGCAGCTTGTCGTCAAGCAAGTCAACAAAGATTGCCCGAGCCCGTTGATGAAGGCCTACGTCGATGAAGTGAGAAAGCTGGAAGAGCACTTTGATGGTATACAGGCGGAGCACGTTCCCCGAGCGGAGAACGACATCGCCGATTACCTGTCAAAGTGCGCTGCCCTCAAGCTACATGTGGAACCAGGTACCTTTGTGCTTGAGCTCTCTCAGCCATCCGTTGATCCATCAATAGAGCAAAACAAGAGGAGGAAATCAGGGCCCGACAAGTACTTTCCCGCCGAGCTCCCCGGAGCCGCCGGCAAGGATGTTGCCGGAGACACTGAGCCCACCACTGGACGGCTAGCTCCGGCGGAGCGTCAAGCTCTTGCCGTCGAGACAGCCGCTCCCATGGCGGAGGAAATGCCTTTAGTCCTCGCCGTCGAGCCCCAGGCTCCAGCGTGGGCACATCATATCGTCCGATTCCTCCAAACTGGGAAACTTACTGAGGAGCAGGAAGAAGCGGAAAAAGTAGCCCGTCGGTCTGCTATGTACCAGTCCGTCGATGACGTCCTGTACAGAAAGAGACGGAACAGCGTGAAATTGAAGTGTATCCCTCGAGAGGAAGGACTGGGGCTGTTGGCAGAGATACATGGAGGCATATGTGGATCCCACATAGGGTCAAGAGCCCTTGCCGGCAAGGCATTTCGGCAAGGCTTCTTCTGGCCCACTGCCCTGCAGGATGTGACGGCGCTGGTCACCAGGTGTGAAGCGTGCCAGTTTCATTAAAAGAAACTTCATCAACCAGCTCAAGCCCTTCAAACAATTCCTCTCTCCTGGCCCTTCTCGGTCTGGGGGCACGACATACTGGGCCCTTTCCCCCGCGCTGTCGGGGGCTTTGAGTACTTGTACATTGCAATCGACAAGTTCACAAAGTGGCCGGAGGTGGAGGCAGTGAGGAAGGTCACAGCTCTGTCAGTCGTCAAGTTCTTCAAGGGACTAGTGTGCCGTTTTGGTGTACCCAACAGGGTCATCACCGACAACGGCACGCAGTTCACAAGCCGCACCTTCATGCAATATACCCAAGACCTCGGCAGCAAAGTCTGTTTCGCTTCCGTTGCTCACCCCCGAAGCAATGGTCAAGCTGGGAGGGCAAACGCTGAAGTGCTGCGAGGCCTACGGACAAAGACCTTTCACAGGCTGCACAGGAGTGGAAGGCGCTGGATAGATGAGTTGCCGGCGGTTCTTTGGTCGATCAGAACGACGCCAAATCGAGCCACCGGCCAGACACCCTTTGCCCTGATATACGGTGCAGAAGCAGTTCTCCCCACTTAACTCATATACGGATCACCTCGAGTGCTCGCTTATGACGAGCTTGAGCAAGAGCAACTGCGGCAAGATGACGCAATGCTCCTTGAGGAAGATCGTCTTCGGGCGGCTGTGAGAGCAGCACACTACCAATAAGCCTTGCGCCGCTACCATAGCCGCATGGTCCATGCCCGAAGCTTTGAGGAAGGCGACCTTGTCCTTCGGCGCGTTCAATCGGCCAAGAATACAAACAAGTTGACGCCGAAGTGGGAAGGCCCTTATCGGGTAATACAAGTCACCAGGCCTGGCGCAGTCCGCCTGGAGACCGAAAATGCCATTTCGGTGAGCAATTCCTGCAATATTGAGCATCTTCGCAAGTTTTACCCATAAGGAGCGGCTTGACGGCCCCCCGGGCAAGCCATCCTTTTGTACATGCCTTGCCGGCAAGGCATGTAACCCTTTGTACAAAGCCAGGCGCAGACCCTGAGCATAAATAAATGAAGCACTGGCGCCCTAAGTTATAGCATGCATGATGAGTCGAGTCTCGTCCTTGGTTAGGGTTGATAGTGCTTAGCGGCGGCTAACCCCTAGCTTAGAGGTCGAGTTTGCATCCCTTTGTCTTTCTTTTATCTCTTTTGGTTCACAGGACGCACAGGTATCCTTGCCGAAACCACTTGGGGAGAAAGAAATGGAACAGATCAGCATCAAGGCCCCAGCGAGACAGTGTTGCCGGGGGTTACAAGAGCGAAGATTCACCCACGGTGAACTAGGGTTGCCGGGGGCTGCAGCTTCAGATAAGTTCTTCATCCCTTATCATGCATTCCATTATGCACTGAGGTATGTGAAACCTCGTTCCTTTCCTTAAGCTACCATGCTCCCATAACTCTAGGCCCTAGGGCTCGTTCCTGGGACTAAGTTTGGTCGTAGTCGCGGCAGCAAAAGGATGAAACGAGGAGCCTAAGCCCACTTCAGCCCTGCCTCCGCCAAAGGCATGAGAAAGGTCGAGCGGAGTAGGGAGACGGCAAGGCCTGTTGCCGGGCGAGAAAATGTTTGTCTTAAAAGATATCAAGGATTTATTCCTTGTCATGGGTTTCACCCACAAACAAATGACCCGGCAAACATCCCTTTTTCATTAAAAACATTCCATTCAGGTACAGTCCGTAGGGAATGAAAAACATGAACAAGGGGATTACAAGTTCTAAATTTAACAGGTGCCCGAAGGCTTACAAACTAAAAAGTGGTAAGATGTCCGTAATGCCTTTCTTGTCCCTCTCCTCAGGAGGTAGGTCAAGGAGGCGAGAAGGGAAAAAGGAGCGCCTAGGCGAGCTACGGGTGGCAGAAGACACCAAGAGAACATCTTGATGGCCGCCCAAAGGCTGGATGGTGATGGCGGCGCCGGAAGCAGAGCTCGAAGACAAGGCGGCACGACGTCAGTACGCGTCGGTGCCCGCGTACTCCAACATGACGACCTTGCCGCCCGCCTTCTTCCTCTTCCTCTTCCGCAGCCTCCCTACGCCAGCCGCCAAATGGACGGCCCCGAGAAGTTCAAGGAGCCGGCGACGCAGATGATGGGGTCGCCAGTGCCACCAGGAGCGGCGCCCGACACCTAGTCGGACCCGTCATCCTGCCGCCTACCGCCCTCGTCGTCGCTGCCGCTGTCCTCCTCGTCACCCTCGTTCGAGGAGGAGTCTTCGTCATCGGAGGAGCTCTCCACGCAGCACCTTGCACGAGTCCCGAAGTGCCCGAAGAGCTTGACGGAGAGATGGCCATCCTCCATCAACTTGAAATGGAGAGTGAGCCCATCCGTCAGGCTGTGGATACGAGCAAACGTCTTCCATCCATGGCGAAGATACATCACGTGAGGAGCAGGGAAGTCGATGCGGACCCGCGTACCACTGATCCCGCAGCCCCTCATGTGCAGCGGCAGCGACTCCGGCGGATCCAACTCCATCTCCTGCGCAAAAGGGGTCGGGAGACGAAGGCGACGGCGCGGCGGCCGCCGCAACCTGACGAAGAACTCGCAAGGGTCATCCCCAATATGGCCCTCCACTGGAAGAGGAGCTTCTGGCGGGGGCGAGGCCGGCGGGCCGCCCCGTCCTCCTCTTCCCCGAGCGCCCCTTCCTCGCCCACGGCCTCGCCCCCTCCCCCTTCCCCTCGTGGCCGGCTCTGCCACCACGAGTGCAGGAAAAGGAGGGACGCGTTGTCGAGCGGCAACCCTCGCCACCACCATTGAAGGGCCAGGATTTCCTCTCTCCATGGCGAACGGAAGAGAAGAGCAGAAGCTGAAGGAGAGAGAAGATGGGAGAGTGTGGGGCGCCGTCCCTCCCCTCCCGCTCTTTATAAAGGGGCGGGGCTGGGGCTCGACCGCCCCGCTCGGCCAATCAAGACACAGAAGGCGCAGGGAGCCGGGACCGACCCGCCGCCCCAACCAGCGATGGCCCAGTTTCCCGCCTCCATCGTTTGCCACCCCAAGCGCATGGGAGGCACGTGGCAGACGTGCAGAACCAAGGGGACGGGTGAGGCGACCTCTCCCCACTCCGTGATCATGGGGAGTGGATGCCTTGAGGACCGCGCCTCGACCCCATTCAGTAAATGGGCCGCATCTCCACGCCTCCCCCCCAGTTATGGGGAAGGCGCGAAGCCGCCCCTTTACTGCGACGTGATGCATGCCTACGGAAACCGCCCTGCGCACGCCGCCCACGTCACGCACGCCCCTCCACCCCTCACCATGCGCGCGGATCGTGGGAGGCACATCGCGCGGAAAATCTTACCTCGGTAAAAGCCGTCCCGCCTACCCGCGCACCGTTCTGGGCCTACCCCAACAACGTGTCGCGCTCATGTGTGCCCCAGGCCCGGGGGCTCCTGTCGGTGTACAAAAAGAGGGGTGCACTTTTTGTACCTCTATAACTGTGCACGGGCAGTCTGAGCCACGGGCACCACCACACCAAGCATGGCAAGGGAGGTGAGCCAGGGTAAGACCGAAGCTCGATGGAAAAGAAGCCCAAGAGAGCAAGACCACAAGGAGCAAAGGGACAAAGCGGGATCCCCCGACAAGATCCTTGTCGGGAGCCGGTTCTAGCAGCCCTGGCAAGATCCTTGCCGGGGCCAGCTTTAGCAGCCCCGACAAGACCCTCGCCGCGGCAACTCGCCCCACGCCTACGGAGCGGATCACCCTTGAGTCCACTGCCCCCATGGGACAAGGATTCGCGAGATATCCCCATAGTGGCGTGCAGATCTTTGTGAAGACATTCAAGATCAGATGCACACTGAGAAGACGATGACCCTTGGCGGGATCCCAGCCAAGGAGGACCACAAGACCTCCGGCAAGCACCTTGCCGGGGATGACAGCAGGCGCCGCGGCAAGACCCTTGCCGGAGCCCCGGCAAGGCCCTTGCCGAGGACATCCGCAGGGCCACCATCAGGCCCGCACCAACTGAGTTTCCACCGCCCCATGCAGCTGCCGACCCAACCAGCTGGGCAGGCACCTGCGTGGCGACATGCAGATCTTCGTGAAGACCCTCCATTGTGCCACCTCAGCTGCCTGCCTGCCTACATGGCGTCTCAGGCATCGCTGGCCAGGGCGCGTGTCAACACAAGAAGGAGCGGCGACGGACAAGACGGATGTCTCCCCCGTCCCCGATAAAGCAAGGACACCTAATCTAAGCACATTAAATGTGCCTTGTCATGTAATGCGAGGGATAACCTTGCTTCACTGTACCCTTTCCACCTCTTGTGTGCCACTCTGGCAACCCCTTTTCCCTATAAAAGGAGGCCCGAGGCGAATATGAGAAGGATTCGGCTTTTTAGAACTCCTCACGACTCGGCTTTTGGAGCTCCTCACGCCCCATAGCTAGCTGAAGAACACAAACATATAATCCACCAAAGCAGGAGTAGGGTTTTACGCATCTTTGCAGCCCGAACCTGGGTAAAGGAACCGTGTGCTAACTGTTGTCTCCGCTCTTCTCTCAACCCCGCGCCCCGCAACCGTAGTAGGGATTCTTGTGATCCCATAGGTGTCGATCCAATACCCCGACATTGATCCTCGCCGTATTCAAGCCAGCGGCAATCCCTCTCAGTCACCACAATGATCATGACTTAGCTCTGTCATCGGATTAGGAAATAGCACCTGCAACAGTTCTGGCCCTAGATCCAGAACGCATCGCGCCACCCGAAGATGGGAAGCTCAACCCCACCATGTGAGATGCAAATTGTACGGTTATGGAGCCGCACATGGACCCAACTGATGGGGTCTGTGTTAGCGGGACCCCGGACTTAGCTCCGGTATCTGATTCCGAACTGCGTGTTACTGCGCCCCTCAAATCTAATAAGGCGCCTATCGCCGAATTCTGTGCTGCAGATATTTTCTAGCATTCACCACTTGGCGACATGTTAAGGTCGTTGAGATCACTCTCCTTGGATGAGAATACACAGCCGCACTATATCCGGTTCGAACTGGAGACTGATGAACAGCCGCGCTATACCCAAGGGGATAAAGAATTTCGGTCCCCACCCACCACCCACTTGGTAGCCACGGTTGAAGATCTAACCGATCTACTCGACTACGCTTCAGAAGACTTTGATGGGATGTACCTCGAAGCTGAAGCAGATACAGATCAAAGCAGGCCCATAACAGGGCGGTGAAAGGCTACGTCTTTGTATGACGTGTATATGGTGGACACACCCAAAGAGGCAGAATGCAACGGTGAAAACAATCCAGTAGAGGATAAACCTGCCAAAGAACCTCACAAGCTTCGGCGTCCAAAACGCCGAGCAAAATCCCGTAAAGGAAAGGATAGCAACACCGCAACTAATGACAGTGATATTCCGGAACAAGCTGAAGACCCCGCAGACCCAGCGTTAGAGCAGGAGGAGCGAGAGGACGGCGATCAGAGTCCGAAGCCGCAGTCCGATGACAGTGATGCCGAAGACGGTGACTATGAACCGATCTCCGAAGAAGAGGTTAGCCTGGATGACGACGAATATACCGTCCCAGAAGAACCCTCCAAACAAAAATGCTTCCATCGGCGGCTTATAGCCACCGCACGGAGCTTAAAAAAGCAACAGAGGCAGCTTCGAGCTGCACAAGACACGCTCAATGATAGATGAAATGAGGTGCTAGATGCCGAATAGAGACATGCCTCTAATGGTCAAACCAAAGGCTATCCCAAGCGCAAGCTGCTGCCCGAATTCGACGACGAGGCTATTGCACCCGTCCAACCGAAATATAACACCGCCGACAAGCCGGATCGACCACCTCGCGGACGGGATAGAGTCGCTAGCAATGGCATAAACAAGCCCCCACCCCATAAAGGAAAGGAGGATGCAGCCCAAGTCCGAAGGCATGATCTGCACGAGGACCTAAACAAAAAATCTAGCAAAACCAGGTCTATATTGGGACCCAGAGATCGAGCTCCCGCATGGGACAGCGGATATCAAGCCAATCGCGCCGGTGACATACCAGTTTGGGGTCAATACCGAACACCACAACCATCGGACATACGCCACGATATAGCAAGATACAAAGGAGCTTCACACCCTCTATGCTTTACCGATGAGGTACTGGGTCATGATTCCCAGAAGGGTTTACACTCGTGAACATCTAAGCGTACGATGGAACGACGGATCCTCCCGTCTGGATAGAAGATTTTATTCTTCGCATTCACATGGCTTGAGGAGATTATCTCCACGCCATCAAATATTTACCCCTCAAGCTGAAAGGACCAGCTCGGCACTGCCTAAATAGTCTTCCTGGGAACTCCATTGGGAGTTGGGAAGAACTTGAGGACGCTTTTCGGGCCAATTTTCAAGGGACTTATGTCCAGCCCCCGGACGCTGATGATTTAAGTCACATCATACAATAACCCGGGGAGTCAGCCCGCAAGCTTTGGAACCAGTTTCTCACTAAGAAGAACCAGATAGTCGACTATCCGGACGCCGAAGCCTTAGCGGCATTCACGCATAGTATCTGGGACGAGTAGCTAGCTAGAAACCTTGGACAGGAAAAGCCAAGGACAATGACAACCCTAACTACGCTCATGACTCGCTTTTGCGTGGGTCAGGATAGCTGGTTAGCTCGTAGCAGCACCAGCGACCCTGGAACATCTGAAGTCAGGGACGGCAATGGAAAGCCACGGGGCAATAAAAACAAGCGTCGAAACAATCCTGGAAGCCCAGATGATACAGCGGTAAACGCCGGATTCAGTGGCTCCAGACCTGGTCAACGGAAGAAGCCATTTAAAGGCAACAAAGATGGTCCATCGAGTTTGGACAGAATATTAGATAGGCCCTGCCAAATCCATGGCACCCCAGAAAAACCTGCCAATCACACCAACTGTAACTGTTGGGTTTTCAAGCAGGCCGGCAAGTTAAATGTTGAACACAAGGGTAAGGAGCCTCAGAGCGAAGACGAGGATGAACCTCGCCAGCCGAATATAGGGGGACAGAAGAAATTTCCACCGGAGGTCAAAACAGTGAACATGATATATGCCACTCATATCCCAAAAAGGGAGCGCAAACGCGTACTCCGCGACGTCTATGCCGTTGAGCCTGTCGCCCCAATATTCAACCCATGGTCAGCCTGTCCAATCACTTTCGATCGCAGGGATCATCCGAATAGTATTCGGCACGGGGGTTCGGCTGCCTTAGTGCTCAACCCAATAATAGATGGACACCATCTAACCCGAGTCCTTATGGACGGCGACAGTAGTCTCAATCTGATATATCAGGACACTATCCGCAAGATGGGGATCGACCCATCAAGAATCAAGCCAAGAGCACGACCTTTAAAGGAGTGATACCGGGCGTTGAAGCTCGCTGCACAGGCTCCTTAACTTTGGAGGTTGTATTCGGTTCTCCCGACAACTTTCGAAGCGAAGAACTGATCTTCGACATAGCTCCATTTTGAAGTGGCTATCACACCCTACTGGGAAGAACGGCCTTCGCTCGCTTTAATGCAGTCCCGCATTATGCCTATTTAAAGCTCAAGATGCCTGGACCACATGGCGTTATCACGGTCAATGGAAATATGGAGCGCTCTCTCCGTACAGAGGAAGATAGTGCGGCCTTAGCAGCCAAAGTACAATGTGGCCTAGTCAAGCTAGAAAATGTAGCAATAGCGGACATAGCTAAACGTGTCTGGCACACGCCTTAGTGCGGCAGCTCAGATGAACCTGAGTAAGATTGCTGGATATGCCCCCGTCTACCGCCCCACAAGGTGATAGCATATGTTCCTCGAGTACATAATTATGCCCTAAAAATTCCTTGGCGGCGACGAGAGGCACCCGCATACAGTCCGTAGTTTGGCTAGACCCTATTCAGACCTTGAACTTATCTCCTCTTGTTTCATTAAAACAAACCAGACTTACTTTGGCCACACTGGATTGACTTCTTCATTTCCAGGTTTTATTTCTTTTTCCTACAGATGGCCATCATACTCATACCTTCAAGGACATATTACAGAGGAGAAAACGGCACAGACGTGCAGCAGGGACCCACATTAAGGTTTCTTTTTAGATTAAGACCCTGTGTAAACCTTTTTTCTCTTTCTTGTTATATACCTTTTTGGCACGTAAAATGTCCAAAAAAGGTCGTCGGCATTATCTGTAAAGTTTGCGGCTCGCCGTGCTATAGAGGGATATTAATAGAACAATTTTACTCATATCATATTCAGAGTTTTAGTCACTCACCGTGGAATGTTCTCTTCTCGTATCAGATTGCCATATGTGCCTTGTCAATAAAGGTTCATTACCAGGGGCTGTCTTCAGCCCTGGTATATGTTGAAAAGATCGAACACCTATAGGGAGTGATCGGCGTCCTGGATGTTTGCATTATATGCATCAGTTCTAAATCATGTGTTCGGTCCATAGTTGGGTTGCCCAGCTCCTGTGCATACCCCTACGTTCTCGATTGTTCGGCTAGGGTGTAAAGGGAGAACTACTGCGATAGTACTTCTGGCTAGTCCGGTCAAGTACCTCAGTAGAGAAAGCTGAAAACTGATTGTCATGATAAGCGATAACCTGGTCTGCAATCCGGTGACTTAGTGTTATACTACGATCGATAGGGATCTACCCCGTGTTATACGAAGGGTTGGTTTTTTCACCCCTGCCAAGTGCAACTGGATACTTCATCAGCACTAGGGGCTAGTACCTAGCCCCACTTATCAAACTCCTAAGACTAAGTGAAAGAAATAATGCCGCATAGTCTGATTGCATAGTTCGCTCCGCATACACCTCGTATACAGACCAAGACGCTGGATAAAGTGTGTATTTGCATATAACTGAACACCCCAGTACTATGTACCTGCGGGCTGAAGCCGACGAATGGAAACTTTCTGATTTAAGATAAACAGTCACACAGGAGGAAAAATACGCTGATATGACAAACAACGCAAAAGTTATATACACTGGATTCACAAGCATAGTCTTTACATCCGGATACAATTAATCAAAAACCACATCTTTCGAACACTGGCCTTCTACAAGGCGGGCGCCCTCGATGACATCCTCGAAGTACTTCTCTGGCTTGCAGTGCTCCTTGCCTGTGGGCGGGCCTGCAGTTGCTATATGCACTGCGTTCATCTTCGCCCAGTGCACTTTGACGCGCGCGAAGGCCATCCGAGCCCCTTCTATGCAAGCCAACCGCGTTAAAGCGTCGACCCGCAGACTCACCTTGATGAGCCGTGATATGTCTCCAGCGTATCTACTTTGCCAAACACTTTTGCCCTTTTTTTGGACTCTAACTTGCATGATTTGAATGGAACTAACCCGCACTGACGCTGTTTTCAGCAGAACTACCATGGTGGTTTTTTGTGCAGAAATAAAAAGTTATCGGAATCGCCTAAAAATCAACGGAGAATTATTCAGAAAATATAAAAAATATCTGCAAGAAGATCTACACCGGGGGGCCCACACCTTGTCCTCGAGGGTGGGGGGTGCGCCCTCCTTCCCAGGGCGCGCCCCTGCCTCGAGGGCCCCCCGATGCTCCACCGACGTATCCCCAGGTCCTATATATTTTGTTTCGTGAAGAAAAAAATCAAGGAGAAAGAATTATCGCGTTTTACGAGACGGAGCCGCCGCCAAGCCCTAATCTCTCTCGGGAGGGCTGATCTGGGGTCCGTTCGGGGCTCCGTAGAGTGGTGATCGTCGCCATCGTCATCATCAACCTTCCTCCATCACCAATTCCATGATGCTCACCGCCGTGTGTGAGTAATTCCATCGTAGGCTTGCTGGACGGTGATGGGTTGGATGGGTCTATCATGTAATCGAGTTAGTTTTGTTAGGGTTTGATCGCTCGTATCCACTATGTTCTGAGATTGTTCTTGCTATGACTTTGCTATGCTTGATGCTTGTCACTAGGACCTGAGTGCCATGATTTCAGATCTGAACCTATTATGTTTTCATGAATATATGTGTGTTTTTGATCCTATCTTGCAAGTCTATAGTCACCTACTATGTGTTATGATCCGGCAACCCCGAAGTGACAATAATCGGGACCACTCCCAGTGATGACCATAGTTTGAGGAGTTCAGGTATTCACTATGTGTTATGCTTTGGTCCGGTACTATATTAAAAGGAGGCCTTAATATCCCTTAGTTTCCAATAGGACCCCGCTGCCACGGGAGGGTAGGACAAAAGATGTCATGCAAGTTCTTTTCCATTAGCACGTATGACTATATTCGGAATACATGCCTACATTGCATTGATGGACTGGAGCTAATTCTGTGTCACCCTAGGTTATAACTTCTACATGATGAATTGCATCCAACTTAATTTCCCACCACCGATCCAATGCCTATGAGCTTTACCTATATTGCTTGCCGCTTATTTACTTTTCCATTGCTAATATCACAAAAACTACAAAAACACTATTTTTACTTTTATTGCTGCTACCGCCACTATCATATTACTTTGCTACTAAACTATCTTGCTGCAGATACTAAGTTTCCAGGTGTGATTGAATTGACAACTCAGCTGCTAATACTTAAGAGTATTCTTTGGCTCCCCTTGTGTCGAATCAACAAATTTGGGTTTAATACTTTACCCTCCAAAACTGTTGCGATCCCCTATACTTGTGGGTTATCAAGACTATTTTCTGGCGCCGTTGCCGGGGAGCATAGCTCTATTCTTTAAGTCAGTTGGGATTTATATCTGCTTATCACTATGAAGAATTTGAAGGACTCAAAAACCAAGATCTTACCCTCAACTACGAGGGGAGGTAAGGAACTGCCATCTAGCTCTGCACTTGATTCTCCTTCTGTTATGAGTAAACTTGCGACACCTACTCTTGCTATTGGATCTGATATGTCGTATGTTCTTGATGATGCTACTTCTGCTATGTATGATGAAACTATCTCTATACCTGATACTGTGCCACTAGGTGAATTTCTAGATGAACAAATTGCTAAGGTTAGGGAGAGTGCAAATGTTGATGATACTTATGAAAGTGATGATGAAACTACTCCCAATAGATATGAATTGCATGTTGTGCCTGAGGGTTATGTTATGGATGAAGAAACTGCTAGAGACTTTCTTGCTTGCAATGATAGATATGATCTTAAGAAGTTATTAGCTAAGTTGAAAGAAAAGTCCTTGAATGCTAGAATGAAACATGAACCTGCTTTTGCTAGTTCACCTATATGCCTCACTGATAAGGATTATGAATTATCTGTTGATCCTGAGTTAATTACTTTGGTTGAATCTGATCCTTTCCATGGCTATGAGTCTGAAACTGTTGTGGCACATCTTACCAAGTTGAATGATATAGCCACCCTGTTTACCAATGATGAAAAAATTCGCTACTATTATATCCTTAAGTTATTTCCGTTCTCGTTAAAGGGTGATGCTAAGACTTGGTTTAATTCTATTGATCCTGGTTGTGTGCGTAGACCCCAGGATATGATGTATTACTTTTCTGCTAAATATTTTCCCTCTCGTAAGAAACAAGCTGCCTTGCGGGAAATATATAACTTTGCTCAAACTGAAGAAGAGAGTCTCCCACAAGCTTGGGGGAGGCTTCTCCAGTTACTTAATGCTTTGCCTGATCATCCTCTTGAGATGCATGATATACTTGATGTCTTTTATAATGTACTAACCGATGCTTCCAGAGACCACCTGGATAGTTGTGCTGGTTGTGTTTTCAGGGAAAGAACAGTGGAACAAGCTGAATTACTATTGAATAATATGCTAGCCAATGAGAATAATTGGACACTTCCTGAACCAGCCCCTAAGCCAACTCCGAAGAAAAGAGGTGTTCTATTTCTCAGTCCTGAAGATATGCAAGAGGCAAAGAAGTCCATGAAAGAAAAAGGTATTAAAGCTAAAGATGTTAAGAATTTACCGCCTATTGAAGAAATACATGGTCATGATAACCCGACACAGGTAGTAATGGTAAATTCTCTTTATAAATTTGATGAAGGTGATAGTCCTCGTTATAAGTCTGCTAGCCAATGCTTAGATGAGTTTGACAATTTTATTGTGAAACAAGAAAACTTCAATGCTTATGTTGGTAGACAATTACAACACAATGCTTATATGATTGAACGCTTGAGTGATTATCTGTCTAATGCTAAGGATGAATTGAAACTTATTAGTATACATGCTTCTATGGTCACCACTCAAGTTGAACAAGTACTTAAGGCTCAGAATGATTTGCTCAATGAATTAAATAGTAAGAATAAGGATAATGTTGTAGAGTTGTAACTAGAGGTGGTAGAATGACTCAGGAACCTCTGTATCCTGAAGGCCACCCTAAGAGAATTGAGCAACATTCTCAGATAGCTAATTTAGATGCACCTAGTTCTTCTAAAAAGAAGAAAAAGAAAAATGATAGGACTTTGCATGCTTCTAGTGAACCTGTAGCTCACCCACCTGAGAATCCCAATGATATATCTGTTTCTGATGCTGAGACACAATCTGGTAATGAACATGAACCTAGTGATAATATTAATAATGATGTTCATGATGATGCTCAACCTAGCAATGATAATGATGTAGAGATTGAACCTGCTGTTGATCTTGATAACCCACAATCAAAGAATCAACGTTATGATAAGAGAGACTTTGTTGCTAGGAAGCACGGTAGGGAAAGAGAACCCTGGGTTCAGAAACCCATGCCTTTTCCTCCGAAACCATCCAAGAAAAAGGATGATGAGGACTTTGAGCGCTTCGCTGAAATGATTAGACCTATTTTTTGCGTATGCATTTGACTGATGTGCTTAAAACAAATCCTTATGCCAAGTATATGAAAGATATTATTACTAACAAAAGAAAGATACCTAAAGTAGAAATCTCCACCATGCTTGCCAATTACACTTTTAAGGGTGGAATGCCTAAGAAATTAGGAGATCCAGGAGTACCTACAATACCTTGCTCCATTAAGAGAAACTATGTTAAAACTGCTTTGTGTGATCTTGGAGCAGGTGTTAGTGTTATGCCTCTCTCTTTATATCGTAGACTTGACTTGAGTAAGTTGACACCTACTGAAATATCCTTGCAAATGGCTGATAAATCAACTGCTATACCTGTCGGTATTTGTGAGGATGTGCCTGTTGTAGTTGCAAATGTTACTATTCTAACGGACTTTGTTATACTTGATATTCCCGAGGATGATAGTATGTCTATTATTCTTGGAAGACCTTTTTTGAATATTGCAGGGGCTGTTATTAATTGCAACAAAGGCAATGTCACATTTCGTGTCAATGGTAATGAGCATACGGTACATTTTCCGAGGAAACAACCTCAGGTCCATAGTATCAATTATATTGGAAAAACTTCAACTATTACTATTGGAGGTTTTGAGTTTCCTATTCCTACTATCAAGAAGGCATATGACATTCTTATTGTTGGGGACATACATATCCCCATTGAGGTAACATAGTGTTATTCGAAAATTCTCCGGTTTCATGTTACTCGGAAAGAGTTTATTAACAAGACCTGATCAACCTTGTTAATGGATTCCTTTTGATGAACATGGGATAGGTAAATCTAGATGGCACAAACCTTTTGTACCCTCCTTTTATTTTCTGTTAATTAGGTTAAATAAAAGATAAATAACATTATTCGTTTGTTTCCAGACTTCCACGCAATAAAAAATATCCCAAAAATAAAAGTTCTCCAAATGCCATGAAAATGAAATATGATTTTTTTTCTAGAATATTTAAGAAAATATGGCACTGAACACACAGCTAGGGGAGCCAGCACGTGGCCTCGAGGGCACAGGGCGCGCCCCCCTGCCGCGAGGGCCCCATGTGACCCCCCCTCCACTTATCCTTTCACTCATGCTCTTCTTCTTCCTCCCAAAAAAATCCCCAACCAGCTCAAAACCGAGTTCTAGCTCATTTTGATGCCATTTTCGATCTCCTTGCTCAAAGCATGATTCACCAAACTGTTTGGGGAGATTGTTCCTTGGTATGTGACTCCTTCATTGGTCCAATTAGTTTTTGTTCTAGTGCTATATTTGTTGCAAATTTATGCTGCTGCGGTGACCTTGTTCTTGAGCTTGCATGTCAAATTTTCTTGGTCCCAAGTAGTTCTAATGCATGATATAGCTTCTAGGCACTTATAGGAGTTGTTGCTATCATTCTTGTTTAGTTTGGCTAACTTTTATTTGTGAGTTACTAAAAATTTCAGAAAATTTTAGAAAAATGTCAAGGAAAAACTTCCAAGGTGGTCCGTCAAGGAAGCAAAAACCGAGGCTCGTGTTCCGTGAGCCGGACGATGAACCACCGAGGGATGCTGATGTACGTCCTTGTGAATGGCCGCTGGATGAATTCATGATACAAGCGGGCATCAAAGATGAATTTTACACATATGTGCGTAACGCCGACCTCGAGGACTTCATGCAAGATAAGTGCCTCCAATACCGTGGTTTAATTGATAGTTTTGTGAGAAGGTTTAAATATTCATCTTCACGTAATTCTCACACTGTCCTGTTTGATCTATATGATAAATCTTATACCATGGACTTAGAGGATTTTAATGCAGCCTGCAAGCTCCCACAGTGGGGCAGTATAAGTGATCCTCGTAAATCTGAATTTAGAGAATTCCTAGCTAGTATTACAGTGGGGGAATCTAGGGGCATTACACAAGCTACCATGGGGAACATACATTTTCCTGCCATTCATTACTTTGCTCTCTTTATTGGTAGATGCATAAATGGTAAAGATAAAGCCTGTCACATGTGTGTCCCTGACCTCAGCATTCTCAAGAGTGTTGTACTAGGTGATAGGCAATATAATCTGGGAGCTATTGTTGCACGTAGACTACACCATAATGGTTTGCATGGAGATTTATTTGGTGGGATCTATGCTACTCGCATAGCCCGCTATCTTGGCGTGTCTGTGCACCCGTATGATGACCCTTTACCTCTTGCTTATTTAGATTGTAATGCTATGGCTAGTCACCGGTTTATAGAGTGGGATAATCAAACTCTCAAATATAAACTAATCTTTAACCGGCAGCTGATACGTCTCAAACGTATCTACTTTTCCAAACACTTTTGATATTGTTTTGGCCTCATTCTTGCATGATTTGGACTAAACTAACCCGGACTGACGCTGTTTTCAGCAAAGCTGCCTGTATGGTTTATTTGTGTGCAGGAAAACGGATTTTTAGGTATCTCAGAAAAATCCACGAAAAATCACAGAAAATCCACGCACCCGAAGGAACCAGGAGCCAGAAGTGGGGCCAGAGGGGGGCTAGGGGGTGCCCAGGCGCCCTGTGGGTGCCCCCCCTGGGCCACGCTGGGGGCCGCCTGGGTGGGTCCCACACCCCCTGGTGCCCTACTTTACCTCGTATTTTTAGTCCCGACGCAGAAACCCTAGATCAGAAGTTCTTTCGCAGTTTTCCGTCGCGGAGCCGCCGCCACCCTCTGTTCTTCCTCGGGAGGGCTAATCTGGAGGCTGAATTGGCCTCCAGAGAGGGGAGATTGTCGCCATCGTCATCATCATCACCACTCCATCATCCCTCCATGACTTCCCCTTTCATGTGTGAGTAATTCCCCTGCTATAGGCGAAGGGGATGGTAGGGATTGGATGAGTTAGATCATGTAATAGTTTGTCAGATCGTTGGGGGCATGTTGCCTATCATCTACTATGGTGTTTATCATCTTTGCTACAACTTGTTATTCTTAATGCTTGACACTTAGGGCCCAAGTGCCATGATTTCAGATCTGAACCATATGTTTTTGCATGAATATATTTGTGTTCGTGATCCTATCTATGAGTTGTTTGCACCTGTTACGGTCCGGAACCGGCGATCCCAAAAGTGACAGCTTGGGACACCATAGGGGATGGTCCGTAGTTTGACGATTACATGTATCCATTGAGTTCATTGCTTTGTTTCGGTGCTCTTTGACAGGAGCACCTTAATATCCATAAGTTCCTTTTGGCCCCGTTCGTAGCGGGATGGTAGGACAAAAGATGTTGTGCAAGTTCTTATTGCAAGCACGCACAACTACCTACGGGATACATGCCTAATGTTTGATATTTGCCTAGATGATCATTACTTTTCCGTGTGCCGTGCCCCAAGTTAAATCTATCTCATCCATGCAGCGCCCAACCATCCATCTCCCTAGCCTACAGTGTTTTAAACCCAGCTTGTCACTAGTTGCTACTTTTGCCATTTACTACTGCTATTTACTTTTGCTGTTTACTTTTACTATTACTATCATCACTGTCATATCACTGTTACCACTTATCTTTTGTTGCAAGTAAGTATATTTCAGGTGCGGTTGAATTGTAAACCCAACTGTCAAAGCTTATAAATACTCTTTGGCTCCCCGTGTGTCGAATCAATAAATTGGGTTATTCTTACCCGCGAAGACTATCTCGATCCCTTACGATTGAGGGTTATCAAGTACCGTTTTCTGGTGCCGTTGCTGGGGAGCATAGCAATATTTACAAGTCTACTTGAGGTATCCTACCTGCTGCACTTCATCCACTATGGGTAAGAAAGGAGACCCCAAGGTTCCGATCTTACTATCCACTACAAGAAGAGGTACTGCTCTGAGCACTAGTGCTATACATGATTCACCTTCTGTTATGAGTAAGTTTGCCTCACCACCACCACATGATGCTCCTACTGAATCTGTTACTATGTCTAATACTCTTGATGATGCTTCTACTACTTTTGATGATATTAGTTCGCTTGGTTATGCTCTTGAGAAACAAATTGCTGCTGCTGCTGCTAAAAAGTCTGGAATTGAACTTCCTGTTACTCGCTACCCTATTGGTGAAACTTATGATTATCCTGATTTGAGTAAACTCAAAGAGAGGCTCCTTGATGATGATTACTATATACTAGATGAAGATTTATGCAGGGAACTGACAGAGTTTTCCGGCTCTGACCCTGAAGCTATTAAGAAACTGTTTGAAAAACACTCTCTGAAGAACAAAACCGTTCCTAATCCTGAATTTGCTACATCCCCTATATGCATTGATGATCCTGATTATGATTTCTCTGTTGATCTTTCACTTATACCTATGGTTGAAGCTGACCCCTTTTATGGCAGAGAAAATGATGATGCTATTGCACACCTGACTAAACTCGGTGAGTTGGGTAGCCTGTTTACCACAGATGAGAAGATACGATACTTTTATGTGACCAAGCTTCTTCCTTTCTCCTTGAAGGAGGGTGCTAAAGCATGGTATGGTTCACTCCCATGCGGTTCCATTAAGAGTCCTCAGGACTTAGCTCACTCTTTTGTTGATAAGTACTTTCCTGCTCACATGCAACATGATGCTTTACAAAGAATTTATAACTTTAAACAGTTGCAAGATGAGTCCCTCCCTAAAGCTTGGGGGAGGTACTGCGGTCTGATTCGGGCTAGACCAGGACATGAAATCCCTAAGAATGAATTAATCGATATATTCTATGCTGGTCTAACTGATGAATCCAGGTCCTATTTGGACAGTTGTGCTGGTTGTGTTTTCAGGAAAAGAACACCGGACGATGCGGAAGATTTAATGGGCAGGATTGCCAAAAACCATGAAGATTGGTCCGTCCCTGAACCACCTCCACCAACAAAGAAGAGGGGCATGTTTATTCTGAGCCCCGAGGATATGCGAGAAGCAAAGAAGTCTATTAAAGAGAAAGGTATTAAAGCTGAAGACGTGAAGAATCTACCCCCTATTGAGAAGCTGTGTGAGCCTACCACTCACCCTCCTATGGTAGAGGTACACTCTCTTTTAGATTTCAACGCAAGTGAAATCCCTCATGGTAAGCCTCCTGATCAATGTTTAGATGAGTTTGATAATTTTATTATGAAACAGAATCATTTTAATGAGAGGATAGAAAGTCAGTTGCATGATAATTCCCTTGCTATCAAAAGACTGCTTGATGTTTTAGATAGAACCGTTAATGATGTTCAATGTCTTGTGAAGCATTTTCATATGGTTCAAACTCGGCTTGATCAAATTTCTAATGTGCAAAGAGATTTGCTTGCTAACAATGCCAAACAAGATAATTTGCAGGCTTTCGGGATTAAGACCCGAGGAGGAACTAGCACTCAAGATCCTCTTTATCCAGAGGGTCATCCGAAGAGAATCGAGCAGGATTCTCAAATGCAGGAAGAAGAAATTGTTGGCTCTCCAAAGAAAAAGAAGAAACACAAGGAGACTGACAATTCTAATGATCCTATTGCAGATGAAGAACCAGCTATTGATCCCAACAGTGTATCTATCTCCGATGCTGAGACTGAAGACGGTGCTGAACTTGAAGGTAATAATAATGAGAAGAATGATCCGCCTGAAGTTCGAGAAGAAGAAGCACCTGACAAACGTAAGAGGTACACTAAAGAAGACTTCATCGCAAGAAAACATGGGAAGGAAAGAGAACCATGGGTACAGAAACCCATGCCCTTTCCAGGTAAGTCCATCAAATCTAAAGAAGAAGAGCATTATAATAAGTTTTGTGAGTGGATTAAACCTCTTTTTCTGCAAATCCCTTTGACTGATGCTATTAAGTTACTTCCTTATTCAAAATATATGAAAGATATTGTCACTAATAAAAGAAAAGTTCCTAATGATGCAATATCTACTATGCTTGCTAACTACTCTTTCAGTGGCAAGATTCCTGAGAAGCTCGGTGATCCAGGTATACCCACCATTCCTTGCTCCATAATGAATAATTATGTCAAAACTGCTTTATGTGATCTTGGAGCAGGAGTGAGTGTTATGCCTCTCTCTCTTTACGAGAGACTTTGTTTATAAAAACTAATTCCTACAGATATCTCCCTTCAGATGGCTGACAAGTCAACTGCTGTTCCGATAGGTATTTATGAGGATGTTCCCGTGGAAGTTGCTAATTGTTTAATTCTTACTGATTTTATTGTGCTTGACATGCCTGAGGATGGGAGCATGTCCATTATTCTTGGTAGACCTTTTCTTAACACCGCAGGTGCTATTATTGATTGCAATAAAAGGGAAGGTTACTTTCCATGTGAATGATAAAGAACACACGGTACATTTTCCAAAGAAGACCGACAGGAGGCATGGCCTCAACTCTATAGAGAATATCGAGACCGTGAAAATTGGAGAATGGGACTGTCCACTACATGTGCCTCACAAATATAAAACTATCATGGTGGGGACAATGTCCATCAAAGTAAAGGTTTAGTAACTACTTCGTAGGAGTTGAGACTTTTTGCTCTATATATCGCATGTCTGTTGGTAAGACTTGATCAACCTTACTAGTGAACATGTTTTATATAGATAAAAAGTTGAGCTTGTTATGTTTTCACTTGTTTTTAGTTTTGTCCTACTTGCTGTACCAAGCATTTAGGTTTTTGAAGCTTCACAATACTACTAACTGCTTCAAATTTTCAGAGAGTTTCGCAGCTTTTTGAACTTCGAAAAATTTTCAACAGTGAAGTTTTCAGAAAAATTCCAGAAAAATTATAATAAAAATTTCCACGTCGGAAGAGACCCAGAGGGGCCTGGGGCCAGCCAGGGGGGCCACCAGTGGCCCAGGCGGCCAGCTGGCGCGGCCCAGCCCCTGGCCGCGCCTATAGGGCGCCTGGGGCCCACGGGACCCCCCTCCAGGTATGTCTTCTTCCTCCCTCTCTCTTTTTCTCCAAAAACCCGAGTTCTGCACTTGTTCTTGTGTTCTTGTTGTTCTTGGAGGCGATTCTTCGATCTCTCTCTACAGCCCATCATTTGAGCTGAAATTTTGAGCAAATACTCCCTGGTATGTGACTCCTCCACCCCTCCAATTAGATTTTTGATTGGTGGCCTCATTTGTGAGTATTTAGTAGTTCTTGGTGTTGTAGAGATGAGCTTGCATGCATGTGTAGAAAGTTATTTTTCAAGTTTTGATGCAAGTTTATGCCTTGGGCAAGTGAGTTGAGTAGTTTGCCTTAGCTCACTTTGTTTTAATCCTCGTTTTTGTAAATTGTAAAAAATTTCAGAAATGAGTTTGTTAGGAAGGGCAAAAGGATGGCTTGAGAAGAGGAGGCCCGCACACTCCGATCGAGTTACTAGAGCCGCAGCTTCACCATCGACTGCTAGGGTGAGCTATAATGAAGATCACGTGCCCCTGGAGTTGTTGGAAGACACAAGTCCAGCACGTGCGATGACGTTTCCGTGTGATGAATTCATGGAAGCTGCGGGAATCAGGGATGAGTTTTATAATCTTTGTGCTAATGCAGGTTTGACACGGCTGGTCACGAGCCGTGTTACTCAGTATCAAAAACTCACCTCCAGTTGCATTAACAGTTTTAGATATAATCCTGATTCAGGTGCTATTGAGTTTAAAATTTATAATGATCTTATCACCATGACTTTGGGGATTTTTTGTGAAATAATAGGTGTGCCGAACGTTGGGAGGACGGCTAGGATGGCCACTCAGCCCTCCGAGCTGAAAACCGTCATCAACTCCCTCTGCAGCATGGGTACGAGGGATATTCATCGGTCCAAGATCTCCAGCATCTTGTTTCCTCACCTGAGGTATTTTGCATATTATATTGCTAGAGGGGTGTTAGCTCGTGACAACACGAGCAACATTTCTGCTCCGGATATTGCTATCCTGGCAGCAGCCCTCTCAGGGAGGTCTGATTATAATCTGGGTACCTTAATTGCTCGACGCCTTGCTATGAACGGTAACAAGGGGGACTTATATGGTGGCGTTTACGCCACACTTATCTTAGAGCATCTTGGAGGCACCCCACACCCTGATGATACTCCTTTTACTTATTTAAGCTTTGATCTTGCTGCTATGAAAAGGCATAAGTTTGTTACCATGGGTTCTGAGCTTGATAATCTTATTTATATCTTGCGTTTCGGAACTGCCGCGGAACGCGAGATCCGTCTACCTGCACCTCTTTTGTTTGATTTTTCTCGTAGGAACGGATGGTCCTTTGATGTTGTTCAATTCGATGAGTTCATGGTCCAGCATCAGTTTCATAACCCCATGGAGGGGGTTGTGCCCGACGAGGAGAGGCACGGTAAGATACCACATTTTCAGGAAGAGACCGCCACCGAGTTTGGTGAAGGGTCTTCCTCTGTTTGGCGTTCGGAACCTTCCTCGTGGGAGACTCCGAGGAGTTCGGTGTACGCGCCAGCATCCTTCTACGACCCTTGGACTCACCACCATACCCCTGGAGCAGGAGGTTCCTGGGGGCAGTAGCTGCTACCAACTTAGCTCAAAAGCCTAAGCTTGGGGGAGTACGTGCCCTTCTCACTTTTCCATTGTATTATCCGTTTTATTCGCTTTGATCTCTTCGAAGATTTTGCCCGTTCTTCTTTGTTTCTCTCTTTGCAAAAACAACAAAAAGATTTTTTTTTCTTTCTTTTGCTTTTATTCAACCTTTGAGAAAACCCGAAAAGATTTCCTTTCTCTCTTTAGTTTGCTTTGTTTTCAGAGATCAGCTCGAGTCTGTGATGTCATTTGATTATATTTCCTACGTTCGATCGTGCAAGTGACAAGCAGTGATGACGAAGATCGACTGAAAGGAAGCAACAAGGAAGACCGGTATGAATTCTTATTGTTTCTACTTTTGTACATATGCCTGTACTTATGATCTAGAGACCAGCTTGTAGAGACATAGTGCTATGTTTACAATGCTCTTCCAGTGGTTCATGCTTTCCTTGTGGCTAGTCCCGAATAACTAGAGTATATAATGTGTTATTGAAATGATCTACATGCATTGCACTGTTCATAGTCTGGTATACTAAGGTGGTATTTCCCTTTAGAGAATTTTTGGATTGACTTGGCACATGCTTACACATGTTTAAGACTAAAAAGTCTACTTTGCCTTGATGATCTTTGAGTTTTAGAATAGTTATATCACTTTCATGCCCGATTCAATGTTGCTTTGTCGCTCTGCATGATTATGACCGTTATTGCTCTCTATTTGGTCGCTTCCCAGTCTTTTGCTAAACCTCCACCTGTACTAAGCGGACTGACTGCTTGTGCATCCAAAATCCTTAAAACCAGTTATGCCATATGAGTCCACTATACCTTCCTATACATGGTATTTACCTGCCATTCCTAACGAAGACTTTCATGTACCATCTCGAAACTAATCAAAAGCATTTCTCTTTTGTGCCTATGTTTTAGCTCATGAGGAAGTAGTAGTTAATTCATGATCTTTTTAAGTTGGACAAGTTTCACCCCTGTATTGTATGTCTAATGTGCAAACCCCTAATACGAAAAGGAACTGACATTGAGTGCACCCGGCTCAAAAAGATAATATAACAAACAAACCCTCCTTCACGCTTTGTTCATGAGAAATCAGAAAACTTTGGCAGTGATAAACAAAGGAGATTAAGAGGATGTGATCGTCCTCATGCGGGAGCCGTTCCTCGAGACTTGTCCACTCAAAAAGTGATTGAGTTATCTGCTAGCATTCGTTGACGAAATATGCACTTCTCAAAACATGTTTACTTCTGTTTTTAAAACCAAGAGCTCTGGTACATGTTTAGTTTTTGTTTCCGACCACGGGTTTTCAACCTTGCCAATAAAAGCCACGGTTCGAGAGTCTCACCTTCTTTCTTCAAAGCACCGACTAGGAGAGCATAATTGTCATTCTGAATGTAATGTGCGTTGTCCCAAAGTATTACATTGTCTTCTGCATACTTGTGATATGATTTATTCTGAAATTCTTAGTTCTAGTCTCCTTTAAAACTCTGGAGGAGTCTCTGCATTTATGTTTTGCTTCACTCATGGAGGCTAGCGAGATACCACCCTAATATGCTCAAGCTATGTGCAATGTAATCTTGTCTTGATTTTCAGTAAAATATTATTTACTTTTAAGTATTTGTGACTGGTCACTTGAAAGAAGGATTGCTCCTTGCATTGTCCTCATAAGTACTGTTTCAATACTTGCTAAACTCTTTTCGTAGTACATGCTTATATACATCTAATGAAGCAAAAGAGTTTGTCAAAGTTTTCTTTGTCGCGTCCAGTTCGTTGAACTGAATTGCTTGAGGACAAGCAATATGCTAAGCTTGGGGGAGTTGATACGTCTCAAACGTATCTACTTTTCCAAACACTTTTGATATTGTTTTGGCCTCATTCTTGCATGATTTGGACTAAACTAACCCGGACTGACGCTGTTTTCAGCAGAGCTGCATGTATGGTTTATTTGTGTGCAGGAAAACAGATTTTTAGGTATCTCAGAAAAATCCACGAAAAATCACAGAAAATCCACGCACCCGAAGGAACCAGGAGCCAGAAGTGGGGCCAGAGGGGGGCCAGGGGGTGCCCAGGCGCCCTGTGGGCGCGCCCCCCCCCTGGGCCGCGCCGGGGGGGCGCCTGGGTGGGTCCCACACCCCCTGGTGCCCTACTTTACCTCGTATTTTTACTCCCGACGCAGAAACCCCAGATCAGAAGTTCTTTCGCAGTTTTCCGTCGCGGAGCCGCCGCCACCCTCTGTTCTTCCTCGGGAGGGCTAATCTGGAGGCTGAATTGGCCTCCGGAGAGGGGAGATCGTCGCCATCGTCATAATCATCACCACTCCATCATCCCTCCATGACTTCCCCTTTCATGTGTGAGTAATTCCCCTGCTGTAGGCGAAGGGGATGGTAGGGATTGGATGAGTTAGATCATGTAATAGTTTGTCAGATCGTTGGGGGCATGTTGCCTATCATCTACTATGGTGTTTATCATCTTTGCTACAACTTGTTATTCTTAATGCTTGACACTTAGGGCCCGAGTGCCATGATTTCAGATCTGAACCATATGTGTTTGCATGAATATATTTGTGTTCGTGATCCTATCTATGAGTTGTTTGCACCTGTTACGTTCCGAAACCGGCGATCCCAAAAGTGACAGCTTGGGACACCAAAGGGGATGGTCTGTAGTTTGAGGATTACATGTATCCATTGAGTTCATTGCTTTGTTCCGGCGCTCTTTGACAGGAGCACCTTAATATCCATAAGTTCCTTTTGGCCCCGTTCGTAGCGGGATGGTAGGACAAAATATGTTGTGCAAGTTCTTATTGCAAGCACGCACAACTACCTACGGGATACATGCCTAATGTTTGATATTTGCCTAGATGATCATTACTTTTCCGTGTGCCGTGCCCCAAGTTAAATCTATCTCATCCATGCAGCGCCCAACCATCCATCTCCCTAGCCTACAGTGTTTTAAACCCTGCTTGTCACTAGTTGCTACTTTTGCCATTTACTACTGCTATTTACTTTTGCTGTTTACTTTTACTATTACTATCATCATTGTCATATCACTGTTACCACTTATCTTTTGTTGCAAGTAAGTATATTTCAGGTGCGGTTGAATTGACAACTCAACTGTCAAAGCTTATAAATACTCTTTGGCTCCCCGTGTGTCGAATCAATAAATTGGGTTATTCTTACCCGCGAAAACTATCTCGATCCCTTACGGTTGAGGGTTATCAGCAGCATGCCATCCCTATTGTTCTTCCTGCCCCTACTTTGTTTAACTTTCAGGAAAATGGGAGATACACTATAACTATGGAGGAGGCAAATGCCCATTATAACATGACGGAGGCAGCTCGCCTTCGAGATGTAGCTCAGCAGGTAGCATCTGCTACATCTCAGTACGACCCCAACTACAACTTTGGATATCCGTCAGGCCAATAATGGCCATAGACCAACTTAGGCCAAAAGCCTAAGCTTGGGAGACTACGTGTTCCTCACCGACTTACATTCATGCACACACTTGTTCTAGCTGTCGGTGCTCACACTCTTTCACTGTACCATCCATGCTTATTTTCAATTTCTTTTTCTTAGTCTTTTTCTTGTGTGCTAGAAAAACCCAGAGAAACAAAAAATATATTAGTTGTAGCTTCTAGCTAGTTTACTTTCTTTGCTTGTAGTAGTAACTAAAAATGAAAACCCAAAATGATTTCTCATTCTTCTTTTGCTTGTTGGGAGCTTTCCTGTGTAAATAGTTTCTTTTCTTTTCTTTTGGGGTTAGGAGTAAAACACCATGATTAAAATGCTTAGTGGCTCTCATATGCTTTGTTATTGATTTAACCTTGAGCCATATGTCCTTGTCTTCTCTCTTGTATTAAATGCCTGCAGATTCCAGCTTAGTCCAATGCACGTGCACTATTATTATTATCCACACCGTTCAGTCGTGCGAGTCAAAGGCAATAAGGATGATATATGATGAATTAATTGAGATGAGAAAAGCTGCTATGAACTCGACCTCTCTTTTTTTTGTAAATATGCTTGCTCATCGTTCTTGATTCAGCTTGTTATGAATGAAACATGTTTGCAATGACAATTAGAGATCATAGCTTCTTATGCCATGCTTAATTAGCTGAGAGTTTATAATGGTCTATCTTGCATGCCAACATGATATTAAAATGGTTGTGATGTGGTATGATGGGTGGTATCCTCCTCTGAACGATTTAAGTGACTTGACTTGGCACATGTTCACGCATGTAGTTGAAACAAATCAACATAGCCTTCACGATATTTATGTTCATGGTGTTTTGTATCCTACTCATGCTTGCATTCATTGTTGATTAATTTTAATGCATGTTCATGACCGTTGTTGCTCTCTAGCTGGTCGCTTCCCAGTCTCATTCTAGCCTTCACTTGTACTAAGAGAGAATACTGCTTGTGCATCCACTTCCATAAACCCCAAAGTTGTTCCATATGAGTCCACCATACCTTCCTATATGCGGTATTTACCTGCCGTTCCCAGTAAATTTGTATGTGCCAAACTCTAAACCTTAAAATGAAATTCTGTTTTGTATGCTCGAACAGCTCATGTATCAACTAGGGATGTCTATATCTTCCATGCTAGGTGGGTTATTCTCACAATGAGTGGACTCCGCTCATCATTCACGAGAAAATGGCTGGTAACCGGGATGCCCAGTCCCATGCTCAAAATCATAATAATTAAACAAAACTCCCCCAGGGTTGTTGCTTGTTTGGACGGTAACCCGTGGATTCGGCTGGCCGTGGAGTGTGCTTGTTGGTGGTTGGGGGAGTATAAACTTTACCATTCTGTTTGGGAACCGCCTATAATATGCGTAGCATGGGAGATATCAAGATTATTGGTTGTTATGTTGACAATGAAAGTATACCGCTCAAAATGATAGTCAATCTCTATTTAAAAATCGAGCTCTGGCACCTCTATAAATCCCTGCTTCCCTCTGCGAAGGGCCTATCTATTTACTTTTATGCAGAGTCATCATCCTCTTATCAAAGAGCACCAGTAGGAGAGCACCTCTGTCATTGCATGTATTACTATTAATTTGCATTGACTATGATTATGACTGGATCTCTTTTACCATGAATTACAATGTCTAGTTAGTCCTTGATCTTTAAAGGTGCTCTGCATTTATGTTTTGCGGTCTCAGAAAGGGCCAGCGAGATACCATCATGTTATATCATATCATTATTGTTTTGAGAAGTGTTGTCATCCAAGGTTTATTATTATTGCTTGCTAGTTGATTATGCCATTGATGTGAGTAGTCTTGAGACCTGAAAGTTATTGTGAATGTGGTTAGTTCATGATCTTGTTGAAAACTTGAATGCTAGCTTACATATTTACAATAGCAAGAGCAAATAGAGTTTGTCAAAGTTTTTCTTTATCACTATCAGTTTATCAACTAAATTGCTTGAGGACAAGCAAAGGTTTAAGCTTGGGGGAGTTGATACGTCTCCAACGTATCTACTTTGCCAACCACTTTTGCCCTTGTTTTGGACTCTAACTTGCATGATTTGAAAGGAACTAACCCAGACTGACGCTATTTTCAGCAGAACTACCATGGTGTTGTTTTTGTGCAGAAATAAAAAGTTCTAGGAATTGCCTGAAAATCAACGGAGAATTATTTCAGAAAATATAAAAAATATCTGCAAGAAGATCTGCACCGGGGGGCCCACACCCTGTCCTCGAGGGTGGGGGCGCGCCCCCCTTCCCAGGGCGCGCCCCCCTGCCTCGAGGGCCCCCCGATGCTCCACCGACGTATCCCCAGGTCCTATATATTCCGTTTCGTGGAGAAAAAAATCAAGGAGAAAGAATTATTGCGTTTTACGAGACGGAGCCGCCACCAAGCCCTAATCTCTCTCGGGAGGGCTGATCTAGAGTCCGTTCGAGGCTCCGGAGAGTGGAGATCGTCGCCATCGTCATCATCAACCTTCCTCCATCACCAATTCCATGATGTGCACCGTCGTGTGTGAGTAATTCCATCGTAGGCTTGCTGGACGGTGGTGGGTTGGATGGGATCTATCATGTAATCGAGTTAGTTTTGTTAGGGTTTGATCCCTAGTATCCACTATGTTCTGAGATTGATGTTGCTATGACTTTGCTATGCTTAATGCTTGTCACTAGAGCCCGAGTGCCATGATTTCAGATATGAACCTATTATGTTTTCATGAATATATGTATGTTCTTGATCCTATCTTGCAAGTCTATAGTCACCTACTATGTGTTATGATCCGGCAACCCCGAAGTGACAATAATCGGGACCACTCCCGGTGATGACCATAGTTTGAGGAATTCATGTATTCACTATGTGTTAATGCTTTGGTCCGGTACTCTATTAAAAGGAGGCCTTAATATCCCTTAGTTTCCAATAGGACCCCACTGCCATGGGAGGGTAGGACAAAAGATGTCATGCAAGTTCTTTTCCATAAGCACGTATGACTATATTTGGAATACATGCCTACATTGCATTGATGAACTGGAGCTAGTTCTGTGTCACCCTAGATTATAACTTCTACATGATGAATTGCATCCAACGTAATTCCCATCACCGATCCAATGCCTACGAGCTTTACCTATATTTCTTGCCGCTTATTTACTTTTCCGTTGCTAATATCACAAAAACACTATCTTTACTTTTATTGCTGCTACCGCCACTATCATATTACTTTCCTACTAAACTATCTTGCTGCAGATACTAAGTTTCCAGGTGTGGTTGAATTGACAACTCAGCTGCTAATACTTAAGAGTATTCTTTGGCTCCCCTTGTGTCGAATCAACAAATTTGGGTTGAATACTTTACCCTCGAAAACTGTTGCGATCCCCTACACTTGTGGGTTATCAAGCCGCTTCACCAACCCGAAGTAACTACTTGGGATTGGCTCAGCGGGCCATAGCCAGACTATCAAGTCCTTCATGGCCGAACTCGCTATGTTGTGCAGCTCGACCAGCTGCTTCATCTGGTCACTGAGGGGCATCGGATGTTTTGGCGCCTCGAACTGCGACCAAAACAGCTTCTCCGTGTTGTTCCCCTCCATGGCACAAAAATACTGGGCGGCGTCTGCGCTGCTCCTGGGAAGATCAGCAAACACGCCTGGAGAACTCCACAATCGTGTCAGCCCAATATACTTCTGCCTTCCGAAGATGCTCTGTAAGAGAAATATCTTACCAGATGCTATCTGTCGTGCCTGCTCGATCTCCTGATGAGCACTGTGCGCCTCGCCTCGCGCGTCCTCGGTAGACTTTACTGACGTAGATAGCTCGGTCGCCTGTTCCGAAGCCTTTTTCCTCGATGCCTCACACTTACGGATGGCATCTTGAAGCTCGACCTCGACTTCGGACACCCGGGACTTGTGCTTCTCGCACTCCGCCTTTTTGGCCTCTAAATTAGCAACCGCCTTATGAGCAGCCGCCTTGTTTGCCTTGTCCTCCTCCTTGGCCCTGGCAACCTCGCCCTTGAGGGCTTCGAGCTCAGCGGAGCCAACTATGTAATACATAATACAATGTTAGAATTTGTACTCATGCTTAATAACTTAAGTCTTATTGACATTTAAATAAAAATCCGCATACCTTGCGTTTCATCAAAACGCCGTTTGATGCGGTCGAGGTCCGCATTGGCCGCCTCGAGCTTCCGATTTAGTTCGGCGACCTCTGCGTCTCGCGCAGTCGCCGTAACTAAAGAAGCATGCACGACAGTTCATCTCTGTAAGTATGCTACTCTATGGATACTTCATCCGATTCTTTTCAGAATCACACAAAGCATCAGGGGCTACTGGCTATATATGTGCACTTAAAATAAATAAAACTTCTTAATAAGCATTCCATAGCTTACCTCAAAGCCTGTTAAAAGGCTATTGAAGGTTTCATTCAGTCCGCCCTTGACGGACTGAATCTTCTTCATCACCGCACCCATCATGGTGTCGTGTTCTTCAATGACGAGAGCACTTTGCAGTGCTCCCTCCATAGAATCCGGCGCCTCCGGATTCACTCTGGGCGCCGTCGTATCCTCCTCCGCTGGAGGAGCGAGATCTTCAAACCGCGGAGCCGCACTAGGCTCTGGGATGGTGTTTAGTGGGACCCCGGACTGTACGGGCCCCACATCTTTGGTCTCCATGGGGGACGTTTCCCCATGGTCAGCGACCGCCGAGGTATTACCCTCGGCCGCCCTATCTCCGGCCCCGCCCTCATCTCCTTGGGCGGAGAGAATCTGCTGGGACGACACTTCGGTGTCCCCACCAATTATGGGCGATGGAGCCCGGACTGGCGGGTCACTCTCCGTCTCCCCAGGCGCCAGAGAATTCCCCTCCGATGATGTAACATCGGGGTCTCCACCGGGAGGCCTGTAGGTCAGCAGGAGAAAAATGTTAAGTAGGTATCATAAATATTGAATAAACAAAGGTGAAATAGTCAATCCGGACAGACGTACGATTTAGGCAGGGGTTTTACCCCGGGCTTCACCACGAAGCTGTGTTCGGATGAATCTAAACTGTCTCCGAGCTTCAGCTTCCTGTTCCTCCGGGGCACGGCCGCGCTCACGTCAGCAACGCCCCCCCCCCCCTCTTCGTTCCCCTGCCTTGTGCAGGAGGTACTTCTTCTTCCTCCTCTTCCTCCTCATCATCTTCCTCCGCCTCATCGGAGGAAAGAATATGGAGGTCTTCGGGCTGCTTGCCCGCAGGACGGGGGTTGTTTCCAGCCCCCTTGCCCTTCGTCTTCTTGGGCTTCTTGGTCGGCGCCTTATACGGCACCGGAACCAGCATTGCCATCAATAGAGGCAATGCTTGGTCTTCGGGCAGAGGTACCGGACACTTGATCCGGGTTGCCTTCTTCGTCCAAGCCTATATATCACATAAAAGTTCCAACTCCTATTATCATTAAGTAATAGGAAAGGACAAGTGTTCGGTAGAGATCATTATTACCTAAGTGGCGGAAACTTCAGTAGTGAAGCCCGCATCGTCGTTCTCTTCGGGCCATTCCTCCTGGCTCTTGAAAAGGTGTTTCCAGATATCTTTGTGCGTGGAGCCGAAGAGATGCTTTAGCGGCTTGTCTCCTGCCGGATTGAACTCCCATAGGGAGGAACCCCGGCTTTGGCAAGGGAGAACAAGCCGGGTCAGCATTACCTGGACCACGAAGGAGAGCAGGTGCCCCTTGGAGATCACGCTGGACACACGGCCCACGAGAGTCGTCACCTCAATGGGCGACCCCGAGTACAGACCCTTTTTGGTCCAAGAGGTTAGCCTCTCTGGGGGTCCGGATATGAAAGCAGGCTCCACCGCCCAGTTGGTGTCGCGGGGCTCGGTGATATAGAACCACTCCTGCTGCCAGACTTTGTTCGTCTCCACGAATGAGCCTTTGGGCCAAGTTGCGTTCAAGAGCTTACTAATCATAGCGCCCCCGCACTCTGTGTGTTCCACGTGCACCACCTTCGGCTTCACGTTGAAGGTCTTAAGCCACAGGCCGAAATGTGGGGGGACGCGGAGAAAAGCTTCACACATCACTATGAATGCGGACATGTGAAGGATTGAGTTCAGAGCTAGATCGTGGAAATCTAGCCCGTAGTAAAACAAAAGACCCTGAATAAATGGGTGGAGTGGAAACCCTAGCCCGCTAACAAAATGAGAGGTGAATACTACCCTCTCGCCCGCCTTTGGGATGGGAGTCACCTGTCCCTTAGGCGGGACTCGGTGTGCGATGTCGTCGGCGAGATACCCCGCACTCCGTAGTTCCTTCACGGTCTTTTCGGTGACCGTAGAAGCCTCGCACTTGCCTCTGGTACCGGATCGAGCCATTGCTGGGAAGGGGAGTAGTGGTTGAGGAACGAGGAGTTGTGGGCGCAGGAGATGAGAGTACGGGGGCAAGGGAGATTGGAGAGCTCGAGCTTGAGGAAGGCGTGGGGTTGGTGAAAGGGATTGGTGTCCTTTTATAACGCTGTGAATACAGAGCATCCCTCCACTTTAGCCATAAAACTCGCCGGTTCCCAAAGCAGTTGTGCGTAATACGCGGCGTGGGTGCTCACGTCACATAATGAGAATCCCACAATAAGCAGGCACGATCTCTATTCTGACGGGACGTGTCAATGTGGATATGCCTCGAAACGCAAAACTAGGACCAAATAAAACGATTCGATGTGTTAGTGGGTTGGACATGACGTTTCACCCAAAAAGTTGCCAGTAAAGACACATTATTCATTTTCTTTAAAAGCCTTGCATTCGAGGCTAAGGGTTGTACTAATCTTGCAGAGGCGAACACAATCCATCTATTTGCAGAAGATATATTCGGGGGGAGGAACCCGCCTTGCAATGTCGAAGACAATACGGAAGCCGAACTCGTCGACATCGAAGACAGGTTCAGGGGCTACTGAGGGAGTCCTGGATCGGGGGGGTCCTCATGTGGCCGGACAAACTCCTGGTGGGACGGACTGATGGGCCATGAAGATTACTATAGAAGATCATCTCTCGCATCCGGATAGGACTCCTGGATTCCTGTAATGGAAAGTTTAGGCTCGAGTGTAGATTTTGCTTCCTCTGCACCCTAGGCCCCTCCGGTGTGTATATAAATTGGAGGGTTTAGTCTGTAGCGGCTAATAGAGAATCATTCAATCCTCATAGGCTGGAACTTAGGGTTTTAGCCTTTACGATCTCGAGGTAGATCAACTCTTGTACACATATTCATCCATAATAATATAGAAGGAAGTAGGGGTTTACCTTGATCGAGAGGGCCTGAACCTGGGTAAACATCGCGTCCCCTGCCTCCTGTTAACATCAATCCTCAGACGCATAGTTCGGGACCCCCTACCCGAGATCAGCCGGTTTTGACACCGACAGTCATGCACTGAGTGTTTGCCGTGGAGTTGGATGGTCTCAACTTATCTTCGATGCTTCCGCGGTTTAATTATTTTAGATGGCCTTCATCCATATTTTTAGTAATAATACTCTTTATGAGGATCTCGATGTAATAAGTGTGTGATTGAAACTATATTATAAATCCTCAAGTACTGTGTGTGTCAGCATACCGATCCAGGGATGACACTTAAGCACAGAGACTCCGATCCATTGGGATTGCGGTCGCTACAAACGGTGACATGATGTAGACAAGATCAATTCATGTACGAATAGACCTTGTCGTTTTATCCTTAATAAAAACGATACATGCGTGTCATGTCTTCTTCTATCACTGAGATTGAGCACCGCAAGATTGTTCCCATTGCAAAGCACCTCTTCCCATTGCAAGATAAATCAGTCAAGTTGGCCAAACAAAACTGAAATATCAAAGAAGAAATACGAGGCTATAATAATCAAGTATGGATATGACTACAAATTGATCTATTCATAAACTCACAATTCATCGGATCCCAACAAACGCACTGCAAAAGTCATTACATCACTACTAGGGAAAAGCCTAGCAGTAGTGCGGATTTTAGGTGTATCAGTAGCGTGGGTACCTGCGCTACTGATACGATGCTACATCTAACCTATACGAGTAGCGCTCTCCCGCATGCGCTACTGCTATAGATGTTTAGCAGCACCGTTCTTTACTAGAAAGCGCTACTGCTAATAGCTGCAGCGTCGTGATGTAGACCACGCTACTGGTAGGAGCGCGCTGCTGCTAGTTCTATTTGTTTCTGATTTTTTTTCATATTTGTTTTGTATTTCAACAGGCTTTATACAATAATCTTTAGTATATCATACACATACAAATGTAATCATAGCATATACATACAAATAGTCTCAACAAATCATGTCATCATCATAATCATCATCCAACAGAAAGTGATCTCTCATCATCATCTCGAAATAGCGATACAAGTATTGAATACTTGCAACTACATCGTCATCCATATAAAGAATGATATACACGAGAGAACCTAAACTAACTACTAGTTGTCGTATACTCCTGGGCCTGACACTCCGGCCACTATATATATAGTCCTGGCGTAGCACCTATTTGCCATCGATGATATATGCACCTGCATCGTCACATGAGTCCATTATATGCAACATCTATAGTTGAGCAACAGAAAGAGACACACTTTGCAATAATAGAAGCAACATGACCACTTCAATGAAAATTTATAATCAACAATAATGGAATATGCAAATGAACATCAATGACATATATCATGTAACATAAATTCTGTTTTTTATTCTTAGATAAATGCTTGTTAACCTAACGAACCTATTTAACCTAATTAACCTAGTTAGTTAACCTAGCTAGTTAACCTAGTTTTCCTAGATAATTAACCTAATTAAACTAGTTAACCTAGCTAGTTCTCTGTCAAAGCCCTAACTAAATTTTTGCACTAACTTAGATAATTAACCTAATTAAACTAGTTAACCTAGCAAGTTTACTGTCAAAGCCCTAACTATTTTTTTCACTCACCTAGATAATTAACCTAATTAAACTAGTTAACCTAGCTAGTTCTCTGTTAAAGCCCTAACTAAATTTTTGCACTAACCTAGATAATTAACCTAATTAAACTAGTTAAACTAGCTAGGTCTCTATCAAAGCCCTAACTAAAATTTTGCACTAATCTAGATACTTAACCTAAGTAAACTAGTTAACCTAGCTAGCTAGTTCCTTGTCCAATGTCTGTGCTATGCATGAGAGAGAGAGAGGAGGGGTGGGGGCTTACAGAGGATGGCTCCGGTGGTGGCGAGCGAGGCAGTGCTAGCGAGGGAGGCAGGGGCGTCTCCGGTGATGGCGAGGGAGGCAGTGCTGGCGAGGGAGACATGGGCGTCGAGGGTGGCTCCTGTGGCGGAGAGGGCGGCCCCGGTAGCGTTGATGGGCCCGCGTGGCTCCAGTGTCATCGACGGCGCGCAGCTCTCGTGGCTTCGGGGGCATCTACGTCGGCAGGATACGGCGGCGAAGCGGGACGACGGCAAAGTGGGGAGACGACAGTGAAATGGGGCAAGGGTTTTGGGGGAGAAGTGGTGGCCCGGGGGGAGGGAAACCGCTCGGGGGTTAAGTCAAACGTAGCGGTAGCGCTGGTAGGAAAAAAGCGCTATATCTAAGTTAGCTATAGCGCCTTTTGTAAAACGCGCTACTACTATAGATATTTATTTTCCTCTTCTTTTCTTATTTCCTTTTCCCTTTCTATAGCGGGGGTCTAAAATGCGCGCTGCTGCTATATTATCTGTAGCGCCTGTTGTGAACAGACGCTACTGCTATGCCTTTCTCCTTTATTTTTATTTTTCTTTACATTTTATTTTTCCTTCCTCCTTTTTCTATTTCTTTCATTTTCATTTACTTTTGTATTTGTTTTTAATTTTATTTTATTTTCATTAGCGGCAGCGCTTTTCTAGGAAAACGCGCTGCTAAAATAAACTTAGCGGTAGCGGGGTTTCCCGAAGATCGCTGCTACTATTCGTAGCCTACCGGCTTAGTAGTGGGAATTTTAGTAGCAGTGCTTTTCCCCAAAGACGCACTACTGCCACACTCGTATATGTTGCATGGTTCAACTACGTGCGCTACTGCTAAGTACCACTAGCGCTGCATTTTAACTGGCGCTACTACTAAAGTTTTGTGTATAAGGTTTTCCCTAGTAGTGCATCAAATAGATCTCCAAGAGACCATTGCATTGAGAGTCTGTTGTAAACTACTCACGCATCATCAGAGAGGCACCAATGGAGATGATGAACCCCTCCATGAACGTGTTCCCCTGCAGCAAAGTGTCGAAAAAGGGCTCTAGATTGGATCTCGTGGTTTTGGAACTTGCGACGGCTGAAACAATTTTTCTCCGACTCCCCTAGGGTTTCTGGAATATTTGGGTATTTATAGAACTGAGAGGCGGTGGAGGGGACTCCCGTGGGCCCCATGAGGCATCATGGCACGCATGAGCCTCCTGGCATGCCCTGGTGTCTCGTGGGCCCCATGGCCCTTCCCTGTTGCACTTCTTTGGCCCTCTATATGTCTTCTGGTCCAAAAACATTCTCCAAAAAGTTTCGTTACATTTGGACTCCGTTTCATATTGATATTTTACAAAGTAATAAACAAGCAGAAAACAACAACTAGCACTAGGCACTATGTCAATAGGTTAGTCCCAAAAATGATATAAAATTGCTAGAAAATGATTATAAAACATCCAAAAGTGATAATATAACAACATGGAACAATAAAAAAATACATGTTGGAGCCGTATCAAGGCGTGGCACGCCGCATAGCAAGAGCGGATCCATCGGTGCTTGCCTGCTGCCGACAGGGCATCGCGGCTGGTACATGGCCCGTCAGTAGCCCCATTTTTATCTAGGAGTGGGCAGAGGCCGTATGCACCATCCTTGCACTAGAGGCCGACCGGGTCGTACTTGCATCGGACAACAGATGTGCCGTTCGCATGTGTCGCACCGTTCACCTTGTCCGCGGCCCACTCGATGCCAACGCGCTGATCGCTAGGCTCGGCCGCCTCCTTGGCCCAGGTGTCCACCTAGGCGCAGAAGAGGAACATGGCTCTCGCATCCTTGAGCTGGTGATCTCCAATGAAATAGCCAACTTGGAGCTCGAGATCGCGCTTCAAATGTACCGCGAGCGTGCCGACCGCTTGGACGAATGCAAGCACGAGTTCAGACAGAGCCAAGAGCTACTGTAGGCAAGGGCTGCTGGTCGTGGACGTGTTTTATTTTGTTGAGTCGTTTTGATGTGGATCGCTATGTATTCACAACAATCATAATATTGATCTATTTATTGCTCTGTTTCAATGTATGTACTATATTTTCCGTTCTTATATATTGTTCTATTTCAATGCGTGTGTATAATATATGCTTTCGGTTCTGTATATGTTGATGATAACAGCTAGATACAAATGAGTATACGAAAACAGATAGAAAAATAGAATTCATAATATATATTAATTGTTTATTGGTTCATCACAGAATATATACATATATATACACTACTGCAGGATGCTGCTAACGCGACACTACGATCAGAGACCCTTCGACGAAACTGTGTGCTATGCCATAATCGCAAACGGGGGTGTAAAAAACCCATCAAAAAAGGTGCAAAACGTTTGCGATGGAGGATGCATCAAACACGGTTCAGATTTTAGTTGTGTGTGTGATGCAGGGCAAACGGTTCTGTTCAATTAACTGTTTGCGATGAGGAGGAACAAAAGAAACGGGCGACCAGATGAAGGCGTGTGCGATATACATCATATGGTTCACTCGGATGAACTATTTGTGATTAGGCAACACAAAAGAAACGGTCAGCCAGATCAAGGTGTGTGCGATACGGCATGCGGTTCACTCGGCCTTGTCGTTAGTGTGTGATCTTTGTGGCAACCGTTCGCTCCCCACTAGCCTCTTCTTGTACCGTGGCAACCGTTCACCGCCTCTACGCCTTTCCCTGTCGATTTGGAATTGTTGTCACACGCTCTTCCTCCCTCCATTTGCCTTCACCCTTCCTTCTGCCATTGTTTGATCGTCTTCTCCATGGAGGGAACAGGCCGGAAACGACCCCGTTATTCTTGCCCCAATCTGAAAGATGACGTGGTGGAGGAATTCATTGATCAGTGCGGCGTCATCACCTCGGCTAGCATGGCAGGGTTCGTACAAGACCATTCTCGACTCAACAAATAGGATCATTACAAAGAACCCAAGGGGTCACGAGCGGATTGATCTCCCCTATCTTCTTCGCCATGACCCTGCTCGCCGTGATGAAGGAAGCCTTGCCTTCTACAAGTTGATGCTGCTTGATAATGATACGTGTGATGTTAAGATGCCATCGCTTAAGGGTAAGGCATGGGCAGGCGCAAATGGAGATTGGGTTGTTTATGTTAGGAACAACTGCGAGTGGGAGCTTGTGAATGTGTACACTCGTCACCGGGTTCCACTTCCAAAAATCTCAGACTGTCATGAGGTTCAGCACACAGATAGTCTAGGTATGTTCAGATACGATCATCATGACTGTCGTCTACAGAAGATAATAATTTCTTGAGTTCCCAACCACTCTTGGGATTACAAGAACTATGCTGCTGTTGCTATCTTCGACAAGCTTGTTGTCGTCTCTGCTTCCACGGATGGATGGATATTTCTCAAAAATCAATTTCTGGACACGAATGAGTACTGTGATGCAATTCAATACGAGCGTCTTGTGTTTGCTGCCACCACTCGTGGCACTGTTTTTGCATGGGATCCTTATTGTTTCGGTACATTTGTATTCCACCGTAATTATAATTGTTTCATCCACATGCATGCGGGTTAGCTAGTTTCCCTTTAATAATTAACCTTCTTGTGTTTCCATGGTCTTGTGAACATTCCACCACCTATACTTGAAAAAAATTATAACCAAGGGGGAGATGACGATGGTGATGATCATGAGCATGAGGACGAGCAGGACCTATATACTCAATGGAGCATGGCAACTTACTCTGATGGATCGCCTCTTCTTTTATGTATACATGGCACTGCTGATGTTACTAACAAAGCAGGTGTTGTCTCCCATGGTCGCACTATCCAGACCTATTCCAACATCCGTTGCAGGGTATCCGGGATGGATACTAGTGTACTAGCGCTAGCACCTTCTGAATGGTTCCGTATTGAAAGTCTTGGAAGAAACTCGCTCTTCCTTGGACAAAATTATCCAATGATGGTGAAAGGAGATCCAGCTGTTGTTGACACAATGTTACTATCATTTATGAGAAGAAATGTTATCTATATCTTGGACATTGCTATGGTTCCCTACCTTGACTATCACAATATGCGTCCTGATATAGGCCGCTTCAGCCTGGATGATCAGTCCTGCGTTGGCCTCAAGATTGATAATAGCTGGCCCTTCCCAGAGAATCAGTTATGGTTCAAAGCAAGTGTTTCCAACGCCGAGGATTGGTTGAGCTCAAGTTCATTTCGTCGCTCTGTTATTTGTTGTGTGATAAAAACTTTACTTTACTAGAATGTTTTGTTGGAAATCTATAATGTCACACCCTGCATTTTGTAACATGTTATCTGTAACTTTGAAGCATGAAAATTTGGACCAGCAAAAATTTTTAGCATCATTTGGCTTTTATTTGGAATTGAGTTTCTCTGCATTTGTTTTTCTTGTGCTCATTAAAGTCAACTATGACCTCTTGTAGATTTCATCTCCTTATCCAAAACTTCTGCCCAATGATCATGCCAAGTGTTATATAGCAGTATAGTATTTTCTTATAAAATTAATTTGGCCAAAAGTATTTTATAAATATAGTTTTCCAAAAAACCCTGAATTGAGATTTGCACTGCAAGTACTTGATTAAGGGTGTGAAAACTTTTTCTAAAGGTTTATTTGAGACCTAGTAGTCATAGGACTCCCATAAGCCACAAAGGTATAATTTTAAAAGTTATTTTCCTATTTTATTTAAAAGCTTTTTCTTAAGGCCAGAAATGATCTTTAATAGGGGAAAATTATTTAACTGTTTCAAAAATATTTGCCAAAATTCAGAGAGACTCATAGGACATATATTGTCCATATATAAGAGTTTCAACACTTGGTCATGTTCAAAATATTGGGCTAAACCCTCTAAAACCCTTTCTGGATATTTCAAGCTTTTGAAATATTTACAAAGGAATTTTTCTCCAAAAATTCCAGGGAAATTCTATCATGTCATATATGACATGTTTGATGATCTTGCAAATCCTCATGCATTGGAGATCAAGGAAACCACCTCAAACCCCTTCATAACCAATCTGTCCATATTTGAAGTTTGAGCAACTCTACATTGCCAAGCTTGTCCAAATGCTCTCAAACTTGGTGCACATGCTAGGATAGCCTAATAAGGCACCTAGACCAAATGGCACAAGATTTGGAATAGAGCAACTTGATCAGATCACCTCAAAACCCTTTCTGCTCAAATACAAATTTGAACAACTTTACATTACCAACTTTTTATCTGGAGCCTCAAACTTTGTGAGCATGATCAATACCCCAAATGAGGATGCTACACCAAGTGGTGCATCAAGGGGAGATGATTAGCTTGACTCAATCAACATGAAACCGTTTCTGTTGATTTCTAGGGTTCACCAAAGTTGCATTGGCTAGTTTCTCCAAATGAGCTCAAATTTGGTGAAGCACCCTATTTTCTCATGCCTTTCAACCCTGTCAAGTGCCATGCCAATTGAACTTCATTTGCTTGATCAAACCATGATCAAACACCTTCTGCAGAAATCTTAAAACCTTTACTTTTACCACTTTCACTTTTCTCCAATGCCTCAGCTTCTTACCACAGGTGCACTGGGCTACTAGCAAACCCCAGTAACTTCCCCAGCACCTCAGCTCTATGATTGAGGGGTGAAACCTCCACTTTACCTTGCTGGACAACAGTTTTCACCAAGTCCCCTAGCCCTCCTCCCTCTCTCTCTGCACCCCAGAGCATCCAAGGCCTTGGGGCAATTCTATACTACTCCCTCAACACCCCAGACACTGTTGGACACGCTGGGACGAGCCAAGCCAACGAGAGCGCGACGATGCCGGTCACACGCGCGCTCTGGAGCGCGTGAACAGTGCTCCCGCACGCTGGCTCGGGCCAATCATCGCCCCCCGACCACCTCGAGCCTCCCCCTCGCGCCTCCCAACGCGCCTCGACGTCCGCAGCCCCCTCCGGTGCTGTCCCCCTCCTCCTGCGCCCTCCAGTGGCCGTCGCCGCACGCGCGCTGGCCGCCCGCGGCGGCCACTCCTCGGGCTCACACGCGCGCACGCCCCTGCTGCTTCCCCGCTCTTCTTATCCCCTCGGCTGGACGTGGAGCAAGTCCACGAACCTCCCCGGCATGTTCCCAGACCCCAGAACCCTCCACAGCCTCGCCTGCAACCTCGCCGGCGCACGGGTCCACGGTGAACCACGGGCGCGCCTATTTAAGACCTCCCCGAGCTCTCCCAACTCCATCACCAGCTCCACCACACCTCACTAGCCCCTCCTGCACCCTCAGATCAGCCCCGGAGCGCCCCAGTGCTCGGGATCGACCGGAGCTCCGCCGCGTCGGGCCGCCGGCGATCTCGAGGTACAGGCCTCCCCTGCTCCTCCCTCCGCCTGTTTTGGAACCACAGCACACCCCTGACCATTTCCCCTCTCTTTCCCCTTCTGTTTGCAGTCGAAAACAACCCCGACCACCGACCTCCGACGAGCTTCCGCCGTCGCACCTCGTCGCCGGCGAACCAGAGCTCCCCGCCGTGCCGCGATACCACCACCGCATCCGCCACTCGACGCTGAACCTGACCCTGCCCTCCGTTGCCGTCGCCGTGGCCGGAGTCGTCGCCGGTGAGCTCGCCGTCGCCGTGGCCGTAGGGTTGAAGATGACAGGCGGGCCCCGCCTGTCATCCACCCGCCTCTCTCCTCTCCTCTGTGCCACTGACCCACGGGCCCCGCCCGTCAGGTTTGAAACCTGACGTGCGCGCGCGCTGGCCCGTGCGGCTGGGCTAGTCAGCCCTGGGCCGTGCACTGTGGCCCTTTGGCCCAGTTGCACATGGACCCTTTTTCTTTTTCTTTTCTGTTAGTGTTTCAAACATTTTTACAGAAAAGAATATTGATCCAAATTAATTATTTCCAACTCATAAAATCTTGTAATATTCCAACCTATTTAATGGTACTACTCTCATTCAAATCCATGAAACTTTTCTGTACTGTTTGAATTTAAATTCAAATTTAAGCAGTATAACTCCTGTTCAAAAATCCATATATCCTATTCTGTGACTCCAAAACTCCAACTAAGATTTTTCCCCATCTTAGAAAACTCTCTAGTATTTTACAAAAATAAGTTGACATTTTTCTGAGCACTTTGGTTTTTCTGTCTTATTTGTATTCTTATTTTTCCGTTATTATTATGCGACGTATAGATCCCGTATTCGAAGAGGTTGCTGTGGAAGAAGAAGGGGAAGGACTAGAAGACTTTGAAGACCAGGCCAATCCAGGCAAGCAGCCCTTTGACCATGATACACTTGTTCCTCGGAACCCGTTGGTTTCCGATGCATGATGAATAGGGTTACGATGGTAACCTAGATAAACCACCACATGATGCATGCTTTATTGTTGATCTTGCTACATGCTAGATGACATGCAATAGTTGGTCTTGATGCTCATATGATGCATGTGTGATATAAACCCCCGTAGTGGAAACTTTGCATGAACCCATCGGGTGCCCCTAATGCCCGAGGGTGATGAAGTGTTAGGTCATCACTTGAGAAAGAAGTGATGTGCCGGTAATATCATGTGCATGGTGGAATGATGGATTAGATTTATGTGTGTCTACCGTCCCAACCGAACATGTGCAACCACACTACCCCTTATGGGACGGGGCTTTATTGATTACTTAGGTCGATACTAGCATAGTGCCCGCATTACTAGTGACGGGAAGACTTGAGGACTTTCCCGGGACGGGGTCGTGCTTGGATAGGCGGCCATGACTGTTTTTACAGGGCACCGGACACACCGTTGGTCCCTTCGGGTACGCGTAAACATTGAATTAGGGCATGTCCCGTGATCTATTGTTTGTACCCCAAGGCCGTGTGCCAACGAGTGGACTCTATGTTAGTGTCGTCTAAGGAAAGGTAATGACCGGGTGCTTACCCCGGGTACTTGAGGTACCGCGGGTCGTGGATGACACGGAAGTTCCCCGGATCTTGTGGGTAAAGTGCGCAACCTCTGCAGAGTGTAAAACTATTCGAATAGCCGCGTCCACGGTCATGGACAGTTGGGTGGTGCTACTTAAACTATGTCCAGAATTTTATTTCATCAGTGTTGATATGTGTGTGACAAGTCAAGCTGGAGACTTGACTCAGTTGAGATGAATCATATCCATGTTGATGTCGGTAACCTGTTATCGAGGTTACGCGAGGTTAATGATGCATAAGCTTGATGATATCATATTGTTCTAGCCTCCTGCTAGATTGTTCATATTTATTCAATTGCATTGTTACTTGAACCACATCATGGGTTGCTTGCGAGTACATTCAAAGTACTCATTGGCTTGCCACTGGTTATTTAATTGGCCAGGCATGGAAGAACAGGATTACGAGGAAGAGTTCTTTGGAGACGACCATGCGAACTAGGACGCTATCCCAGTCAGAATGCCTGTAGGGTTAAGGCAGATGGCATGGGTTCTACCCGTTTTTATCGAAGACTTCCGCTACTTGAGTAATTGCTATTCAGCCCGTGAGGCTCTATCTATGTAAGACTTGGCCATAATGGCCTTAATTCGTGTAAGACTATTTGTATGGATGTAAGACTCTTGTTATTTCAGCTTCTGTGTGTTCAGTGAGCATTGATCTCTGGGATCACTGTACACGTGCATTCGGTGATCTCGACCTCCAAGTCGGGGTCCCCACAGAGCTGGTATCAGAGCCATCCTGACTGTAGGAAGCCTTAGTTAGCATGGGCGTTAGTTAGTTGAGACCCCTTTTTCAAAACCTTCTGAACCTCTCTTCTTTTCTAAACCTGAGATTTCCTCAGCTTATTAACCCCTCCTATTCCACCTTTGTAGATGGCCGCTGTTCCCGAAGAGCACCTGACCACTGGGTTTCCCCTGCTTCTCGAGGATAGCCTCCAGGAGTGTCAGTTTCACCGAGCACCCATCCTCACCTACCACGAGCATTGGGTGAGCGATACTGAGGTGGAGTACCATGTGGAAGTGATCGTGAGGGCAAACGATCCTCCCACAAGTTGGTTCTTCAAGGGACCCCAGATGACGACACTACCACTTGCTGCCGAAGCTGCTGCACTCAAGGCACTAACCCGTCTCCGCGAGCTTCTTCCGGAGATGGCCGCCAAGATGGCAACTCACTTCTTACCTTACCGGAAGGAAGGTGACGAAGAAAGCAGCGCACTAGCCCCTCCACTGAAGGATGGACTCTCGCTTCGGTTCCAGACCTACTTCAGTCTATGTGCCGACAGCCTGGCACAAGACTTGGCCTCGGAATCAATGAAGCTTCGAGAAGAACTTTACAAGACCAAGGCACTTCTTCGTCGAGCTCAAGAGAAGGCAACCAGGATCAAGAAGGAAGGAGCACCTTCTGGACAATCCGCTATCGCATATCGAGGTGGAAGGCCCTCCGAGGATGTGTCTTCCAAGGGTGAAGAACCACCTCGACGACGCCGGATGACAGCAAGGGAATACCGCAAGCTCTTCCCTGCACCGCCGTCGAAGCACCGTCGTATCCAACTCCTCCAGTCCCCCACTCCCTCAAGTGACAAGGGAGCCCAGTCAGATGAAGACAAGGAGGAAGACCCGGAAGAGCCGGAATACGCGACCGAGCATTCCGCCGCTTAGGCATTATTCGCTACTCGGATATGCCCGTTGTAACCCCTACGGTAGGATAGGTCGTGTAACCCCTATGCGCAGTCGAGTCCTTGTATGGTTCATATGAAACCATCTAGTGCTAGCTTTTGCCGTATCTGGATGTAAGTCGTAATCTTCCTTCGGGAATGTGTAAACGACTACATCACCCATTTGGATTTTAATGAATGTGTTTTGGCCTTTCGGCCCTTGCATGATTTGATTTAGTGTCACACCCACCCCCTTACTAGGCACCTATCTATCTGCTTTTTCCGAGTCATGAGACCTTTTACCGCTCCAACAGGATGCCTGTTGTAACTCGTACTGGTACCTCTACCCAGCAGCCCGAAGCCGGAGCATCCTCGCAGCCAGAGGCAGACCAAACCAGCGACCAAGCTCCACCACCACCACCTCCTCCAAGCATGGACATGGCCCAGCTTCTCCAAGCTTTCCGAGAGGAACGCCAAGCCAACACTGCAGCTCTTCAGCTGATTGCTCAAGCTGTTGCCAACAACCGCCAACCAGCGGGGAATGGCAATGGACGTTCCACGTTGGCAGAGTTCAAGAAGCATGCACCACCAACCTTCATCGAGACTGCAGAACCCCTGGATGCTGATGACTGGGTCCGTTCCATTGAGGAGATTCTGGAACTAGTCGGATGCACCGAAGATCGCGAGAAGGTGGCTTATGCAGCCCACTGCCTCGGGGGAACCGCAAGAGCTTGGTGGGATGGATTCAAGGTCATGCATGCTGAACAAGACATCACTTGGGTTAACTTCAAGGCAGAATTCCGCAAGGCCCACATTCCTTCTGGAGTCATGGCTATCAAAAAGCGCGAGTTCCGAGCCCTGAAGCAAGGAAGTGGCACTGTCAAGGAATATATGCAGAAGTTCAGTATTCTGTCAAGGTATGCCCCTGAGGATGTCAGCACTGATGCTGCCAAAAGGGAGCGCTTCATGGAAGGCCTTAATCAGACCCTGCAATATTCGCTTGTCGTGTGCGACTGCCCGTCTTTCCCTGACCTGGTGAACAAGGCACTTATGCTTGAAGACAAGCGGCGTGCTTTGGAAGACACTCGCAAGCGCAAGTTGATCAGTAAGGGAAGTTCCAGCAACCAGAAGCCTCGTCCGTGGCAGTCAGCCCCGGCCAAGCCAACCTATCAGCAGCCAAGAGCTCCTGCACCTCGTGCCAATCCTCAGCCTCAGCAGTATGCCAACCCCAGGCCAGCTTTCAACCCCAATACCAATGGTGGCAACAAGATCAACACTCCAAATCAAGTCACTTGTTTTGGGTGTGGTCAGCCCGGACACATCTCCAGGGTGTGCCCCAACAAGAAGCCTGATGCCCCGCGCCCCAATGCGCAGAACCAGGGACAAGGCCGTGGAATGCCACCAAGAAACCCAGCTCCTCGCAATCCACCGAACTATGGGAAGGGGCGTGTGAATCACGTCACTGCTGAAGAAGCCCAGGAAGACCCGGACGTCGTGCTGGGTACGTTCCTTGTCAACTCAGCACCTGCAACTATCTTGTTTGATTCTGGAGCAACGCATTCATTTGTCACTCAAAGATTTGCATTAAAAAGTGGCATGACCCCTACACCCCTGAATAACCCTATGGTGGTACAAACCCCCGGAGCCGAGATGAGAGCCAAGATAGGCTGTAAAGGAGTCAGTATTACCATTAATGGTGTAGACTTCCTAGCAGACCTTATCGTCCTGAGATCGCAAGGCTTGGATGTGATCTTAGGCATGAATTGGCTCAGCAAGCACCAAGGCTTATTAGACTGTGCCAATCGGACAGTCACTGTGACCAATGACCAAGGTGTAGAAGTCAAGTTTGCCCCCAACTCCTCTTCCGCTCAAGCCGCTAAAATCAACTGTCTGTCTGAAGTTGGGCTAGACCAAGTACCGGTGGTATGTGAGTATCCTGATGTCTTTCCGGATGAACTACCGGGAATGCCCCCTGACCGTGACATTGAGTTCATCATCGAGCTCGTGCCCGGAGCAGGACCCATCTATAAGAAGCCTTATAGAATGGGAACGGAAGAACTAGCCGAGTTGAAGAAGCAGTTAGAAGAGCAGCTAAGGAAAGGATTTATCCGCCCGAGTGCCTCCCCCTGGGGATCTCCTGTTCTGTTTGTGGCAAAGAGAGACGGTACCATCCGCTTATGCATTGACTATCGTTCCCTCAATGAAGTTACAATCAAGAACAAGTACCCACTTCCCAAGATCGAAGATCTGTTTGATCAACTCAGCGGAGCCAAGGTATTCTCCAAGATCGACCTCAGATCTGGGTATTACCAGCTGAAGATCAGACCCCAAGATATTCCGAAGACGGCATTCGTAACCAGATATGGCCTGTACGAGTGCACGGTCATGTCTTTTGGGTTAACCAATGCCCCAGCTTACTTCATGTATCTCATGAATAAAGTCTTCATGGAATATTTGGACAAGTTCGTTGTTGTCTTCATTGATGACATTCTCGTGTTCTCGAAGTCGGAAGAAGAACATGAGCAACATCTGAGGATGGTCCTAGACAAGCTTCGTGAGCACCAACTGTATGCCAAGTTCAGCAAATGTGAGTTTTGGCTGCACAAAGTTGGATTCTTAGGTCATGTCTTGACCGAGGAAGGATTATCTGTTGATCCTGCAAAAGTCGAAGCTGTGACCCAATGGCAATCTCCAACGACCGTCAAGGAAGTCAGAAGCTTCCTCGGATTGGCGGGTTATTACCGCAAGTTCGTGGAAGGATTCTCTAGCATTGCACGACCAATGACTCAGCTCCTCAAGAAGGACAAGAAGTTTGAGTGGACGCCAAAATGCGAAGAGAGCTTCCAAGAGCTCAAGAAGAGATTGAACACCGCCCCAGTTCTGGCAACACCTGATATTCACAAGGAGTTTGTGATATATTGTGATGCCTCTCGAACCGGATTGGGAAGCGTTCTGATGCAAGAAGGCCGCGTCATAGCATACCTCTCTAGGCAGCTACGACCTCATGAGGAGAACTACGCTACTCACGATCTTGAGCTAGCAGCAGTGGTTCATGCCTTGAAGACATGGCGGCATTACCTCCTAGGGAAACGGTGTGAGATTTACACAGACCACAAAAGTCTGAAGTATATTTTCACCCAGAAAGAGTTGAACATGAGGCAGCGGAGATGGTTGGAACTCATCAAGGATTATGACCTCAGTGTTCAGTATCACCCTGGGAAGGCCAACGTGGTGGCCGATGCCTTAAGCAGGAAGGCTTGCACTTTGAATGTCATTATTCAAGAAAGGCAGCCAGCCTTGTTTAAGGAAATCAAACAATTCAGTTTGGAATTGGTCACCCCCGGATTTCTGGATCATTTGGAAGTCAGACCAACCCTGATGGACGACGTCAAGAAAGCTCAAGGTGGACACGCAAGCATTGAAGGTATCAAGAGGAAGATGAAGATGGGCAAGGCCCCAGGTTTCTCCGAAGACGAGCACGGGATTGTTTGGTACAAAGGTCGCCTCTGCGTACCAAACAGCCCCGAGTTGAAGAAGCTGATTCTGCAAGAAGCCCACGACACCCCTTATTCCATCCACCCCGGAGGAACCAAGATGTACCAAGACTTGAAGGCACGATTCTGGTGGCACGGTATGAAGAGAGAGATTGCAACCTATGTTGCAAAGTGTGATGTGTGCCAAAAGGTCAAGGCTGAATATCAGCGACCCGCTGGATTGCTTCAACCACTCAAGGTTCCTGAGTGGAAGTGGGACAAAGTCGGAATGGACTTCATCACTGGACTACCAAGGTCAAATAGAGGACATGACTCTATCTGGGTCATAGTCGATCATTTGACCAAGGTGGCTCATTTCATTCCTGTCAAGACCACTTATGATGGCAACCGGCTGGCAGCTCTCTACATGGACCGAATCGTAAGTCTTCACGGTGTTCCCAAGGAGATTGTGTCAGATCGAGGAACCCAGTTCACCTCAAGGTTCTGGAAAAGATTCCAAGAAGCCTTGGGAACCAAGTTGTCTTTCAGCACAGCTTTCCACCCACAGACCGGAGGTCAAACTGAGCGAGTCAATCAGATTCTCGAAGACATGCTCCGAGCCTGTGTCCTGGCATATGGAGCCAAGTGGGAAGACTGTCTCCCTTTCGCCGAGTTCTCTTATAACAACAGTTACCAGTCAAGCCTACAGATGGCACCATTTGAGGCATTGTACGGACGCAGATGTCGCACACCCCTCAACTGGTCAGAGACTGGAGAAGGACTAGTCTTTGGACCGGATATTCTCCGCGCAGCAGAAGAGCAAGTCCAACTAGTCAGAGAGCGACTAAAGGCAGCCAAGTCAAGGCAGAAGAGCTATGCTGACACTCGGCGCCGAGACATGAGTTTCCGTGTCGGAGATCATGTGTACCTGCGGGTAACTCCTCTGAAGGGAACCAAACGTTTCCACGTCAAGGGGAAGCTCGCACCAAGGTTCATTGGGCCCTTTGAGATCACTGCACGACGAGGAGAAGTGGCTTATCAGTTGGAACTACCACCTGAGCTATCCGATGTGCACAATGTGTTCCATGTGTCACAACTCCGGAAATGTCTCCAAGTTCCAGACAAGCCCAGTCTCTACAAGGATGTGGATCACCAAGCCATTGATCTGCAGCCTGACTTGACCTACCGCGAGAAGCCTATCCGTATCCTGGACGAAGCAGAACGACGTACGCGGAGCCGTACCATCAAGTACTTCAAGGTCCAGTGGAGCAACCACACCGAAGCAGAAGCAACCTGGGAACGAGAAGACTATCTTAGATCCGAGTTTCCCGACCTCTTTTAAGCCCTAGTTTAGGAATCTCGGGGACGAGATTCTTGTAAGGGGGGTAGGTCTGTCACACCCTGCATTTTGTAACATGTTATCTGTAACTTTGAAGCATGAAAATTTGGACCAGCAAAAATTTTTAGCATCATTTGGCTTTTATTTGGAATTGAGTTTCTCTGCATTTGTTTTTCTTGTGCTCATTAAAGTCAACTATGACCTCTTGTAGATTTCATCTCCTTATCCAAAACTTCTGCCCAATGATCATGCCAAGTGTTATATAGCAGTATAGTATTTTCTTATAAAATTAATTTGGCCAAAAAGTATTTTATAAATATAGTTTTCCAAAAAACCCTGAATTGAGATTTGCACTGCAAGTACTTGATTAAGGGTGTGAAAACTTTTTCTAAAGGTTTATTTGAGACCTAGTAGTCATAGGACTCCCATAAGCCACAAAGGTATAATTTTAAAAGTTATTTTCCTATTTTATTTAAAAGCTTTTTCTTAAGGCCAGAAATGATCTTTAATAGGGGAAAATTATTTAACTATTTCAAAAATATTTGCCAAAATTCAGAGAGACTCATAGGACATATATTGTCCATATATAAGAGTTTCAACACTTGGTCATGTTCAAAATATTGGGCTAAACCCTCTAAAACCCTTTCTGGATATTTCAAGCTTTTGAAATATTTACAAAGGAATTTTTCTCCAAAAATTCCAGGGAAATTCTATCATGTCATATATGACATGTTTGATGATCTTGCAAAGCCTCATGCATTGGAGATCAAGGAAACCACCTCAAACCCCTTCATAACCAATCTGTCCATATTTGAAGTTTGAGCAACTCTACATTGCCAAGCTTGTCCAAATGCTCTCAAACTTGGTGCACATGCTAGGATAGCCTAATAAGGCACCTAGACCAAATGGCACAAGATTTGGAATAGAGCAACTTGATCAGATCACCTCAAAACCCTTTCTGCTCAAATACAAATTTGAACAACTTTACATTACCAACTTTTTATCTAGAGCCTCAAACTTTGTGAGCATGATCAATACCCCAAATGAGGATGCTACACCAAGTGGTGCATCAAGGGGAGATGATTAGCTTGACTCAATCAACATGAAACCGTTTCTGTTGATTTCTAGGGTTCACCAAAGTTGCATTGGCTAGTTTCTCCAAATGAGCTCAAATTTGGTGAAGCACCCTATTTTCTCATGCCTTTCAACCCTGTCAAGTGCCATGCCAATTGAACTTCATTTGCTTGATCAAACCATGATCAAACACCTTCTGCAGAAATCTTAAAACCTTTACTTTTACCACTTTCACTTTTCTCCAATGCCTCAGCTTCTTACCACAGGTGCACTGGGCTACTAGCAAACCCCAGTAACTTCCCCAGCACCTCAGCTCTATGATTGAGGGGTGAAACCTCCACTTTACCTTGCTGGACAACAGTTTTCACCAAGTCCCCTAGCCCTCCTCCCTCTCTCTCTGCACCCCAGAGCATCCAAGGCCTTGGGGCAATTCTATACTACTCCCTCAACACCCCAGACACTGTTGGACACGCTGGGACGAGCCAAGCCAACGAGAGCGCGACGATGCCGGTCACACGCGCGCTCTGGAGCGCGTGAACAGTGCTCCCGCACGCTGGCTCGGGCCAATCATCGCCCCCCGACCACCTCGAGCCCCCCCCTCGCGCCTCCCAACGCGCCTCGACGTCCGCAGCCCCCTCCGGTGCTGTCCCCCTCCTCCTGCGCCCTCCAGTGGCCGTCGCCGCACGCGCGCTGGCCGCCCGCGGCGGCCACTCCTCGGGCTCACACGCGCGCACGCCCCTGCTGCTTCCCCGCTCTTCTTATCCCCTCGGCTGGACGTGGAGCAAGTCCACGAACCTCCCCGGCATGTTCCCAGACCCCAGAACCCTCCACAGCCTCGCCTGCAACCTCGCCGGCGCACGGGTCCACGGTGAACCACGGGCGCGCCTATTTAAGACCTCCCCGAGCTCTCCCAACTCCATCACCAGCTCCACCACACCTCACTAGCCCCTCCTGCACCCTCAGATCAGCCCCGGAGCGCCCCAGTGCTCGGGATCGACCGGAGCTCCGCCGCGTCGGGCCGCCGGCGATCTCGAGGTACAGGCCTCCCCTGCTCCTCCCTCCGCCTGTTTTGGAACCACAGCACACCCCTGACCATTTCCCCTCTCTTTCCCCTTCTGTTTGCAGTCGAAAACAACCCCGACCACCGACCTCCGACGAGCTTCCGCCGTCGCACCTCGTCGCCGGCGAACCAGAGCTCCCCGCCGTGCCGCGATACCACCACCGCATCCGCCACTCGACGCTGAACCTGACCCTGCCCTCCGTTGCCGTCGCCGTGGCCGGAGTCGTCGCCGGTGAGCTCGCCGTCGCCGTGGCCGTAGGGTTGAAGATGACAGGCGGGCCCCGCCTGTCATCCACCCGCCTCTCTCCTCTCCTCTGTGCCACTGACCCACGGGCCCCGCCCGTCAGGTTTGAAACCTGACGTGCGCGCGCGCTGGCCCGTGCGGCTGGGCTAGTCAGCCCTGGGCCGTGCACTGTGGCCCTTTGGCCCAGTTGCACAGGGACCCTTTTTCTTTTTCTTTTCTGTTAGTGTTTCAAACATTTTTACAGAAAAGAATATTGATCCAAATTAATTATTTCCAACTCATAAAATCTTGTAATATTCCAACCTATTTAATGGTACTACTCTCATTCAAATCCATGAAACTTTTCTGTACTGTTTGAATTTAAATTCAAATTTAAGCAGTATAACTCCTGTTCAAAAATCCATATATCCTATTCTGTGACTCCAAAACTCCAACTAAGATTTTTTCCCATCTTAGAAAACTCTCTAGTATTTTACAAAAATAAGTTGACATTTTTCTGAGCACTTTGGTTTTTCTGTCTTATTTGTATTCTTATTTTTCCGTTATTATTATGCGACGTATAGATCCCGTATTCGAAGAGGTTGCTGTGGAAGAAGAAGGGGAAGGACTAGAAGACTTTGAAGACCAGGCCAATCCAGGCAAGCAGCCCTTTGACCATGATACACTTGTTCCTCGGAACCCGTTGGTTTCCGATGCATGATGAATAGGGTTACGATGGTAACCTAGATAAACCACCACATGATGCATGCTTTATTGTTGATCTTGCTACATGCTAGATGACATGCAATAGTTGGTCTTGATGCTCATATGATGCATGTGTGATATAAACCCCCGTAGTGGAAACTTTGCATGAACCCATCGGGTGCCCCTAATGCCCGAGGGTGATGAAGTGTTAGGTCATCACTTGAGAAAGAAGTGATGTGCCGGTAATATCATGTGCATGGTGGAATGATGGATTAGATTTATGTGTGTCTACCGTCCCAACCGAACATGTGCAACCACACTACCCCTTATGGGACGGGGCTTTATTGATTACTTAGGTCGATACTAGCATAGTGCCCGCATTACTAGTGACGGGAAGACTTGAGGACTTTCCCGGGACGGGGTCGTGCTTGGATAGGCGGCCATGACTGTTTTTACAGGGCACCGGACACACCGTTGGTCCCTTCGGGTACGCGTAAACATTGAATTAGGGCATGTCCCGTGATCTATTGTTTGTACCCCAAGGCCGTGTGCCAACGAGTGGACTCTATGTTAGTGTCGTCTAAGGAAAGGTAATGACCGGGTGCTTACCCCGGGTACTTGAGGTACCGCGGGTCGTGGATGACACGGAAGTTCCCCGGATCTTGTGGGTAAAGTGCGCAACCTCTGCAGAGTGTAAAACTATTCGAATAGCCGCGTCCACGGTCATGGACAGTTGGGTGGTGCTACTTAAACTATGTCCAGAATTTTATTTCATCAGTGTTGATATGTGTGTGACAAGTCAAGCTGGAGACTTGACTCAGTTGAGATGAATCATATCCATGTTGATGTCGGTAACCTGTTATCGAGGTTACGCGAGGTTAATGATGCATAAGCTTGATGATATCATATTGTTCTAGCCTCCTGCTAGATTGTTCATATTTATTCAATTGCATTGTTACTTGAACCACATCATGGGTTGCTTGCGAGTACATTCAAAGTACTCATTGGCTTGCCACTGGTTATTTAATTGGCCAGGCATGGAAGAACAGGATTACGAGGAAGAGTTCTTTGGAGACGACCATGCGAACTAGGACGCTATCCCAGTCAGAATGCCTGTAGGGTTAAGGCAGATGGCATGGGTTCTACCCGTTTTTATCGAAGACTTCCGCTACTTGAGTAATTGCTATTCAGCCCGTGAGGCTCTATCTATGTAAGACTTGGCCATAATGGCCTTAATTCGTGTAAGACTATTTGTATGGATGTAAGACTCTTGTTATTTCAGCTTCTGTGTGTTCAGTGAGCATTGATCTCTGGGATCACTGTACACGTGCATTCGGTGATCTCGACCTCCAAGTCGGGGTCCCCACATATAATCCAACATGTATCCTCATTGTTGGTGTGTGTTGATGACTTGTTGTATGTAATGAATGGTACATTTGCATATGTGTCCCATCAACTCACACATTCTCGCACGTCATAGGGTCGCGTGTTGGCATGTATATTATTTTTCTATTTGGATGACAAAAAAAGTACAATGCCACTTTGTATTGGTGTCCATATTAACAGTGCTAGTGATTTTAGTTGCAAAAATTAGATTGTGCTAGTGATTTTTAGCTGCATATTTTGACAAATCGTTGTGTTACAAGGTTGACAAATGGCAATGTTACTAGATAAACAAATGCCAATCTTGCCAGTTTGACAAATGGCAACATACCCAATATGACAGGTGCAAATCTTACCCAATTGTTTCTACGTGGTTGCAGACGGGTCATCCAAAACAACCGTTTGCGTTGAAGGGATGCACAAATCCTCCACTGCTAATCTTCCATAGCTCTCACTTTGCATACGGGTATTCTATCTAAAACGTTTGCGATCAGGAGCTGCACAAATCCTGCTCGGCACATTTTCCCTTGGCTTCCTAGGGAAGTTGTTGGTTTGCATACGGGTGTTCTAACTAAAACTTTTGCGATGAGTGTTTTATATTTAAACACCATTCAAGTTTTTTTTCAAAAGGAAATCGTTTGATAAGTCACTACATTAATAGAGAAAAACGCAAGTTTGTTCAAACCATATCTTTCATTCAGTCACACTGCGAATTTATATTCATATGATCAAGAATTCGAGATACCGTATTAAACCCCAAAAAACTATTTCCGGTGGCGGCGGAGGCGGCGTGTTGCGCCGTCGTTGTCGTTGTCGTCCTCCGGGACGCCGTTGTTGAAGTCTTCAAGGCATCACAAAATGGTCTTCACTTGCAAATCAAACATCATGGCATCGTGCGATCGACGGGCGGGGCGCGGGAGGACAGCAACTAGCGCCATTGAGAGGTACCGGTCGACGGCAGCGTCCCATGCCGCTGAGGGGGGCCACGCACGGGGACGGGCGCGGTGGGTGCACCCAAACGCACAGGGACCGGTGCTGCGGTGGGTGGAGGGGCGCGCACATGCAGGGGCACGGGCGCGGCGGGTGCATCCAAACGCACGGGGGTCAGTGCCACAGTCGGTGGAGGGGCGGGCACGGGCACGGGCGCTGGCGCTCGCATGTACACGAGCGCGCGTGGGTCCACGGATACTTCGCTGATGCCCGCGGCTTCCAGCTCTGCGATAGTGCTCGGAGACCAGCTCGTCAATGCTAAGGGGATGGTCGCCAGCGCGGGCGCGGGGATGGGAGCTGGGACGGGAGCGGGGGCAGCAACCACCGCGGCCAACTCGTTCTAGGCCATGTCCATGAGGTCCCATTCGTCCTTATTTTCTATCTCCCCTGGCTCAGAGTCGACTTCACCAAACTTGAAGACTAGTGGCACATGATCATTATGCGCCATGGCGTTGGTGGAGGTCTGCGGGAGGGAGGGGGATGGGAGGCGAATAGTAAGGCCGCCCGTATTAAACAGTGGCCCGGTCGCCATTAATGGAGAGGAAGGAGGACGGCCATGGAAGTCAAGGGGCTCACTTCCCAGTGAGCATGGGCAGCGTACAGCTCGCACGCTTCTCAGTGAGCCTACACATTGGAGGACAGCTTGCACGCCTCTCGGTCAGCCTGCGCACCGGACTCCGCTCGCATGCCTCCCGTTCAGTCAAGATCAAGCAGCAGTTCGCACGACACCTCCTATAGCCATTAAAATGAAGACACGTGGAGTCACGTGAATGGTTAATAGAATGCGCATGATTTGAATTATACAAACGTTTGAGATAATAAAGTGGCATATATTTTTTCAAAATGCCTTTCTTGGCTGTTATTCGAGTGCGCCGTCTCTCAAAATGGACACGAAAAATACCACAGCATGTCGGGTGCCATTCCATGATAGCATGCCAAGTTTCAAGAATTTCAGACGAGTTTTGGATTTACTAGAATTTAAAATACAAAGTATTTCAACGTTTTGACGGCAATCAACGGTGCGCTGGTGTTTGAAATTCATTCCCATTTCTTGCATGGCACCTAAGCATGCACCCAAGGACATAGATTTTATTTTTCAACCAATTTATATGCATTATAGCATGTGCATGTAGTTCAAATTTGAATTATGCACATAAATGCATAGAAAACTCTATTAATGCATAAAAATGTCCAAACGAACCCCCAAAACCCCAAAAATTGACACAACGCTCTTGTTGTTCTATGTTGACACTAGGAAAAAATTTGAAATCGAGAAGAGGCAACGGATATCGTTTCGTCCAGAAAGGTGAAACATTCCCTACCGAAACCATCAGGCTTGTTGTGAGAAGCTCTAGTTTGTGAGAAGCATATACCCAAACCTACCCCAAATGGGACAACAATTTTACCACAACATGTTGTTGCTGCTCCATGACAACATGCCAAGCTTTATGAATTTCAGACGTGCTTTGGATTTACTAGAATTAAAAAACCAGGTATCTCAATGTTTGCGGCCGAGTGACCATGGCAGGTGTTTGACATTCATTCCCATATCTTGCATGGGACATAAGCATGCAACCAAGGACACGGATTTGAATTTTCAACCAATTTATATGCATTAGAGCATGTGCATGCAGTTCAAATTTGAATTATGCACATAAATGCATAGAAAACTCACTTAATGTATAAATATGTCCAAGCGAACCCCAAAAAAATCCCAAAAATTGACACAACGATTCTGTTGTTCTATGTTGACACTAAGAAAAAATTGAAATCAAGAAGAGGCAACGGATATCATTTCGTCCAGAAAGGTGAAACGTTCCCTACCGAAACCATCAGGCTTGTTGTGAAAAGCTTTGGTTTATGAGAAGCTTATACCCAAACCTACCCCCAAATGGGACAAAAAATTTACCACGGCATGTTGATGCTGCTCCATGACAGCATGCCAAGTTTCATGAATTTCAGACGAGCATTCGATTTACTAGAATTGGAAAACCATCAAGCTTGTTGTGAGAAGCTCTAGTTTGTGAGAAACGTATACCCAAACCTACCCCAAATGGCACAAAACATTTACGACGGCATGTTGATGCCGCTCCATGACAGCATACCAAGTTTTATGAATTTCAAACGAGCTTTGGATTTACTAGAATTAAAAAAAACAGGTATCTCAATGTTTGCGGCCGAGTGACTGTGGTAGGGTGTTTGACATTCATTCCCATTCCTTGCATGGGACCTAAGCATGCAACCAAGGACATGGATTTGATTTTTCAACCAATTTATATGCATTAGAGCATGTGCATGTAGTTCAAATTTGAATTGTGCACATAAATGCATAGAAAACTCAGTTAATGTATAAAAATGTCCAAGCGAACCCCGACAAATCCCAAAAATTGTCACATCACTCATGTTGTTCTATATTGACACTAGGAAAAAATTGATATCGAGAAGAGGCAATGGATATCATTTCGTCCAGAAAGGTGAAACGTTCCCTACCGAAACCATCAGGCTTGTTGTGAGAAGCTCTGGTTTATGAGAAGCTTATACCCAAACCTGCCCCAAGTGGGACAAAAATTTTACCACGGCATGTTGATGCCGCTCCATGACAGCATGCCAAGTTTCATGAATTTTGGATGAGCTTTCGATTTACTAGAATTAAAAAACCATCATGCTTGTTGTGAAAAGCTCTGGTTTGTGAGAAGAATATATCCAAACTTGCCCCAAATGGGACAAAATATTTACCACGGCATGTTGATGTCGCTCCATGACAGCATGCCATGTTTCCTGAATTTCAAACGAGCGTTGGATTTACTAGAATTAAAAAAAACAGGTATCTCAATGTTTGCGACCGAGTGACAGTGGTAGGGTGTTTGACATTCATTCCCATTTCTTGCATGCGACCTAAGCATGCAACCAAGGACACAGATTTGAATTTTTCAACTAATTTATATGCATTAGAGCATGTGCATGCAGTTCAAATTTGAATTATGCACATAAATGCATAGAAAACTCAGTTAATGTACAAAAATGTCCAAGCGAGCCTCGAAAAATTCCAAAAGTTGACACAAAGCTCCTGTTGTTCTATGTTGACACTACGAAAAAAATTGAAATCGAGAAGAGGCAACGGATATCGTTTCATCCACAAAGGTGAAACGTTCCCTACCGAAACCATCAGGCTTGTTGTGAGAAGCTCTGGTTTATGAGAAGCTTATACCCAAACCTGCCCCAAATGGGACAAACTTTTTACCACTGCATGTTGATGCTGCTCCATGACAGCATGCCAAGTTTCATGAGTTCTGGACAAGCTTTCGATTTGCTAGAATTAAAAAACCATCGGGTTTGTTGTGAGAAGCTCTTGTTTGTGAGAAGAATATACCCAAACCTGTCCCAAATGGGACAAAAAAATTACCACAGCATGTTGATGCCGCTCCATTACACCATGCCAAGTTTCATGAATTTCATATGAGCTTTGGATTTACTAGAATTAAAAAAACCAGATATCGCAATGTTTGCGGCCGAGTGACCATGGCAGGGTGTTTGACATTCATTCTCATTTCTTGCATGGACCTAATCATGGAACCAAGGACACGGATTTGAATTTTCAACCAATTTATATGCATTAGAGCATGTGCATGTAGTTCAAATTTGAATTATGCACATAAATGCATAGAAAACTCAGTTAATGTATAAAAATGTCCAAGCAAACCCCGAAAAATCCCAAAAAATGACACAACTCTCCTATTGTTCTATGTTGACACTAGGAAAAAATTGAAATCGAGAATAGGCAACGGATATCGTTTCGTCCAGAAAGGTGAAACGTTCCGTACCGAAACCACCAGGCTTGTTGTGAGAAGCTCTGGTTTATGAGAAGCTTATACTCAAACCTGCCCCAAATGGGACAAAAAATTTACCACGGCATGTTGATGCCGCTCCTTGACAGCATGCCAAGTTCCATGAATTTCGGACGAGCTTTTGATTTACTAGAATAAAAAAACCATTAGGCTTGTTGTGAGAAGCTGTGGTTTGTGAGAAGCATATACCCAAACCTGCCGCAAATGGGACAAAAATTTACCATGGCATGTTGATGCCACTGCATGACAGCATGCCAAGTTTCATGAATTTCAGATGAGCTTTGGATTTACTAGAATTAAAAAAACCAGGTATCTCAATGTTTGCGGCCGAGTGACCATGGCAGAGTGTTTGACATTAATTCCCATTTCTTGCATGGGACCTAAGCATGCAACCAAGGACACGGATTTGAATTTTCAGCCAATTTATATGCATTAGAGCATGTGCATGTAGTTCAAATTTAAATTATGAACACAAATGCATAGAAAACTCAGTTAATGTATAAAAATGTCCAATCGAACCCCGAAAAATCCTAAAAATTGACACAACGCTTATGTTGTTATATGTTGACACTAGGAAAAAATTTGAAATCGAGAAGAGGCAACGGATAGTCGTCCAGAAAGGTGAAACGTTCCGTACCAAAACCATCAGGCATGTTGTGAGAAGCTCTAGTTTATGAGAAGCTTATACCCAAACCTGCCCCAAATGGGACAAAAAAATTACCACGGCATGTTGATGCCGCTCCATGATAGCAAGCCAAGTTTCATGAATTTCGGATGAATTTTGGATTTACTAGAATTACAAAAGCAATTACATCGACGTTTGCTAGAGAGCCATGGTGCCGTGGTGTTCGAATTTCATCCCCATTTCTTGCATGGGACATAAGCATAAACCCATGGACACATATATGATTTTACAACCCATGTTGGTGCACCGGAACATGTGCATGTAGTTTAATTTTGAATTGTGCACCTGAAATGGCTAGAAAATCAATTTAATGTATAAAATGTTCAAACGAACCCTGAGTAATTCCAATTCTTCTACGACACACATATAGTTGCATGTTCACTGCACACAAAAGGTCTAGCAATTCAAACACCGTCCATTGCCGCTGTGACTCCATTATGTAATTCAAATCAAGATGAAAAATCAAGTAGATCGCACACTGTTTATTATCGCCAACCCTGTGAGATGCAACACAAAATATCCTAGAGCGTTGTCGATGTATAGTACGCCTATGGCTTACGCGAGAAGGTGTGTCGGCTACAGTCCATAGCCGGCGTCTCAAGAACACTAGCTCGCTCCCCAAAAATCATTTCATTGTTCAATCGTCGACGGTGAAAGATGGGCATGTGGACCCGCGTCGTGACGGCAACTTTGGTGGTCCACTGCGGCGAGAGCGCGCCACAGCCGCCATGGACGTGCTAACAAGCTTCGTGAGCGCGGCCGCAATCTGCGGCCGGGTGGCCAAGGTAGCCCAAACTGCCGTTGTTGCTTCTCAGGTGGCGACAGCAACATCTGCCTCGAGGATAGCAACTGGCGAGAGCAGCACAGTAGCTGTCCGTTCTGCAACAGCTGCCTTAGCCCTGATGGAGGCCGCCCACAACCATGTCGAGGCCGTCCACGCCCAGCTCGTGGCGATCACCGCACCAATGGAACGAAGCTTCTCCGACAACGATCGGCAACCCACGGCCGACGAGTTAGCAATCGACGAAAGCGTTCGAGCAGCCGTCCGTTCTTGCGGGGCATACCTTGCCACGACGGAGCCCGCCAAAGCCCATATCGCGCCGCCCACGCCCAGCTCATGGCGGCTATTCCAAAGATATGGCGGACGCGGATGGTAAGATGCTTGCCGGGTATGGTGCGATTGATGCCATGGAGCCCCTTCCCTAGGAGACCGTCGGGCGCGAGCTGGACATGGAGGCGGCGGAGGAGATCGACGAGCACCATTCATAGTAGTACTCTTTGTTTTGTTTAATTAAGAGCTCCGGTCTTTAATTTGTAAGAGTAATGTTTAGGTTCGCTAGCTCTAATTAATTGCTGAACTTGCTCGATTAAGAAGTGTAGGTGTGATGTAGCCTCCTTTGTGTACCCAAATTATGCAATGACGTGGATGGCCACCGTAACCATGGAAATTCGAACCAAATTTTTTGACGTTCAACCTCATCACGCAGGTTAACCTATCTGATTCGTTTGTGATGTTCACATACCGTACACAACTTTGAATAAGGGACTATGTCTGATGAAAATTTGCACGCCAGTTTTTTCGCTGAAGAGATTCCAAATTTTTGGCTTCCGTGGAAATATCTACCTTCCCGCCCCTCCCCCCTCCCCCTTACCAAAAGCCACATTTCTCCTGTTTCCGCCTTCCTTTCAAAGTTGAAACCTTCACTCCTTGCTTGCAGCGCCGCCTCCTCGCCGGCGACCCTCCTTCACGCTGCTCGGCCTCGTCTATCCAGGCAGGTAATCCACACCCGACCCCCATCTACCTCCTCCTTCCACATCCCACTTGCCCTGACCGCCGGCACGAGCGCGATACCTTCCACCCAAATCACCGACCCCTCCACCAAATAAGTGCCGCCCTAAGGCATGGTGCATGCAGTATAGCCAGAATCTCAAGGAGCATTTGGCAGCGGAGAAGCAAATCATGGCCGCACGCGCGGATGAGGTCACGATGGCTGCCATTCGTGCCGACCCCCAGATCTTGGAGGAGCACCTCGCCATCGAGGCCACCGTCAACGCCTCGTGCGCTGACGCCGCGATGCAGTTGGCTGCTTTAAACGACAGTTCGTGGCATTTTCTCATGGCCACCGTCGGTGCCTTTGACGAAGACTACAAGGTGTTTTCTCAGCGTGCACGTGCTTACCTCATCTCGAGAGCCAGCAGGTTGGTGCCCGGAGCAGTTCAGGAAACTCACCACTATGACGAGGGCACCCATGAAGAAGAGGCCTCGCCCTCTTCCATGTCCAAGGAGCCAATCATCATCGATATCTCCGACAATGAGGAGTAGCTTGTCTTATTAGCTCACTATTAGGAACCATGTTCAGTTTGCTAGCTATTGCCTTTCCTTAACAAATTCTAGTGAATTGTGCTACCTACTTTTACTATGCAATCTTCTGCTCTAGAGTATATGTTCTATATGTCATGCAATGTGGTGTTCAGTTAACTGTTTGGTTCAATTCTGCAAATGTGATGTTCAATTCTTCAAGGTGCAATTTTCCAACTTGTCAAGCATGCTTGGTTTGGTTAACTGTCTGATCCTCTATTAGGAGTATGTTATATTGTGCAATGTGGTGCTCAGTTAACGTTTGGTTCATTTGTTGTGGTGTTTAGTTAACTGTTTGTATCAATTCTGCAATGCAATGTTCAATTGTTGTGGGTGCATTCTGTTTTTGTATACCATGTGAGAAATAAATCGAATCTGGATGTACTAAATACATGAGAAACAAATACAATTGCTATATTTCCAAGTTGTCAAGCATGATTGGTTTGGTTAAATGTCTGATCTTCTATTAGGAGTATGTTATATTGTGCAGTGTGCTGCCCAGTTAACGTTTGGTTCATTTGTTGTGGTGTTTAGTTAACTGTTTGGTTCAATTGTGCAATGCGATGTTCAATTGTTGTGGGTACATTCTGTTATTGTATACCATGTGAGAAATAAATCGAATTTGGACGTACTAAATACCTCAGAAAAAAATACAATTGCTATATTTCCAAGTTGTTAAGCATGCTTGATTTGGTTAACTGTCTGATCTTCTATTAGGAGCATGTTATATTGTGCAATGTGGTGCTTAGTTAACGTTTGGTTCATTTGTTGTGGTGTTTAGTTAACTGCATGTGCACGGTCTGTTGTCTAATAGCACATTATTGTGCAATTGCAGGAACCATTCTAATATTTAGGTTTTTAACAATTTGGTCTTGCACATGTAGGTCCCGCTGTTAGGGGTTTTGACCCACTGTGAAGAAGACATCAGTTCACTACAAGATGGTACTAACTATTATACCTTGCCTTTTTTATGCCTTTGCCCCATTTCCAATATAGAGAAGATATTTATGCATATCCTTGTTTTCAGGCCTTTCCAAAGCAGTTCACTGATGATTACCTCTCAAACCACATCTATGGCCAGGAGGCAAAGAAGTGTTTCTGAAGAGGATGAAGGACGGATGGTCAATCATCCACATGCATCGGCCTAAAGTTGCAACGACCTTCCACATGAATGAAGGATCAATATTCACCTTCCGCTTCAGCAGTTTTCCAGATGAGATGCATCTGTCTATATACCGTATATGATTGTAATTTCAAAAGGTTCTACATGTTGCATGTGAAACTTGGTGCTGGTGCAGTTGTGCAATGGGGTACCTGAGTGCTGAAGCTATATCATGTTGTACTCTGATGTATTTCAATTATGAAATCATGCTTCCTTAATATGGAAATGAAATATATTATGTGCTTAATATGAAAGTCCATTAGATTAATAAATGGATTATTAATAATAGGGCAATCAGCCTGCTAACAGGTTTTTGCTATTGCAAACTGTTATTGAGAAACTACCATGGGCGATGAGCACAGGCAATGCACACAGTTCCTAGGAATAAACAGTGTTGGATCAATGAACAATCAGACACGACCTTCTCTTGAAAGCTGTTTGTGTTAGACCAAATTGCACAAACGTTTACCACATAAAAACTGTGTGTTATGGACAGCCTTTGCCACACAGTTTCTTCTGCGCACCGTGTGTGGTACATTCAATAACGTAAATGATTAAATTGTTAATATCGTGTGGAATGGCAACCCTATCACAAACGATTTAACAGGAAAAATTTTGTGTGTTGTACCTGTGAATGGAAACGTTTTCCTTGGAGCGACTGTGTGGGATGTACATACGAACGGAAACGTTTAGCGGGGACTGACTCTGTGGGATGAACTTGCGACGGGAATCAATTTTGCCTATATAATTATTTTTTTAGCTCTACTGTACGTATTTCCGTATTTGAGCGCTCACCGGTCGGACACGACCTCATTTTGCCAAACATGTGTGCCAGGAGGGCATATCCCCGACGGTTTCTGGGTCGTGTGGGTAGGACCGCCCCCATCGCCCACACTAAATAGGCGACGGTTCCAAATGCCGTCGCGGAAAGGGGTTAAAACTGTTTGTATAGCACCGACGCGTACCAGTGATACAATATGATCACATATACGTGATGATACTTAACTACTATGTAAATACATAAAATTGAAAATGAACAATACGAAAACTAATAATCCCTCCTTAGGGGCAGTATTTCGGGAGCCCCTTGCCAGCAACTCCCTAGTGCACGGCATAATCCCAACGCAGAGGAAATACTCTGCCTCGCAGCACTTGACATGATGATCTGACTCTTGCTGGCGGACGAGTGAGAACGATCTTGCCATTTGGTTCGGCGCCCACCAGAGCTCCTCACCGGTGCCACGCTGGAGCTTAATACACTACAAAAAAAGACACATCCGTGACATTTTGGGCCCAACGAAACTTTTTTCTGTCATACTTATGACACTTCTATGATGATAATTGTGACAAAACCCGGTATCATCATAGATGTGGCGGGGTCCTACTTCTATGACAAAAAATCATGACAGAAAATGGGCTTTTCGTCCTGGGTGGGCCGGAGACGCAGCTGCATGACATTCTTTGCGCCGTCCATGACAGAAAAAACCGTGGTAGAAGCGAGGGCGAGGAAAATATCGGGGTGTTCCCAGTTACGGTGAGTGGTCGGGGCCGAGCGATGCGCGTTTCTCTTATACACGCATGCGCGTGGGTGCGAGGCATTGGGATCTAACTGAACCCGAGCGATCGATCGATGGCTGTTAACTGAACCTGATCGAGCGATTCCTTCACTACTGCTGCTAATTGTAGCCGATCGATGTTGCCTCTGCATGAACAGTGAGCATTGCTGGGGGGTTTGGATGAACAGTTCCCGGTGGGGGTGGCTGAATAGGACCTCGTGGTGTTGCCTCTGGATGAACAGGACCCCGATCGATCGAGTCGGTTGGGGCTGCATGAACAGGACCCATGTGGAGGTCTGAATGAACATGACCACCCCGTGGAGGGCTGGATGAACAGTAGACGGTGGAGGGCTGGATGAACAGTAGACCATGGAGGGGTGGTTGAACATGAGCCCGTGGAGAGGGCTGGTTGAACAGTAGCCGGTGGAGTAGCGTGCGGTGGAGGCTGAACAGTCACAGGTGGAGGCAGGCAGAGGTCGACGGTGGATGAAAAGTAGCCCGTGGAGGCTGGAGGAGGTCGATGGTGGAGATGAACACTATCTCGTTTTGCGGTACGCCACACCCCCACCCCCCCAATGAACAGGACCCCCGATTCGACCGTACGCTCCAACACAAGTCTGTTTCCTCCGTTTTGCGGTACGCCACACCCCTCCTGATCAACAGGACCCCCGTTTCGACCATAGGAGGTCCGTTTCCTCCGTTTTGCGGTACGCCAGACCCCTCCTGATGAACAGGATCCCGTTTCGACCATGGCCGGTAGAACACAAGGACGTTTCCTCCATTCTGCGATACACCAGGCTTCGTTTCCATCGGCTGTTCCGTCCAAGCCCTCCCGATGAACACGACAACGCATTCCGTTCCGACCCAGCCGGTTGGCTCCCCATGAACACGACGACGACGCTGTTTCTCCATTCTGACCCAGCCATGTACACGAGCCCTGGCCGTACGTATATGCGATTAGGCATTCGAGACCCCGCCCGTATGTATGTACGTGGCCGTATTTACTTTCTTGCACCCTGGCCGCTGTACGTACGTGTACATTCTACGTGCGTGCCTCTAATACGACACGTGCGCACCTCTACATCGACCAGTATGTACGTACACGTTCGTGACTTGAATGACCATGCTATGTACGCTTCGACCAGGTGGGTCCCGACTGTCAGGCACTTCCTTGCGTGCGAAGATGTAGTTGGTGGGTCCCAGCAGTCAGGGGGGCGAATCATTTTTTTGCCCGGACGCACTTCCTTGCGTGCGAAGATGTAGCTGGTGGGTCCCAGCAGTCAGGGGGAACGTTTTTGTGCGAAATACGGTGGCCCGTACGGTGGGTCCCCGCTGTGAGGTGGAGGAATAATTATTTTGCGCGTAATAAGGAGGCACTTCCTTGCTGCGGCCGTGGACCCAGTTGCCAGCCTCTCCATGTACAGTCCACGTCTGATGCAAAGCCGTTCCTTGACCACATTGACCACACCGCGGAGAGAGCACTAGGGCGGTGGACGATGGCGAGGCCTAGGAAGGGGACGACATGGAGCTCGGGAAGACGCGGCAGTGGAAGCCCGCGCGGAGAGGAGTACAAAGGTTCACTGGTTCGGCTGCGGTGTGAGGCTGCCGTTGCTGCAGAATAATAGGGGGTGGGGTGACTGGAGGGATGGCCTGACCGGCGGTGGGAGTAGTAGGGGGCGGTGAGGCCTCCGCGGTAGCACAGCCGGCCACGGGAGGCAGGAGCACGAGGCACGACCGGCGCTGGTTTGCTAGCTGGTTTGGGCGGCTGGAGCAAGAAGACCGGAGGTCGAAGAAGCACTACGGCCGTTGGATGGACATCGCACGGTCACTAGAGCTAGAATCGTCCATATTGACTAAGTTAACAAAGCTCTCCATCCCCATCAACTTAGTAGGCCCACAAGTTAGCCTGCCACTCTATAGGGTCCCAGCTAACAGGGGGAGTATTCTTTTTTTTTGTGCGTAATAAGGAGGCACTTCCTTGCGTGCGAAGATATAGCTGGTGGGTCCGAGCTGTCAGCGGCGATAACATTTTTTTCGCGAAATACAGAGGCCCTTTGGGTGCGTCCCAGATGTCAGGTAGATGAATCATTATTTTGCACGTAATAAGGAGGCTTTTTCTTGCGTGCGGCCATGGACCCAGGTGTTAGCCTCTCCACGTACAGTCTACTTTAGATGCATGTCGGTCGTTGACCACGTTGACCAGGCCGCGCCGAGAGCACCAGGGCGGTGGACGACGGGGAGGCCTAGGAAGGGAACGACACGGAGGCAGGGAAGACTCGGCATTTGTTTCCCACGCGGAGGGGAGTACGACTGTACGAGGGTTTACTGGTTCGTCTGCCGTCGCCGGAGAATAAGAACAGGTGTGGGTGAGTAGAGGGATGGCTAGGCCAGCGATGGGAGTACGATGGGGCGGTGAGGCCTGCGCGGCAGCATAGCCTGCCGCGGGGAGGAGAGAGCAGGCAGTCCCGCCGGCACTTGTTTGTGTGGCTGGAGCAGGAAGAGCAGGGATTGAAGAAGCACGACGGTCGTTGGATGGACATCCAACAGTCAGTACTTGTGCGTCAACCTTTTTTAGGAAAGCCTCAAATCTGTGGAAAACATCATACAGCCCATTTGCCATTATTAATAATAATTTACAGCCCATATGCTAATTCTTAAGGTTTTTTAAGCCCATATTCTTTTTGTTAGCATTACAGCCCATATTGTGGCCACGGTTAAAAAATTATACGAAATTTTGCATATTTCGGTGCGGTCCGAACTGTTTTAATCCCGAAATTTTGAGTCACATTCAAACTGATTTTCAAAATAAATGTATATCAATATAAAATCCAACAAATTGTCCACGCATAAAAATCAATGCAATTTAAAATCTCGAAATGAAAAAAAGATATTTGAAACTAGTTGCCGGTTTGATGTGTTTTAAAAATGTACAGCCCATTTCTCATTACTAATAGGCCATTTTCTCGGCCAGCCGAATGAAGCTCTCCTCGTCTTGAAAGATTTGCAGCCCAACGGGCCTGACAAAGCGACTTACTTGGTAAATCACAAAAAAAACTGGGCTGTGGCCGTGGACCTAGCTGCGGCCGTGGACCCAGCTGTCAGCCTCTCCATGTACAGTACTCTTTTGATGGAAGTCTTTTGTTGACCACATTGACCATGCCGCGTCAAGAGCACCAAGGCGGTGGACGACGGCGAGGCCTTGGAAGGAGACGACGCGGAGCCGGGGAAGATGCGGCAGTGGATGCCCACGCGGAGAGGAGTACGAGGGTTCACTGGTTCGGCTGTGGTATGAGGCTGTCGTCACCGTGAATAACAGGGGGTGTGGGTGAGTGGAGGGATGGCCTGGCTAGCGGTGGGAGTAGTATGGGGGCGATGAGGCCTCCGTGGCAACACAGCCGGCCACAGGTGGCAAGAGCAGGCGACACGACCGGCGCTGCTTTGGGCGGCTGGATCAAGAAGACCAGATGTTGAACAAGCACTGTGGTCGTTGGATGGACATCGTACGGTCACTGGAGCTAGAATCGTTCATATTGAAAAACTTGACAAAGCCCTACGTCCCCATCAACTTAGTAGGCCCACAAGTCAGCCACCCACTATGGTGGGTCCCAGCTAGCAGGGGGTATTCATTTTTTGTGTGCGTCATAAGGAGGCACTTCCTTGCGTGCGAAGATATAGCTGGCGGGTCCGACCTGTCAGCGGGGGGGGGGGGCATTTTATCGTGAAATACAAAAGACCTTCCCGTGGGACCTAGCTTTCAGGTGGAGGAATCATTATTTTGCGCGTAATAGGGAGATTTTTCCTTGTGTGCGGCCGTGGACCGAGCTGTCAGCCTCTCCACGTATAGTCCACTTCCGATAAATGTCGTTCATTGACCACGTTGACCAGGCCGTGCCGAAAGCACCAGGGCGGTGGATGACGGTGAGGCCTAGGATGGGAACGAGACAGAGCTAGGGAAGACTCGGCAGTTGTTTCCCACACGGAGGAGTACCAGGGTTTACTGGTTCGTCTGCCGTCCCCGGAGAATAACAGCAGGTGTGGGTGACTAGAGGGATCGCTAGGCTAGCGATGGGAGTACGGTGGGGCGATGAGGCCTGCGCGGCAGCACAGCCGGCCGCGAGGAGGAGAGAGCTGGCAGTCCCGCCGGCGCTTGTTTGAGCGGCTGGAGCAGGAAGAGCCGAGATTGAAGAAGCACGACGGCCGTTGGATGGACATCAAACAGTCACTGGTTGTGCGTCAACCTTTTTTTAGGAAAGCCTCAAATCTATGAAAATCATCATACAGCCCATCTGCCATTATTTCTTATAATTTACAACCCATTTGCTAATTCTTAAGGTTTTTTTTGGAGCCCATATTCTTAATGTTAGCATTACAACCCATATTGTGGCCAAGGTTAAACAATTATATGAAATTTTGCATATATCGATGCGGTTCGAACTGTTTATTATCCCGAAACTTTGAGTCACATTCAAACTGATTTTAAAAATAAATGTATATCAATATAAAATCCAACAAATTGTCCACGCATAAAAATCTATGCAATTTAAAATCTCGAAATGAAAAAAATAAATTTGAAACTAATTGTTGGTTTGATGTGTTTTAGAAATGTACAACCCATTTATCATTACTGCTAGGCCATTTTCTCGGCCAGCCGAATGAAGCTCTCCTTGTCTTGAAAGATTTGCAGCCCTACAGGCCTGACAAAGCGACTTACTTGGCAAATCACAAAAAAATGGGCTGTGGCCGTGGACCCAGTTGTGGCCGTGGACCCAGCTGTCAGCCTCTCCACATAAAGTACTCTTCCGATGGTAGTCTGTCGTTGACCACATTGACCACACCGCGCCCTGAGCACCAAGGCGGTGGACGACGGTGAGGCCTAGGAAGGGGACGACGCAGAGCCGGGGAAGACGTGGCAGTGGATGCCCACGCGGAGAGGAGTACGAGGGTTCACTGGTTCGGCTGCGGTGTGAGGCTGTCGTCGCCGCATAATAACAGGTGGTGTGGTTGAGTGGAGGGATGGCCTGGCCAGCGGTGGGAGTAGTATGGGGGCGGTGAGGCCTCCACGGCAGCACAGCCGTCCATGGGAGGCAGGAGCAGGCAGCACGAACGGCGCTGCTTTGGGCGGCTGGAGCAAGAAGACTAGAGGTTGAAGAAGCACTATGGCCGTTGGATGGACATTGTACGGTCACTGGAGCTAGAATTGTTCATATTGACTAACTTGACAAAGCCCTCAGTCCCAGTCAACTTAGTAGGCCCACAAGTCTGCCACCTACTATGGTGGGTCCCAGCTAGCAGGGGGTATTCATTTTTGTGTGCGTCATAAGGAGGCACTTCCTTGCATGTGAATATGTAGCTGGTGGGTCCGACCTGTCAGCGGGGGGAACGTTTTTTCGCGAAATACAGAAGCCCTTCCCGTGGGTCCTAGATATCAGGTGGAGGTATCATTATTTTCCGTGTAATAGGGAGGCTTTTCCTTGTGTGCGGCCGTGGACCCATGTCGGGGGAAACTGTCCGCCACGAACACCTATGGGACCGGAGCCCCTTGTCTGTGCGGTAAGAGGGCGGAGGGAGCACGAAAAGCAGATCGTAGCGAGCACGCGGGCAGTTTACCCAGGTTCGGGCCGCGGTGGACGCGTAAAACCCTACTCCTGCTTAGTTGTGTATTGAGTTGGAGAGCTCGAGAGCTTCAAGAACCAGCCACACCGAGCGTATGAGCGATCTAGGTTCCGAACCCCCTCCACGTTGTGCATGGGCCTCCTTTTATAGTGCAAGGGGTCACCGACAGGTGTCAACGTAGGAGAAAGAGGTAAAAATGTAAAAGAGGTGGTAGTTGTAACAGTGCGGGAATAGTGGAGCTTCAGTGCGTGAACAGTGGTCGCTACCTACTTTGACAGTGGGGGACAAGGGCATTTAATGCCCGTCGCCGTCGACCCCAAAAGCTCCCGCCCTTGCGTCTCCGTTCGCCACGGCGATGGCTTCACCACCGTGGAGTGCCACCGTGTCCCCCAGGCTGCACAGCCATCCGCCACGCGTCCCTGGAAAGGCCCCAGGGCGACGCGTGGGCTGGTGAGCTGGAGCGCGGGCACACAGCGCAACTCTCCCGGCAAGCACCTTGCCGGGGTCTTGACCTTGCCGGGCCCGGGAGCTTGCCGGGCTCTGAAGTTTGTCGCTCCCCGGGCCCTTGCCGGGACGCATATAGCGCCGAGGCGTGTCTTCTATGATGTAATCTTCTAGTCTTCCTGGCAAGCTCCTCTTGCCAGGGCCTTGCGTGAGTGAGGTAACCTTGAGCCTGGAACGGCCTTCCCGGCAAGCTTCGCTTGCCGGGGTCTCGATCTTCTGTCTTGTATACTTTGTTTTTGAATGGTTTGACATGGAGTAGGAAGGTCTCCGGCGAGCGCGTGGTAAACCCTGCCGCGGGAAGCTGCAACCGCCCGTGCACAAGTTGGGGTACTGAGGTACCCCTACCTTAGTACACCGATAGGAGCCCCCGGGCCTGGGCCACACACGGTGCCGAACGCTGTTGGGCCAGGCCCAAAACAGTGCACGGGCACACGCGCGGCCTACGGCGCGCCGAATCCACTTCCGCATCAGCCGCGTCCCCCCGTAACGGCACGCGTCGATTGCGGCGTCGTGGGATGGGACGTGCCCACGTTCTTTTAATGGAAAGAGCGAAACGCCCCCCCACTTCCCCATAAAAGCAGAGAAAGCAGGGGCGGTTCCCCTCCTTGTGCTTTCATTGCATCCTCTTCATCCTCCAGAGATCCCTTTTGCGCTCCGCCTCCACACCTCCGCCGCTGCCGTCTGCATCTCCGGCGCCGCCGGGCTCTTCGTCCCCCTTCCTCCGCCGCCTCCGCCATGGCCCCGAAGACCGAGAAGGCGAAGGCGGAGAAGGCCAAGAAGGAGAAGTCGGAGCAAGCAGCGAAGCTCACCGCGTATCGGAAGCGGAACCTCGTCTTCCCGCCGAGGCTCAGCGCGCGGGAGCTCTGGAACAAGTACTGCTTGTTCTGGTCCAAAGGAACCAAGGCGCACCCCCGCACTCGAGCTTATCCGGCCGCCGCCAAGGACAACTACCCCGGCGGGTACTATTTCTTCGCAGCCTTCTTCCACTGCGGTCTTTGCCCTCCTTTTTCTGAGTTCTTCTGTGACATAATGCACACCTACGGCCTCCACCTTCTTGACTTCACCCCCAACGCCATCCTCACAATGGCGGTTTTCGCACATATGTGCGAAAACTATATAGGAATACACCCAAACGTAGCTCTGTTTAGGCACTTCTTCACCCCTAGAGCAGAGGCCGGCGCCCCCCTCTCCGGAGGAATATCTTGGGTTTTTCGTCTGAACAAGAAGGAGTCCTACTTGCCGGGGGAGCTCCGCGGCAAGTGGGAGGAATGGCGTGCGGAATGGTGTTGGATCGTCGAGGACCAGCCGCAACCCTTCACCGCGCCGCGCACAACGCCCATCGTGCGCGGCAGGGACTGGAGCGAGCTAGATTCGGACGACGGCAAGCTCAACGTCGCCCTCATCAGGATTCTGCGTCTCCGGACCGCTAGGCTGTCTGTCGCAGAAGTAGGCACAGACTTCCTCCGCCGCCGCATCGCCCCTCTCCAAGACAGGAAAAGGCCGGCCTGGGAGTACGGCAACTCAGCGGATATCATGAGGTTGCGACCCGGGCTCAACTACAACTTCACGTCGCTGGAGCTGAAGGGGATGGTCCGGGAGCTGTTTAAGCACGACCCGGCCCACCCGGAATGGTTCAGGGGGCCCCGGGGAGTGGTGCCCCTTTGCAATAGCACGGCTTGTGATCCTCTTCGCGCGATGATGCCCGCGTGTGATTCGCACGGCGTGGACCGCACATGGATTCCGCCCCAGCCATCAGACATTCTCAGCTTCTTCGACAACCTTGTGGAGGTGGCGAAGAACAAGAACGAGACCCGGGAGCTGACACGGGACACCACCGACCAGGAGATAGCGTACATCGCTTCTCGGGTTGAAGAGGCCGCCGTAGCCGCAGCGGCAGGAGAGTTCGGCTACACGCCCGACGAGGCAGATGCTGCGGAGGCGTCCTGCCAAGCGGAGGAGGCGGAGATCCGCAGGCTACTGAAGCTGCCTCCCGACGAGCTTGCCGGAGTCCCATCCTTGAGGCACTCCGGGATCATTGGGATCCAGACGGAGGCCGCGGCGAGAGGCAACGCCGCCGGAGGGAACAGGGGCGCCGCAGGGAGCGGAGGCGCCGGAAGGGGCGGAGGCGCCGGAGCGAAGGAGGCCGCGGCGCAGGGCGCCGGGCCCAGCAAGCCTGCCGGGGAGGAGGAGGAGGAGGACGCCGAGGCCGCCGAGGACTCCGGCGGGTCTACGGAGCTCTACGCCGACGACATCTCCTCGTCGTCGGAGACCTCCCCGCCCCGGGCAAGCCCTAGGCGGTCTCCACTGAAGCGTCTCCGCAAGACGGCGACGGGGGCGAGGGCGCAGGCGCCCCGGCAACAACCAGCTCGCCGGGCAGCGCGAGCTCCCCGGGGGAGCCAAGCTGCGCCGGGGGCGACCGGCGCACCAGCCACGGCGGAGGCGGCCCGCACGCAGGCCACAGCAGAGGCGCCTCGCAAGTCGGCGCCGAGCGGACAGGAATCTTCACGGAGCGGAGCGGCGGCTCCGCCCGCTCCCCGGGCCTCGGCTACCACAGGGGCTGGGTCTTCGCAGCCCCCAGCCCCAGGGACCGCCAAGAGCCCGAGGGAGTCTTCGCCTCCCGCTCCTCGCGCAGACGCGCCCCAGGTGGAGTTTGACTTCTCCGCCTTGAGCGACGACGACGAGGAGGAGCAGGAGTAAGAACTCGACATCCTTTATCTTCTCAAATTTCGTCTTGATTATTGTTGATGCTGATCTTGTGTCTTGCTTTGATTTCAGGACCTTGGCGGAGCGAGTGGCAAAGAAAGCCAAGGTGCCCGTGGTCGAGGTCGCGGACGACTCGCCCGCCGCGGCAACTGGGGACGTGCCGGAGCCAAGCTTGCCGGACCCGAGCGCTGCTCCGAGGAGCAGCCCCCAGCGTAGCCCCCAGCGTAAGTCTGGGTTCTGTACTTCCATTTGTCGGGTGCGCTTGAGCATCTGTCCTTGTGCTAATATCCTGATTATTTTGTCTTGACTTGTGCAGAGGTGGAGCCACAGCCGCAGGAGCGTCCGGAGGTCGCCCCCGAGGAGCCGCAGGCCCCGCCATCCCCGCCAAGGCCGAACTCCCCGGCAAGGGAGAGCGCTCCGCCACGGGCGGGTACTCCGCCAAGGGCGAGTACCCCGCCAAAGACGAGCAGCCCGGCGAGGGCGGCCACTCCGCCAAGGCAGAGCTCCCCGGCGAGGGAGCCCGCCGCTGACGACGTCCGCCAAGGTAGGTCTTGTTACTTTGTCTTCTTGGAGTTGTTTCTTTTTGGATATTTGCTTGAACTTCTTTTTCTTCTTCTTCTTCTAGACCCTCCTCCCCCCGAGCAGATGGAGACGGAAGTCATCATCATCGAGGAGGAGGGCGCGCAGGGCGGCGGCGGTGACGCCCCTGTCGCCAAGGACACGGCGGGAGCCACCGAGCCGGCCGCGCAGGAGACCGCTCCGGCTGCGGACGCAGCGGCCGGGGAGGGGGGCGGCGACCGCACCGCCGGCCCGGAGGCGGCGGGAGCATCAAGTGCTGCGCCGGCCGTCGACCCCTCCGCCGGAAAGGAGCAGGCCGGCTACTACCTTGAAGCCCCCAACGGCGTATTCATCCAGGTGCCGTGGGGTTCTTCGTCGCGAGCTCCCGCGGAGGGCGAGGCCTTTGACGGAGAGGTCCTCGCCTCTGCGGGCTTGAAGATCGTTGAGGCGCCCGGCGGAAGCGACGGGCCCGAGGAGGAGAAGCTGCTTCACCAGCTCCTGGCCCTTTACCGGGCCAGGCAGGCGAAGCTCGCTTCTCGGGAGGCCCTCGCCGCCAAGGCCGCCGTGGAGATGGAGAAGCGCGCGGCGGAGCTCAGTGCCGCCAACCAGGCTGCCCTCCGCGAGGTGGCGGAGGAGCGCGAGCGACTCGCCGGGGAGTATCAAGAGTGGTTGCTGGAGAAGGCCGAGGCCGAAGAGCAGCAGCGGCTCGCCCGGGTGGAGCTGTCCCGGCGAGAAGGAGAGCTCGCCCAGCGGAAGGTCAACCTCGACTCCCACGAGGAAGACCTTGCCGCTCGGGAGAAGGCCCTTGGCGGGGAGCTGAAAGAGGCGAAAGCCGCCGCGGCTGCCGCGGAGACCGCCAAGGAGGAGCTTGCCGCCAAGGTTGCGCAGCTGGAGGAGTCGCTGAAGGCGAGCGTGGAGAAGGTCGCCGCGCTCAACATAGAGCGCGAGAAGGACGCCCACACCAACTCAGAGCTCCAGGTGCGTCTTTCTGAGAAGGGCGACGAGCTGAAGGCCGCCAAGGACTCCATCGAGGATCTGGAGCTGAAGGTCTCCACGCTGAAGGACTCGCTTGACGCCGTCCGGGACCGGGAGACCAAACTGAAGGAGGAGCTCCGCAAGGAGCGAACCTTGGTGGACAGCGCGAACAAGGCGGCCGAGAACTTCCGCCGTACCGTTGAGGTATGGACCGAGGACTTGGTATCTTCCGCGTCCAACATCGACCAGGAGCTGCTGGCGCTGAAAGTTGAGCATCTCATCTACTCGCCGGATCCGAACCTCCCTCACAGCGCCAAACTCAGCCTCTTCTTCAGAGGGATCGCGCCGGCTCTTGCAGGTCTTCGGAAGAAGATCCCCGCGCAGCTGGCCGAGGAGGCGCGCCTGCTCTGCACGGGAACCTTGGAGCGCGTGCTGACGAAGATTGTATACCGCAATCCCTTCATAAACCTCACCAATGTTCTCCGCAGCCTGCCGGCCGACGCAAACACGGAGGTGCTGAAGGAGCAGGTCGCCCACATCATCGCCAAGGTGAACAAGATCTCCAGGATCGAGGGCGACCGCGTAGATTAGGCTTCCTTTATCTTTATCTCTTTTCGTTGCTGCATAGGGTGTTTGTGAACTCATTAATCATTGCGACAAGTTATCCTTTGTAAGATATTTATCTCATTTTGATCAATCAGTGCAATGTTATCTTCCTTGTCTTGGTTCTTTACTTTGTATGCTTTTCACCCTACGCTCCCGGGGAGCTTGCCGGCAAGGGTCCCTTGCCGCGAGCGCTGAGTGCTGGACTCTGAGCAGCCTGCTGGCCAAGGTCTCACCGGCAAGCAACCTTGCCGCAGCTAGTCGCAACGCACTTAGCTTGCTGAGCGAACTCGAAAACGAAGCAAGGGCGCGACACTTGTCGCAGCTCACTTAAATCGTTGAGCGTACTCGGAAACAAGACAAGGGTGCGGCTAGCTACGGGTAGGTTCCTCCGCGCACAGGTTTTCCATACAAAGTGTGATTGTTCAAGGAAGACAACTAAATTTAAAAATTTGAACTGATCAAATTCTAATAACTTAGCTTTCATATAATGCTTGCTTCTTGGTAAGGCTTCTCTTTCTTGAACAGCACTTGGTTCCTCTTCCATCTCCTTCCTCCCCGGCAAACTTGTGCGCGAGGAACGTTCCTTCTGCTTGAGAGGCAAAGGAAAAGAAAAGGGAAACAAGTATATGGCCTTTCGGCGTGCTAATGCTTACCGGATGTGTGTGTTGCACAAGATGCCAAATAACGCATGCAAATAGCAGAGAAAAACATGCAAAAGGCAAATAGCGCAAAACACAGAATCTTTACTGATGCACGGGGTCTGCGCCCGGCTTTGTACAAAGGGTTACATGCAACAGCGGCAAAGCTTGTACAAAAGGTGGTTGCCGGAGCGGATCGCGGCAACCGCGCCTTATGGGTGAAACTTGCGAAGATGCTCTATGTTCCAGGAGTTGCTCACCGGTAAGCCTTCTTCGGTCTCAAGGCGGACATCGCCGGGCCTCGTGACTTGTCTCACCCGATAAGGGCCTTCCCACTTCGGCGTCAACTTGTTGGAATTCTTGGCGGACTGAACACGCCGAAGAACAAGGTCGCCTTCCTTGAGACTCCTGGCCTTGACCTTGCGGCTATGGTAGCGACGCAAGGCTTGCTGGTATCGAGCAGCTCGTACAGCAGCCTGGAGACGTCCCTCCTCGAGGAGCAATGCATCATCTTGCCGCAGTTGCTCTTGCTCGAGCTCATCATAAGAGAGCACTCGAGGAGATCCGTATACGTGTTCCGTGGGGAGAACTGCCTCTGCTCCATAGACTAGAGCAAAGGGTGTCTGTCCGGTGTCTCGACTTGGTGTCGTTCTGATTGACCAAAGAGCCGCCGGTAGCTCCTCTATCCAATTTCTTCCGCACTTGCGCAGCCTGTCAAAGGTCCTTGTCTTGAGTCCGCGCAGCACTTCAGCATTGGCCCTCTCCGCTTGACCGTTGCTCCTCGGGTGAGCAACAGAAGCAAAACAGACCTTGGCGCCAAGGCCTTGGACGTACTGCATGAAGGTGCGACTAGTAAATTGTGTACCATTGTCGGTGATGATCCTGTTGGGGATCCCGAAACGGCAAACAATCGACCTGAAGAACCTGACTGCTGACTGTGCTGTCACCTTTCTCACCGGCTCCACTTCTGGCCACTTTGTGAACTTGTCGATTGCAACGTACAAGTACTCAAAGCCCCCGACGGCTCGGGGGAAGGGGCCGAGGATATCGAGCCCCCAGACCGAGAAGGGCCAGGACAAAGGAATTGTTTGGAGAGCTTGAGCTGGCTGATGAATCTGCTTTGCATGGAACTGGCACGCTTCACACTTGGTTACTAGTGCAGTTGCATCTTGGAGGGCTTCTTGCCAAAAGAACCCTTGCCGGAAAGCTTTCCCGGCAAGCGCCCTTGCGCCAATGTGGTGGCCGCATATGCCTCCGTGTATTTCTGCCAACAGCTTCTGTCCATCTTCCCTGGAGATGCACTTCAGTCTGACACCATTGAGCCTTCTTCTGTACAGCTCGTTATCCACGAACTGGTACATACTTGACTGCCTGGTTATCTTCTCTATCTCTTCTGGGTCGTCGGGAAGTTCTCCGGTTTGCAGAAAGCGGACGATCTGCTGCGCCCATGCCGGAGCCTGGGGCTCAACGGCAAGGACTAAAGGCTCGAGGGCCGCTGCGGGAACCTCAGCTTCTGCGGCAAGAACCTCTGGCTCTGCCGGAGCTGAAGGTCCCCCGGCAAGCTCGCCGGGGCGAGGCTTGTCGGGAACGTTTGCTTCAACTGTACAGACCCGCGGATCTGCAGGAGCAGACTGTTCCTCAGCGTTCTGGTTGTTGATCTTGGGGACCTTGGCGGCGGTTTCAGGGAGATCCGCCGGCAAGTAGTCGCCGGAGACCAACTTTCTCTTCTTGGACTACCCAATTGATGGTGTAACGGACGGTTGAGTTAGCTTGAGTAAGAAGGTTCCTGGTTCCACAGGTAACTTCATCGAAGCACACTTTGAAAGGCCATCTGCAATTTCATTCTGAGCTCTCGGGACGTGCTCCATTTGCAGACCTTCAAAGTGCTCCTCAAGCTTCCTCACTTCATCTACATAGGCTTCCATCAAAGGACTCTGATAACTCTTGTTAACTTGCCGGACCACCAACTGAGAATCTCCCCGCACAATCAGCTTCCTGATCCCAAGTTCGGCCGCAATCCTGAGGCCGGCAAGCAAGCCTTCATATTCAGCAGTGTTGTTTGTCGCTTGCTCCCTGGGAAAGTGCATCTGGATAACATATTTGAGGTGCTCTCCGGTGGGTGCGATGAGTACCACGCCAGCACCGGCGCCTTGCAGCGAGAAGGCACCATCAAAATACATTACCCATTCATTTGTCGCTTCTTGTACGGGTGCACTTGTTTCTTGGACTTCTTCATCGGGCGTTGGGGTCCACTCAGCTATGAATTCTGCCAAAGCTTGGCTCTGTATGGTTGAAGTACTTTCAAACTTGAGTCCAAAGCTCGACAGCTCCAGTGCCCACTCAACGATCCTGCCTGTTGCTTCCGGGTTGTGCAATATCCTCTTCAGCGGAAAGCGAGTGACCACTGTTATCTCATGTGCTTGGAAGTAATGGCGCAGCTTTCTCGAGGCCATAAGGAGGCCGAAAAGCAACTTTTGCACACCAGAGTATCTTGATCTAGCTCCCTGAAGAAGGGAACTTACAAAATACACTGGACGCTGCACCATCTTCTTCCGCACTTCATCTTGTTCCTGCGCAGAGTTGTCCTTGTCAGGGCCAGAGCTTGCCGGAGCAGCCCCCTGCTTGTCGCTGGACTCGCTTGCCGGTGGTGTAGCCTCCTCGTCGGACTCCCTCTCCGCTACTAACGCAGCACTAACCACCTGGTTGGTTGCCGCTAAGTACAGCAGCAACTTTTCCTGTGGTCTTGGTGCGACAAGTATTGGAGTGGAGGATAGGTACCGTTTCAAATCCTGCAGCGCTGCCTCCGCTTCCGGAGTCCACTTCATGGGACCTGCCTTCTTCAAGATTTTGAAGAAAGGCAGGGCGCGTTCTGCAGACTTCGAAATGAACCTACTGAGGGCGGCCACACAACCTGCAAGCCTTCTGACATCCTTGACGCGCTTCGGGGCTTCGATCTGCTCAATAGCTTTAATCTTGTCGGGGTTGGCTTCAATCCCTCTTTGTGACACAAAGAATCCAAGAAGCTTGCCGGAGGGAACTCCAAAGACGCACTTCTCGGGGTTCAACTTGAGCTGTATCCTGCACAGGTTCTGAAATGTTTCTTCCAAATCTTGGATCAGGGTTTCCTTGCTCTTACTCTTCACCACGATGTCATCCATGTAAGCCTCTACATTTCTGTGGATCTGTGGCTCGAAAGCAGTGTGCACTACCCTTGCAAAGGTTGATCCTGCATTCTTCAGTCCAAATGGCATGCGTATGAAGCAATAAGTGCCACATGGAGTGATAAATGCAGTCTTCTCTTCGTCTTCTTTGGCCATAAAGATCTGGTGGTAGCCTGAATATGCATCAAGAAAACAGAGTAGCTCACATCCGGCAGTGGAGTCAACGATCTGGTCAATGCGCGGCAAAGGGAATGGATCCTTGGGACATGCTTTATTCACATCGGTGAAGTCTATACACAGTCTCCACTTCCCGTTGGCCTTGCGCACGACGACTGGGTTTGCTAACCACGTCGGATGGATCACACCCCTAACTAGGCCTGCTGCCTCTAGCTTCTTGATTTCTTCGTTGATAAATTCTTGGCGCTCCACGGCTTGCTTCCTCACTTTCTTCTTGATGGGCCGCGCATGAGGACAGACAGCAAGCTTGTGCTCAATTACCTTCCTGGGAACACCGGGGATGTCAGATGGTTGCCAGGCAAACACATCGACATTCGCCCGCAGGAAGGCAACGAGCGCGTTTTCCTATTTGCTGTCAAGTGTGGCACTGATGGTGAAGGTACCACCAGTGCCGTCCTCCTTGGCGGACACCTTCTTGGTTGCCGGAGGAGCGGCCATCCCTTTCTTACACTTGCCGTTGGAGCTCGATGGGACGTCCTCGACGGCAGCGCAGCACTCCGAAGAGGTGCGGTTGCCGGAGTGGGCCCCAGAGCACTTGCCGGACTTGGTCTTTGTCTTCTTCCCCCCGGGAGCTTCAGCGGCAAGTGTATCCTTCTCTGCCGCAGCTGCTGCATCCCGGTAGATCTTGTCGGCGCAAACAAGCGCATCTTTCTTGTCGCCGTGGACAGTGATGACGCTTATCGGCCCCGGCATCTTGAGTACGTTGTAGGCATAGTGGGAAGCCGCCATGAACTTGGCGAGGGCAGGACGGCCGAGTATTCCATTGTATGGCAATGGAATATCGGCGACGTCGAAAGTGATGCGCTCAGTTCTGAAGTTGAGCTCCCCGCCAAAGGTCACCGGCAGAGTGATCTTCCCCTTGGGCTTGCTCCTTCCCGGGTTGATTCCTTGGAAAGAACCGGTCTCTTCGAGCTCGCCATCTGGAATTTGGAGTTTCTTGATCACAGCAGAGGAGATCAAGTTCAGCCCGGCCCCGCCGTCAACCAACATTTTGGTGACCTTGAGGTTGCGGATGGTGGGTGAGACCAGCATCGGCAAGCACCCGACCGCAGTGGTGCGGTCAGGGTGATCCTCAAGATCAAAAATGATGGGCGTGCTGGACCATTTGAGGAGCCTGCGTGACTCCACGGGCGGCTCCGCTGCATTCACCTCACGCACCCACTGCTTTAGCTGGCGGTGGGAGGTATGCAGAGAGGCGCCGCCGTCGACGCACAGGACCTCCGTGGCCTTCTGGAACTCCTGCTCGCTGTTACCTTCATCCTCCATGTCTTCGTCGTCGTCCTCTTCATCCTTGTCGCGGCCCCGGGGAGGTCGATCACCTTGCCGCTGCTTGGCCTTGCCGCGGCGTCCTCCCCGGCCATTGAACGGCCGCTTCTTGCTTGGCTCTCCTCCGCCACCTTGGGCCTTCTCCTTGTCGCGCCTCTCGTACTCAGCTCTGCTGCTCGACGAGGTACTCGACGCGCTTGCAGTTGGAGAGATCGTGGCCTTTGGTGCGGTGGATCTTACAGTATTGCTTGTCGGAGCCGTCCTGCTTGTCGGCTGCCGCTACAGGGGCAGGCTCCTTGCCGGAGCTGCCAGCCTGCGTTTGCTTGGCGGGAGCCTCCTTGCCGGACTTCTCGACGGCAAGCACTTCTTTCTTGTTTTTCCTTCTGTTATTCCGCCGCCGGCTCTTCTTTGCCGGGGCGGCGTCGTCGCTGTCGCTTCCTCCTGCGCCAGCATCCTCCCCGGGGAGTCTCCTCCCCTCTTCTGCGCGTGCGCATTTATCAGCCAGAGCATAGAGCTCGCTGACATCCCGAATCTTGGTCATCGCCATTTCTTCATGCATGCGACGGTTACGCACGTTCTGGTGGAACGCGCTGATAACCGCGGCAGGGTGGACGTCGGGGATGTTGTGCTGTACACGGCTGAAGCGTTGGATGTACTTGCGCAGGGATTCTCCTTCCTTCTGGGCCAGAATGTGGAGATCGCTCTCCTGGCCGTGGGGTTTGTGGCCGCCGGTGAAGGCGCCAACAAACTGGTGGCAAAGGTCGGCCCAAGAAGAAATGGAACCTTCCGGCAAGTGCATAAGCCAGGAACGAACGTTCGGCTTTAGCACGAGCGGGAAGTAGTTCGCCAAAATCTTCTCGTCGCGCCCCCCGGCAGCCTGCACCGCGATGGTGTAGACGCTGAGAAATTCCGAGGGGTGCGTCTTGCCGTCGTACTTCTCCGGTACGTCGGGCTTGAAATTCTTCATGCTGGGCCACTGGACGCGCCGTAGCTCACGGGTGAACGCAGGGCAGCCTGCCGCGTACGGCAAGTCGCCTGGTTCACCGGGCGCGCGCGCGTCGACAGCGTTCCCAGCCCTCTGGTCTGATTGTCGCCGAGCTTCTCGGCGGCGCTCGATCGTTGTGCGAGCATCTTCTTGTCGCCGGTCGTCAAGGACTTGGCGCTGGTCCCGACGAGCCCGCGGATCCGACGATGCCGTGGAGCCATCGTCGGCCTTGTTCCGGCGGGGCGGCGTCTTCTGCTTCTGCGGCGGGGAGTGCACGGTGGTTGCACCCCCGGCAGTCTTGTCGCCGTCGGCCTTCGTCTTCTCAGCTTGCCGCGGCCGCGAGGTCGCCGGCTGCTGTGGAGAGTCGTTGTTGGCGAAGGCGATCAGGCTCTGGATGGTGGCCCTCCAGTCTTCGGCCTTGTCTGCCGCTGGAGGGAAGTCGAGGAGCAGTTGCGCCCTTGCGAGCGCTTCTGCTGGAGTGGAGGGGAACGGGGGCGAGCGGTGCGAGGAGCGGGATATGCTCGGACTCCTAACAGCGTTAGAAGGAGCAGGGTCCCGCCCCGGCGCCTTTGCTTTGCTTGTGCCCGGACGGTGGTCCGGGGCGTCCCGCGAGCCTCCGGTTTGTCCTTGCCCCAGCAAGCGGATACCACCTCCTGTGGTATGGCGCTCCTGGGTCGTCGTGTGCTGAGATGGACGCGGCGCGTCCACGGAGACCGAGGCTCGGTCGTCTGTCTTGTCCTTGGATCTGGTGGCGCCGCGAGTGTCCTCGCCGGCGACCACCCTTCCGACGGCGCCTCCCCCGCCCACCGTTGGCTCTGGTGGCGGCGGATGAGACGCAGACGGGCCTCCGACCTCCGAAGCCTTCTTCTTCGGGGCCATGATGCTGTTGCTGATGAAACTGGAGAGGTTGATGAAGAATGCGCCCGCGCGAACGCCGGATCAGATTCGCACAACCTCGACGCCCCCCTACCTGGCGCGCCAAAGATGTCGGGGGAAACTGTCCGCCACGAACACCTATGGGACCGGAGCCCCTTGTCTGTGCGGTAAGAGGGCGGAGGGAGCACGAAGAGCAGATCGTAGCGAGCACGCGGGCAGTTTACCCAGGTTCGGGCCGCGGTGGACGCGTAAAACCCTACTCCTGCTTAGTTGTGTATTGAGTTGGAGAGCTCGAGAGCTTCAAGAACCAGCCACACCGAGCGTATGAGCGATCTAGGTTCCGAACCCCCTCCACGTTGTGCATGGGCCTCCTTTTATAGTGCAAGGGGTCACCGACAGGTGTCAACGTAGGAGAAAGGGGTAAAAATGTAAAAGAGGTGGTAGTTGTACCAGTGCGGGAATAGTGGAGCTACAGTGCGTGAATAGTGGTCGCTACCTACTTTGACAGTGGGGGACAAGGGCATTTAATGCCCGTCGCCGTCGACCCCAAAAGCTCCCGCCCTTGCGTCTCCGTTCGCCACGGCGATGGCTTCACCACCGTGGAGTGCCACCGTGTCGCCCAGGCTGCACAGCCATCCGCCACGCGTCCCTGGAAAGGCCCCAGGGCGACGCGTGGGCTGGTGAGCTGGAGCGCGGGCACACAGCGCAACTCTCCCGGCAAGCACCTTGCCGGGGTCTTGACCTTGCCGGGCCCGGGAGCTTGCCGGGCTCTGAAGTTTGTCGCTCCCCGGGCCCTTGCCGGGACGCATATAGCGCCGAGGCGTGTCTTCTATGATGTAATCTTCTAGTCTTCCTGGCAAGCTCCTCTTGCCAGGGCCTTGCGTGAGTGAAGTAACCTTGAGCCTGGAACGGCCTTCCCGGCAAGCTTCGCTTGCCGGGGTCTCGATCTTCTGTCTTGTATACTTTGTTTTTGAATGGTTTGACATGGAGTAGGAAGGTCTCCGGCGAGCGCGTGGTAAACCCTGCCGCGGGAAGCTGCAACCGCCCGTGCACAAGTTGGGGTACTGAGGTACCCCTACCTTAGTACACCGACAACCCAGTTGCCAGCCTCTCCACGTATAGTCCACTTCCGATGGATGTCGTTCATTGACCACGTTGACCAAGCCGTGCCGAGAGCACCAGGGCGGTGGACGACGGTGAGGCCTAGGATGGGAAAAACACAGAGCTAGGTGTCGGGGGAAACTGTCCACCACGAACACCTATGGGACCGGAGCCCCTTTGTTTGTGCGGTAAGAGGGCGGAGGGAGCACGAAGAGCAGATCGTAGTGAACACGCGGGCAGTTTACCCAGGTTCGGGCCGCGATGGACGCGTAAAACCCTACTCCTGCTTAGTTTGTATTGAGTTGGGGAGCTCGGGAGCTTGAAGAACTATCTATACCGAGCGTGTGAGCGATCTAGGTTCCGAACCCCTTCTACGTTGTGCATGGGCCTCCTTTTATAGTGCAAGGGGTCACCGACAGGTGTCAACGTAGGAGAAAGGGTAAAAAAAGTAAAAGAGGTGGTAGTTGCAACAGTGCGGGAATAGTGGTCGCTACCTACTTTGACAGTGGGGGACAAGAGCATTTAATGCCCGTCGCCGTCGACCCCAAAAGCGCCCGCCCTTGCGTCTCCGTTTGCCACGGCGATGGCTTTACCACCGTGGAGTGCCACCGTGTCCCCCAGGCTGCACAGCCATCCGCCACGCGTCCCTGGAACGGCCCCAGGACGACGCGTGGTTCGATGAGCTGGAGCGCAGGCACACAGCGCAGCTTTCCCCGGCAAGCACCTTGCCGGGGTCTTGACCTTGCCGGGCCAGGGAGCTTGTCGGGCTCTGAAGCTTGTCGCTCCCCGACCCCTGCCGGGGCGCATATAGCGCCGAGGCATGCCTTCTACAATGTAATCTTCTAGTCTTCCTGGCAAACTCCTCTTGCCAGGGCCTTGCGTGAGTGAGGTAATCTTGAGCCTGGAACGGCCTTCCCGGCAAGCTCCACTTGCCGGGGTCTCGATCTTCTGTCCTGTATACTTTGTTTTTGAATGGCTTCATATGGAGCAGGAAGGTCTCCGGCGAGCGCGTGGTAGGCCCAGCCACGGGAAGCTGCTACTGCCCGTGCACCAGTTGGGGTGCTGAGGTACCCCTACCTTAGTACACCGACAGGAGCCCCCGGGCCTGGGCCACACACGGTGCCGAGCGCTGTTGGGCCAGGCCCAAAACAGTGCACGGGCACGCGCGGCCCACGGCACGCCGAATCCACTTCCGCATCCGCCGCGTCCCCCCGTAACGGCACGCGTCGATTGCGGCGTCGTGGGATGGGACGTGGCCACGTTCTTTTAATGGAAATAGCGAAACGCCCCCCCACTTCCCCATAAAAGCAGAGGAAGCAGGAGCGGTTCCCCTCCTACGCCTTCATTGCCTCTTCTTCCATCTCCAGAGATCCCCTTTGCGCTCCGCCTCCACACCTCCTCCGCCGCTGTCCGCATCTGCGGCGCCGCCGGACTCTTCGTCCCCCTTCCCTCGCCGCCTCCGCCATGGCCCCGAAGACCGAGAAGGCGAAGGTGGAGAAGACCAAGAAGGAGAAATCGGAGCAAGCGGCGAGGCTTACCTTGCTGCGGAAGCGGAACCTCGTCTTCTCGCCGAGGCTCAGCGCGCGGGAGCTCTGGAACAAGTACTACTTGTTCTGGGCCAAGAAGACCAAGGCGCATCCCCGCACCCGAGCCTATCCGGCCGCCGCCAAGGACAACTACCCCGGCGGGTACTTCTTCTTCGCAGCTTTCTTCCACTGCGGTCTCTGTCCCCCTTTTTCTGATTTCTTCTGCGACATAATGCGCACCTACGGCCTCCATCTCCTAGACTTCACTCCCAACGCCATCCTCACGATGGCGGTTTTCGCACATATGTGCGAAAACTACATTGGGATATACCCAAACGTAGCGCTGTTTAGGCACTTCTTCACCCCTAGAGTAGAAGCCGGTGCTCCCCTCTCCGGGGGGATTTCTTGGGTCTTCCTCTTGAACAAGAAGGAGTCCTACTTGCCGGGGGAGCTTCGCGGCAAGTGGGAGGAGTGGCGTGCTGACTGGTGTTGGATTGTCGAGGATCGGCCGCAATCTTTCACCGCGCCGCGCACAACACCTATCGTGCGCGGCAGGGACTGGAGCGAGCTGGATTCGGACGACAGCAAGCTCGACGTCGCCCTCATCAGGATTCTTCGTCTCCGGGTAGCAAGATTGTCTGTCGGAGAAGTGGGCACAGATTTCCTCCGCCGCCGCATCGCCCCCCTTCAAGATAGGAAGAGGCCAGCCTGGGATTAGGCAACTCGGCGGACATAATGAGGCTGCGCCCCGGGCTCAACTTCAACTTCACGTCGCTGGAGCTGAAGGGGATGGTCCGGGAACTATTTAAGCATGACCCGGCCCACCCAGAATGGTTCAGGGGTCCCCGGGGAGTGGTGCCTCTCTGCAACAGCACGGCCCGGGATTCCCTTCGCGCCATGATGCCCGCGTGTGACTCGCACGGCGTCGACCGCACGTGGATTCCGCCCAAGCCAGACGTCGTCTTGAACTTCTTCGACAACCTGGTGGAGGTGGCGAAGAACAAGGACGAGGTCCGGGAGCTGACACGGGACACCACCGACCAGGAGATAGCGTACATAGCTTCTCGGGTTGAAGAGGCCGCTGCAGCCGCAGCGGCAGGGGAATTCGGTTTCTCGCCCGAGGAGGCAGAGGCTGCGGAAGCGTCCTGCCAAGCAGAGGAGGCGGAGATCCGCAGGCTGCTGAAGCTTCCTCCCGACGAGCTCGCCGGGGTCCCTTCCCTGAGGCACTCCGGGATCCCCGGGATTCTGACCGAGGCCGCGGCGAGAGGCAACGCCGCCGGAGGAAACAGAGGCGCCGCAGGGAGCGGAGGCGCCGGAGAGAGAGCGGCCACAGTGCAGGGCGCTGGGCCCAGCAAGCCTGCCGAGGAGGAGGAGGAGGAGGAGGAGGAGGAGGACGCCGGGGCCGACGAGGACTCCGACGGGTCCCTTGGGCTCCACGCCGACGACCTCTCCTCGTCATCGGAGACCTCCCCGCCTCGGGCAAGCCCTAGGCGCTCTCCGCTTAAGCGTCTCCGCAAGACAGCGACAGGAACGAGGGCGCAGGCGCCCCGGCAACAACCAGCTCGCCGGGCGGCGCGAGCTACCCGGGGGAGCCAAGCCGCGACGGGGGCGCCAGGCGCACCTACCACGGCGGAGGCGGCCCGCACGCAGGCCACGGCAGAGGCGCCCCGCAAGTCGGCGCCGAGCGGAAGGGAGTCTTCACGGGGTGGAGCGGGGGCTCCGCCCGCTCCCCGGGCCTCGGCTACCACAGGGGCTGGGTCTTCGCAGCCCCCAGCCCCAGGGACCGCCAAGCGCCCGAGGGAGCCTTCGCCTCCTGCTCCCCGCGCGGACGCGCCTCAGGTGGAGTTTGACTTCTCCGCCCTGAGCGACGACGACGACGAGGAGGAACAGGAGTAAGGACTTGAGGTTTTTGCATCTTCTTTAACACTATCTTGATTCTTGTTGATGCTAATCTTGCTTTTGCTTTGATTTCAGGACCTTGGCCCAGCGAGTGGCGAAGAAGGCCAAGGTGCCCGTGGTAGAGGTCGCGGACGACTCGCCCATCGCGGCGACTGGGGACGTGCCGGAGCCAAGCCTGCCGGACCCGAGCGCTGCTCCGAGGAGCAGCCCCCAGCGCAGCCCCCAGCGTAAGTCTGGGTTCTGTACTTCCGCTCATCGGGCGCGCTTGAGGATTTGTCCTTGCGCTAATATCCTGATATTTTTGTCTTGTTTTGATTGCCTTGTGCAGAGGTGGAGCCACAACCGCAGGAGCGTCCGGAGGTCGCTCCCGAGGAGCCGCTGGCCCCGCCGTCCCCGCCAAGGCCGAACTCCCCGGCAAGGGAGAGCACTCCGCCAAAGGCGGGTACTCCGCCAAGGGCGAGTACCCCGCCAAGGGCGGGTAGCCCGGCGAGGGCGGCCACTCCGCCAAGGCAGAGCTCCCCGGCGAGGGAGCCCGCCGCTGACGACGTCCGCCATTTAAGTTTCGTAACTTCGTCTTCTTGGATTCGTCTCTTTTTGGATATTTGCTTGAACTTCTTTTGCTTTTTCTTCTTCTTCTAGATCCTCCTCCCCCGGAGCAGATGGAGACGGAAGTCATCGTCATCGAGGAGGAGGGCGCGCAGGGCGGCGGCGGCGACGCCCGTGTCGCCGAGGACACGGCGGGAGCCGCCGAGCCGGCTGCGGAGGAGACCGCTCCGGCTGTAGATGCAGCGCCCGGGGAGGGGGACGGCGACCGTACTGCCGCCCCGGAGGCGGCAGGAGCATCGAGTGCTGCACCGGCCGCCGACCCCTCCGCCGAAAAGGAGCAGGCGGGCTACTATCTTGAAGCTCCCAACGGCGTCTTCATCCAGGTGTCGTGGGGTTCTTCTTCGCGAGCCCCCGCGGAGGGCGAGGCCTTTGATGGAGAGGTCCTCGCCTCCGCGGGCCTGAAGATCGTCGAGGCGCCCAGCGGAAGCGAAGGGCCCGAGGAGGAGAAGCTGCTTCATCAGCTCCTGGCCCTTTACCGGGCCAGGCAGGCGAAGTTAGGTTCTCGGGAGGCCCTTGCCGCCAAGGCCGCCGTCGAGATGGAGAAGCGCGCGGCGGAGCTCCGCGCCGCCAACCAGGCTGCCCTCCGCGACGTGGCGGAGGAGCGCGAGAGGCTCGCCGGGGAGTACCAGGAATGGTTGCTGGAGAAGGCTGAAGCCGAAGAGCAGCAGCGGCTTGCCGGGGTGGAGTTGTCCCGGCGAGAAGGAGAGCTCGCCCAGCGGAAGGTCAACCTCGACTCCCACGAGGATGACCTTGCCGCTCGGGAGCAGGCCCTTGGCGGAGAACTGAAGGAGGCGAAAGCCGCCGCGGCTGCCGCGGAGACCGCCAAGGAGGAGCTTGCCGCCAAGGTCGCGCAGCTGGAGGAGTCATTGAAGGCGAGCGTGGAGAGGGTCACCGCGCTCAACACAGAGCGCGAGAAGGACGCCCACACCAACTCCGAACTCCAGGTGCGTCTCTCCAAGCAGGGCGACGAGCTGAAGGCCGCCAAGGACTCCATCGAGGACCTGGAGCTGAAGGTTTCCACGTTGAAGGACTCGCTCGACGCCGTCCAGGACCGGGAAACCAAGCTGAAGGAGGAGCTCCGCAAGGAGCGAAGCTTGGTGGAGAGCGCCAACACTGCAGCCGAGAACTTCCGCCGGACCATCGAGGTGTGGACCGAGGACCTGGTGTCTTCTGCATCCAACATCGACCAGGAGCTGCTGGCGCTGAAGTTGGAGCACCTCATCTACTCTCCGGACCCAAACCTCCCTCACAGCGCCGAGCTCAGCCTCTTCTTCAGGGGGATCGCGCCGGCTCTTGCAGATCTTCGGAAGAAGATCCCCGCGCAACTGGCCGAGGAGTCGCGCCGGCTCTGCACGGGAACCTTGGAGCGTGTGCTGACGAAGATTGTATACCGCAATCCCGGCATAAACCTCACCAACGTTCTCCGCAGCTTGCCGGCCGACGCGAACATGGAGGCGCTGAAGGAGCAGGTCGCTCACATCATCGCCAAAGTGAACAAGATCTCCAAGATCGAGGGCGACCGCGTAGATTAGGCCTCCTTTATCTTTATCTCTTTTTGTTGCTGCATAGGGTGTTATGAACTCATTAATCATTGCGACAAGTTATCCTTTGTAAGATATTTATCTTATTTTGATCAATCAGTGCAATGTTATCTTCCTTGTCTTGGTCATCTACTTTGTATGTTTTTCACCCTACGCCTCCAGGGAGCTTGCCGGCAAGGGTCCTTTGCCGCGAGCGCTGAGTGCTGGACTCTGAGCAGCCTGCTGGCCAAGGTCTTACTGGCAAGCAACCTTGCCGCAGCTAGTCGCAACGCACTTAGCTTGCTGAGCAAACTCGAAAACGAAGTAAGGGCGCCACACTAGTCGCAGCTCACTTAAATCGTTGAGCGTACTCGGAAACAAGATAAGGGTGCGGCTAGCTACGGGTAGGTTCCTCCGCGCACAGGTTTTCCATACAAAGTGTGATTGTTCAAGGAAGACAACTTAAAATTAAAAATTTGAACTGATCAAATTCTAATAACTTAGCTTATATATATTGCTTGCTTCTCGGTAAGGCTTCTCTTTCTTGAACAGCACTTGGTTCCTCTTCCATCTCCTTCCCC
>LR738711.1:271923683-271936079 GCA_902687465.1 Secale cereale | reverse complement strand
CCCCCCCCCGGCAAACTTGTGCGCGAGGAACGTCTCTTCTGCTTGAGAGGCAAGGAAAAAGAAGAGGGAAACAAGTATATGGCCTTTCGGCGTGCTAGTTGCTTACCGGACGTGTATGTTGCACAAGATGCCAAATAACACATGCAAATAGCAAAGAAAAGCATGTAAAAGGCAAATAGCGCAAAACACAAAAACTTTACTAATGCACGGGGTCTGCGCCCGGCTTTGTACAAAGGGTTACATGCAACAGCGGCAAAGCTTGTACAAAAGGTGGTTGCCGGAGCGGATCACGGCAACCGCGCCTTATGGGTGAAACTTGCGAAGATGCTCTATGTTCCAGGAGTTGCTCACCGGTAAGCCTTCTTCGGTCTTGAGGCGGACAGCGCCGGGCCTCGTGACTTGTCTCACCCGATAAGGGCCTTCCCACTTCGGCGTCAACTTGTTGGAATTCTTGGCGGACTGAACACGCCGAAGAACAAGGTCGCCTTCGTCGAGACTCCTGGCCTTGACCTTGCGGCTATGGTAGCGACGCAAGGCTTGCTGGTATCGAGCAGCTCGTACAGCAGCCTGGAGACATTCCTCCTCGAGGAGCAACGCATCATCTTGCCGCAGTTGCTCTTGCTCGAGCTCATCATAAGCGAGCACTCGAGGAGATCCGTATACGAGTTCCGTGGGGAGAACTGCCTCTGCTCCATAGACTAGAGCAAAGGGTGTCTGTCCGGTGGCTCGACTCGGTGTCGTTCTGATTGACCAAAGAGCCGCCGGTAGCTCCTCTATCCAATTTCTTCCGCACCTGCGCAGCCTGTCAAAGGTCCTTGTCTGGAGTCCGCGCAACACTTCAGCATTGGCCCTCTCCGCTTGACCGTTGCTCCTTGGGTGAGCAACAGAAGCGAAACAGACCTTGGCGCCAAGGTCTTGGACGTACTGCATGAAGGTGCGACTAGTAAATTGTGTACCGTTGTCGGTGATGATCCTGTTAGGGATTCCGAAACGGCAAACAATCGACCTGAAGAACCTGACCGCTGACTGTGCTGTCACCTTTCTCACTGGTTCCACTTCTGGCCACTTTGTGAACTTGTCGATTGCAACGTACAAGTACTCAAAGCCCCCGACGGCTCGGGGGAAGGGGCCGAGGATATCGAGCCCCCAGACCGAGAAGGGCCAGGACAAAGGAATTGTTTGGAGAGCTTGAGCTGGCTGATGAATCTGCTTTGCATGGAACTGGCACGCTTCACACTTGGTTACTAGTGCAGTTGCATCTTGGAGGGCTTCTTGCCAGAAGAACCCTTGCCGAAAAGCTTTCCCGGCAAGCGCCCTTGCGCCAATGTGGTGGCCGCATATGCCTCCGTGTATTTCTGCCAACAGCTTCTGTCCATCTTCCCTGGATATGCACTTCAATCTAACACCATTGAGCCTTCTTCTGTACAGCTCGTTATCCCCGAACTGGTACATACTTGACTGCCTGGTTATCTTCTCTATTTCTTCTGGGTCGTCGGGAAGTTCTCCAGTTTGCAGAAAACGGACGATCTGCTGCGCCCATGCCGGAGCCCGAGGCTCAACGGCAAGGACTAAAGGCACGAGGGCCGCTGCGGGGACCTCAGCTTCCACGGCAAGAACCTCTAGTTCCGCCGGAGCTGATGGTCCCCCGGCAAGCTCGCCGGGGCGAGGCTTGTCGGGGACACTTGCTTCAACTGCACAGATCCTCGGATCTACAGGAGCAGACTGTCCCTCAGCGTTCTGGTCGTTGATCTTGGGGACCTTGGCGGCGGTTTCAGGAAGATCCGCCGGCAGGTAGTCGCCGGAGACCAACTTTCTCTTCTTGGACTGCCCAATTGATGGTGTAACGGATGGTTGAGTCAGCTTGAGCAAGAAGGTCCCTGGTTCCACAGGTAACTTCATCGAAGCACACTTTGAAAGGCCATCTGCAATGTCATTCTGAGCTCTCGGGACGTGCTCCATCTGCAGACCTTCAAAGTGCTCTTCAAGCTTCCTCACTTCATCTACATAAGCTTCCATCAAAGGGCTCTGGTAGCTCTTGTTGACTTGTCGGACCACCAACTGAGAATCTCCCCGCACAATCAGCTTTCTGATCCCAAGTTCGGCCGCAATCCTGAGGCCGGCGAGCAAACCTTCATATTCAGCAGTGTTGTTTGTCGCTTGCTCCCTGGGAAAGTGCATCTGGATAACATACTTGAGGTGCTCTCCGGTGGGCGCGATGAGTACCACGCCAGCACCGGCGCCTTGCAGCGAAAAGGCACCATCAAAATACATTACCCATTCACTTGTCGCTTCTCGCATGGGTGCACTTGTTTCTTGGACTTCTTCATCAGGCGTCGGGGTCCACTCAGCTATGAATTCTGCCAAAGCTCGACTCTGTATGGTTGAGGTACTTTCAAACTTGAGTCCAAAGCTTGACAGCTCCAGTGCCCACTCAACGATCCTGCCTGTCGCTTCTGGGTTGTGCAGTATCCTCTTCAGCGGGAAGCGAGTGACCACTGTTATCTCATGTGCCTGGAAGTAATGGCGCAACTTTCTCGAGGCCATGAGGAGGCCGAAAAGCAACTTTTGCACCCCGGAGTATCTTGATCTAGCCCCCTGCAAGAGGGAACTCACAAAATACACCGGGCGCTGCACCATCTTCTTCTGCACTTCATCCTGTTCCTGCGCAGAGTTGTTCTTGTCGGGGCCAGAGCTTGTCGGAGCAGCCCCTTGCTTGTCGCTGGATTCGCTTGCCGGTGGTGCAGACTCCTCGTCGGCCTCCCTCTACGCTACTAACGCAGCACTAACCACCTGGTTGGTTGCCGCTAGGTATAGCAGCAACTTTTCCTGTGGTCTAGGTGCGACAAGTATTGGAGTGGAGGATAGGTACCGTTTCAAATCTTGCAGCGCTGCCTCCGCTTCCGGAGTCCACTTCATGGGACCTGCCTTCTTCAAGATTTTGAAGAAAGGTAGGGCGCGTTCTGCAGACTTCGAAATGAACCTACTGAGAGCAGCCACACAACCTGCAAGCCTTCTGACATCCTTGACGCGCTTCGGGGCCTCGATCTGTTCAATGGCTTTAATCTTGTCGGGGTTAGCTTCAATCCCCCTCTGTGACACAAAGAACCCGAGAAGCTTGCCGGAGGGGACTCCAAAGACGCACTTCTCGGGGTTCAACTTGAGCTGTATCTTGCGCAGGTTCTGAAATGTCTCTTCCAAATCTTGGACCAGGGTATCCTTGCTCTTACTCTTCACCACGATGTCATCCATGTAAGCTTCTACATTTCTGTGGATCTGTGGCTCGAAAGCAGTGTGCACTACCCTTGCAAAGGTTGATCCTGCATTCTTCAGTCCAAATGGCATGCGTATGAAGCAATAAGTGCCACATGGAGTGATAAATGCAGTCTTCTCTTCATCTTCCTTGGCCATAAAAATCTGATGGTAACCTGAATATGCATCAAGAAAAGAGAGTAGCTCACATCCGGTAGTGGAGTCAACAATCTGGTCGATGCGCGGCAAAGGGAATGGATCCTTGGGACATGCTTTATTCACATCGGTGAAGTCTATACACAGTCTCCATTTCCCATTGGCCTTGCGCACGACGACTGGATTCGCTAACCACGTCGGATGGATCACACCTCTAACTAGGCCCGCTGCCTCTAGCTTCTTGATTTCTTCAGCAATGAATTCTTGGCGCTCCACGGCTTGCTTCCTCACTTTCTGCTTGACGGGCCGCGCATGAGGACAAACAGCAAGCTTGTGCTCAATTACCTTCCTGGGAACACCGGGGATGTCAGATGGTTGCCAGGCAAACACATCGACATTCGCCCGCAGGAAGGCAACGAGCGCGCTTTCCTATTTGCTGTCAAGCGTGGCACTGATGGTGAAGGTACCACCAGTGCCGTCCTCCTTGGCGGACACCTTCTTGGTTGCCGGAGGAGCGGCCATCCCCTTCTTACACTTGCCGGTGGAGCTCGATGGAACGTCCTCGATGGCAGCGCAGCACTCCGAAGAGGTGCGGTTGCCGGAGTGGGCCCCAGAGCACTTACCAGACTTGGTCTTCGTCTTCTTCCCCCCCGGGAGCTTCAGCGGCAAGTGTATCCTTTTCTGCTGCGGCTGCTGCGTCCCGGTAGATCTTGTCGGCGCAGACAAGCGCATCTTTCTTGTCGCCATGGACAGTGATGACGCTTATCGGCCCCGGCATCTTGAGTACGTTGTAGGCATAGTGGGAAGCTGCCATGAACTTGGCGAGGGCGGGACGGCCGAGTATTCCATTATACGGTAATGGAATATCGGCGACGTCGAATGTGATGCGCTCAGTTCTGAAGTTGAGCTCCCCGCCAAAGGTCACCGGCAGAGTGATCTTCCCCTTGGGCTTGCTCCTTCCCGGGTTGATTCCTTGGAAAGAACCGGTCTCTTTGAGCTCGCCATCTGGGATTTGGAGTTTCTTGATCGCAGCAGAGGAGATCAAGTTCAGCCCGGCCCCGCCGTCAACCAACATTTTGGTGACCTTGAGGTTGCGGATGGTGGGTGAGACCAACATCGGCAAGCACCCGACCGCCGTGGTGCGGTCAGGGTGATCCTCAAGATCAAAAATGATGGGCGTGCTGGACCATTTGAGGAGCCTGCGCGACTCCACGGGCGGCTCTGCTGCGTTCACCTCGCGCACCCACTGCTTGAGCTGGCGGTGGGAGGTGTGCAGAGAGGCGCCACCGTCGACGCACAGGACCTCCGTGGCCTTCTGGAACTCCTGCTCGCTGTTATCCTCATCCGCCATGTCTTCGTCGTCGTCTTCCTCATCCTTGTCGCGGCCCCGGGGAGGTCGGTCACCTTGCCGCTGCTTGGCTTTGCCGCGGCGTCCTCCCCGGCCATTGAACGGCCGCTTCTTGCTTGGTTCTCCTCCGCCACCTTGGGCCTTCTCCTTGTCGCGCCTCTCATACTCAGCCTTCTGCTGCTCGACGAGGTACTCGACGCGTTTGCAGTTGGAGAGGTCGTGGCCCTTGGTGCGGTGGATCTTGCAGTATTGCTTGTTGGAGCCGTCCTGCTTGTCGGCCGCCGCTACAGGGGCAGGCTCCTTGCCGGAGCCGCCAGCCTGTGTTTGCTTGGCGGGAGCCTCCTTGTCGGACTTCTCGACGGCAAGCACTTCCTTCTTGTTCTTCCTTCTGTTGTTCCGCCGCCGGCTCTTCTTTGCCGGGGCGGCGTCGTCGCTGTCGCTTCCTCCTGCGCCAGCATCCTCCCCGGGGAGTCTCCTCCCCTCTTCTGCGCGTGCGCACTTATCAGCTAGAGCATAAAGCTCGCTGACATCCCGTATCTTGGTCATGGCCATTTCTTCACGCATGCGGCGGTTACGCACGTTCTGGTGGAACGCGCTGATAACCGCGGCAGGGTGGACGTCGGGGATGTTGTGCTGTACACGGCTGAAGCGTTGGATGTACTTGCGCAGGGATTCTCCTTCCTTCTGGGCCAGAATGTGGAGATCGCTCTCCTGGCCATGGGGTTTGTGGCCGCCCGTGAAGGCGCTAACAAACTGGTGGCAGAGATCCGCCCAAGAAGAAATGGAACCTTCCGGCAAGTGCATAAGCCAAGAACGGACGTTTGGCTTAAGCACTAGCGGGAAGTAGTTCGCTAGAATCTTCTCGTCGCGCCCCCCGGCAGCCTGCACCACGATGGTGTAAATGCTGAGGAATTCCGAGGGGTGCGTCTTGCCATCGTACTTCTCCGGTATGTCGGGCTTGAAGTTCTTCATGCTGGGCCACTGGACGCGCCGCAGCTCACGGGTAAACGCAGGGCAACCTGCCGCATACGGCAAGTCGCCTGGTTCACCGGGCGCGCGCGTGTCGACAGCGTTCCCAGCTCTCTGGTCTGATTGTCGCCGAGCTTCTCGGCGGCGCTCGATCGTTGTTCGAGCGTCTTCTTGTCGCCGGTCGTCAAGGACCTGGCGCTGGTCCCGACGAGCCCGCGGATCCGACGACGCCGTGGAGCCGTCGTCGGCGTTGTTCCGGCGGGGCGGCGTCTTCTGCTTCCGCGGCGGGGAGTGCACGGTGGTCGCACCCCCGGCGGTCTTGTCGCCGTCGGCCTTCGTCTTCTCGACTTGCCGCGGCCGCGAGGTCGCCGGCTGCTGTGGAGAGTCGTTGTTGGCGAAGGCGATCAGGCTCTGGATGGTGGCCCTCCAGTCTTCGGCATTGTCTGCCGCTGGAGGGAAGTCGAGGAGCAGTTGCGCCCTTGCGAGCGCTTCTGCTGGAGTGGAGGGGAGCGGGGGCGAGCGGTGCGAGGAGCGGGATATGCTCGGACTCCTAACAGCGTTAGAAGGAGCAGGGTCCCGTCCCGGCGACCGCGCCTTGCTCGTGCCTGGACGATGGCCCGGAGCGTCCCGCGAACCTCCGGTTTGCCCTTGGCCCAGCAAGCGGATGCCACCTCCTGTGGCATGGCGCTGCTGGGTTGTCGTTTGCTGAGATGGACGTGGCGCGTCCACGGAGACCGAGGCTCGGTCGTCCGTTCTGTCCTTGGATTTGGTGGCGCCGCGCGTGTCCTCGCCGGCGACCACCCTTCCGACGGCGTCTCCCCCGCCCACCGTTGGCTCTGGTGGCGGCGGATGAGACGCGGACGGGCCTGCGACCTCCGAAGCCTTCTTCTTCGGGGCCATGGCGTAGTTGTTGATGAAGCTGCTGATGAAGCTGGAGAGGTTGATGAAGAATGCGCCCGCGTGAACGCCGGATCAGATTCGCACAACCTCGACGCCCCCTACCTGGCGCGCCAAAGATGTCGGGGGAAACTGTCCACCACGAACACCTATGGTACCGGAGCCCCTTTGTTTGTGCGGTAAGAGGGCGAAGGGAGCACGAAGAGCATATCGTAGTGAACACGCGGGCAGTTTACCCAGGTTCGGGCCGCGATGGACGCGTAAAACCCTACTCCTGCTTAGTTTGTATTGAGTTGGGGAGCTCGGGAGCTTGAAGAACTAGCTATACCGAGCGTGTGAGCGATCTAGGTTCCGAACCCCTTCTACGTTGTGCATGGGCCTCCTTTTATAGTGCAAGGGGTCACCGACAGGTGTCAACGTAGGAGAAAGGGTAAAAAAAGTAAAAGAGGTGGTAGTTGCAACAGTGCGGGAATAGTGGTCGCTACCTACTTTGACAGTGGGGGACAAGAGCATTTAATGCCCGTCGCCGTCGACCCCAAAAGCGCCCGCCCTTGCGTCTCCGTTTGCCACGGCGATGGCTTTACCACCGTGGAGTGCCACCGTGTCCCCAAGGCTGCACAGCCATCCGCCACGCGTCCCTGGAACGGCCCCAGGACGACGCGTGGTTCGATGAGCTGGAGCGCAGGCACACAGCGCAGCTTTCCCCGGCAAGCACCTTGCCGGGGTCTTGACCTTGCCGGGCCAGGGAGCTTGTCGGGCTCTGAAGCTTGTCGCTCCCCGACCCCTGCCGGGGCGCATATAGCGCCGAGGCATGCCTTCTGCAATGTAATCTTCTAGTCTTCCTGGCAAACTCCTCTTGCCAGGGCCTTGCGTGAGTGAGGTAATCTTGAGCCTCGAACGGCCTTCCCGGCAAGCTCCACTTGCCGGGGTCTCGATCTTCTGTCCTGTATACTTTGTTTTTGAATGGCTTCATATGGAGCAGGAAGGTCTCCGGCGAGCGCGTGGTAGGCCCAGCCACGGGAAGCTGCTACTGCCCGTGCACCAGTTGGGGTGCTGAGGTACCCCTACCTTAGTACACCGACACCAGGGAAGGCTCGACGGTTGTTTCCCACACGGAGGAGTACGAGGGTTTACTGGTTCGTCTGCCGTCCCCGGAGAATAACAGCATGTGTGGGTGACTAGAGGGATGGCTAGGCCAGCGATGGGAGTACGGTGGGGCTATGAGGACTGTGCGGCAGCACAGCCGGCCGCGGTGAGGAGAGAGATGGCAGTCCCATTGGCGTTTGTTTGAGCGGCTGGAGCAGGAAGAGCAGAGATTGAAGAAGCATGACGGTCATTGGATGGACATCCAACAGTCACTACTTGTGCGTCAACCTTTTTTTAGGAAAGCCTCAAAACTATGAAAAACATCATACAACCCATCTGCCATTATTTCTAATAATTTACAGCCAATTTGCTAATTCTTAAGGTTTTTTTTTGGAGCCCATATTCTTTATGTTAGCATTACATCCCATATTGTGGCCACGGTTAAAAAATTATACGAAATTTTGCATATTTCGATGCGGTTCGAACTGTTTATTATCCCGAAAATTTGAGTCACATTCAAACTAATTTTAAAAATAAATGTATATCAATATAAAATCCAACAAATTGTCCACGCATATAAAGTCGGTCGTTGACCACATTGACCATGCAGCGCCGAGAGAACCAAGGCGGTGGACGATGGCGAGGCCTAGGAAGGGGACGATACGGAGCCGGGGAAGACGTGGCTGTGGATGCCCACGCGGAGAAGAGTATGAGGGTTCACTGGTTTGGCTGCGGTGTGAGGCTGCCGTCGCCGCATAATAACAGGGGGTGTGGGTGAGTGGAGGGATGGCCTGGCCAGCGGTGGGAGTAATATGGGGACAGTGAGGCCTCCATGGCAACACAGCCGACCACGGGAGGCAGGAGCAGGCGGCACGACCGGCGCTGCTTTGGGTGGCTGGAGCAAGAAGACTAGAGGTTGAAGAAGCACTATGGCCGTTGGATGGACATCGTACGGTCACTGGAGCTAGAATTGTTCATATTGACTTACTTGACAAAGCCCTCTGTCCCCGTCAACTTAGGTGGCCCACAAGTCCGCCACCTACTATGGTGGGTCCAGCTAGTAGGGGGTATTCATTTTTTTGTGCGTAATAAGGAGGCACTTCCTTGCATGTGAAGATATAGCTGGTGGGTCCGACCTGTCAGCGGGGGGAACGTTTTCTTCGCGAAATACAGAAGCCCTTCCCGTGGGTCCTAGATATCAGGTGGAGGAATCATTATTTTCCATGTAATAGGGAGGCTTTTCCTTGTGTGCGGCCGTGGACCCAGGTGTCAGCCTCTCCACGTATAGTCCACTTCTGATGGATGTCGTTCATTGACCACGTTGATCAAGCCGTGCCGAGAGCACCAGGGCGGTGGACGACGATGAGGCCTAGGATGGGAACAACACAGAGCCAGGGAAGACTCGACAGTTGTTTCCCACACGGAGGAGTACGAGGGTTTACTGGTTCGTCTGCCGTCCCCGGAGAATAACAACATGTGTGGGTGACTAGAGGGATGGCTAGGCCAACGATGGGAGTACGGTGGGGCTATGAGGCCTATGCGGCAGCACAGCCGGCCGCGAGGAGGAGAGAGATGGCAGTCCCGCCGGCGCTTGTTTGAGTGGCTGGAGCAGGAAGAGCAGAGATTGAAGAACCACGACGGCCGTTGGATGGACATCCAACAGTCACTGCTTGTGCGTCAACCTTTTTTTAGGAAAGCCTCAAATATATGAAAAACATCATACAACCCATCTGCCATTATTTCTAATAATTTACAGCCAATTTGCTAATTCTTAAGGTTTTTTTTTAGCCCGTATTCTTTATGTTAGCATTACATCCCATATTGTGGCCACAGTTAAAAAATTATACGAAATTTTGCATATTTCGATGCGGTTCGAACTGTTTATTATCCCGAAAATTCGAGTCACATTCAAACTGATTTTAAAAATAAATATCAATATAAAAGCCAACAAATTGTCCACGCATAAAAATCAATGCAATTTAAAATCTCGAAATGAAAAAAATAGATTTGAAACTAATTGCCGGTTTGATGTGTTTTAGAAATGTACAGCCCATTTCTCATTACTGATAGGCCATTTTCTTGGCCAGCCGAATGAAGCTCTCCTTGTCTTGAAAGATTTGCAGCCCAACAGGCCTGACAAAGCGACTTACTTGGCAAATCACAAAACATACTGGGCTGTGGCCGTGGACCCAGCTGCGGCCATGGACCCAGCTGTCAGCCTCTTCACATACAGTACTCTTCCGATGGAAGTCGGTCGTTGACCACATTGACCATGCCGCGCCGAGAGAACCAAGGCGGTGGACGACGGCGAGGCCTAGGAAGGGGACGATACGGAGCCGGGGAAGAAGCGGCTGTGGATGCCCACGCGGAGAAGAGTATGAGGGTTCACTGGTTTGGCTGCGGTGTGAGGCTGCCGTCGCCGCATAATAACAGGGGGTGTGGGTGAGTGGAGGGATGGCCTGGCCAGCGGTGGGAGTAATATGGGGGCGGTGAGGCCTCCGTGGCAGCACAGCCGACCACGGGAGGCAGGAGCAGGCGGCACGACCGGCGCTGCCTTGGTTGGCTGGAGCAAGAAGACTAGAGGTTGAAGAAGCACTATGGCCGTTGGATGGACATCGTACGGTCACTGGAGCTAGAATTGTTCATATTGACTAACTTGACAAAGCCCTCTATCCCCGTCAACTTAGTAGGCCCACAAGTCCACCACCCACTATGGTGGGTCCCAGCTAGCAGGGGGGTATTTATTTTTTTGTGCGTCATAAGGAGGCACTTCCTTGCATGTGAAGACATAGCTGGTGGGTTCGACCTGTCAGCGGGGGGAACGTTTTTTCGCGAAATACTGAAGCCCTTCCCGTGGATCCTAGCTATCAGGTGGAGGAATCATTATTTCGTGCGTAATAAGGAGGCATTTCCTTGCGTGCGGCCGTGGACCCAGCTGTCAGCCTCTCCACGTATAGTCCACCTCCGATGGATGTCGTTCATTGACCACGTTGACCACGCCGCGCCGAGAGCACCAGGGCGGTGGACGACGGCGAGGCCTAGGAAGGGAACGACATGAAGCTAGGGAAGACTCGGCAGTTGTTTCCCATGCGGAGGAGTACGAGGGTTTACTGGTTCGTCTGTCGTCGCCGGAGAATAATAACTGGTGTGGGTGAGTAGAGGGATGGCTAGGACAGCGATGGGAGTAAGGTGGGGCGTGAGGCCTGCGCGCCAGCATAGCCGGCCGCGGGAGGAGGGAGCAGGCAGTCCCGCTAGCGCATGTTTGAGCGGATGGAGCAGGAAAAGCAGAGATTGAAGAAGCACGACAGCTATTGGATGGACATCCAACAATCACTGCTCTCGTGTGCATTATTTCTAATAATGTACATCCCATTTGCTAATTCTTAAGGATTTTTTTGGAGCCCATCTTCTTTTTGTTAGCATTACACCCCATATTGTGGCCACAGTTAAAAAGTATACGAATTTTTTGCATATTTTGGTGCGGTCAACTGTTTTTAATCCCGAAATATCGATTCACATTCAAACTACTTTAGAAATAATTTATATAAATATAAAATCCAAATAATTGTCCACGCATAAAAATCAATGGAATTTAAAATCTTGTAATGAAAAATAATTGAAACTAATTCCCGGTTTGATGTGTTTAAAAAATGTACAGATCATTTCTGGGCAAACCGAATGAAACTCTCCTCGTCTTGAAAGATTTGCAGCCCAGCAGGGCTGATAAAGCAAGTAGGCCTCATTTGGGTATTTCTTAAAAAAATTAGAACTGAGCTAGCCATTTTCAGCAAGAAAAAAACATAACTGGGCTCATGATGTGGTAAACATAAATAAAACCCTGGCTAGACAGGCCACAGCCCCCGCATAGCCCCGTTGTTACTATTTACTAGGGTGGATGGGTTGTTTTGCCTTGGGCCCAGAGAAACATTTACTACTAGTACAGTGGAGACATTCTATAGCTACCCAGAAAAACAATTACTACTAGTACAGTGGATACAATACTGCTTCTGGCTGCTCCTAGGTCATCGAAACGTCTCCCTCTACTGAATGCCATTATACTTTTGTTCACCGACATGCGGGCCATGCAGCGTGTGGTATCAAATGCCAACCATCAAATTAGAAGGCAGTATCCAGGCGGAGATTCCCCCTGGCCGTAGCGCGGCAATAACGAGCCGTTGTATCACAAAACCCCACCTCCCTGCAGTCTCAGTTTGATGGGCGAAGCAACCATCGTTTCACTCTTTGCTGAATTCCCTTCTCGCCCACCGTCTTCAAGAAAGGCAACACTTGCATCTGCCAATGTTCTTCTCTCCCAACGAAGGGAAGGTAAGCGGATCCGTGATGTTGGTATATTTTCGTTCAGAGAAAAAAAAGAACTTTTGCAAAGCAGTAACCGATCCTCACTCTTTTTTTGTTTCATTGTCATTGCGATTGTGTTTTCCTTTCAGTGGTCTCCTAGTATTCGTCAGTTTCATGATAGATCAAGGAGAACCAGGCAAAGATGTATTGATATTGGAGCAGACGCGGGAGGCTGATCCCCACAAGACAGAGAGCTCCAAGAAGATGGAGGCAGCCACCGAGCCGACCCCAGATACGCTCACGGCCACTACTGAGATGGTCAACTCCCCGTTTGAGGTTACAGCCCCTGTGGCACCGCAGGAGCAGTTTTCCCCCTTTGAGGATGTGCCCCC
>LR738711.1:271899457-271923562 GCA_902687465.1 Secale cereale | reverse complement strand
CCCCCCCCTCGCTGAGCTGCCCAAGGTGATTTTCTTCATTGCGATCTCGATTGTGGTTTTTCATCTAAGTATGTGGTGACGAATAATGCAAAATTTTATTAGCTTCGATGTCATGTTATACATAGTGGTTTAAATAACTTGTGTTTCTTATACTGGAAAGTAATTTTGAATTTGTTTCCGTTTCAATTAGAGCCCTGATGCAGACAAGGATTGTGTGGTTGTACATGTCACTCGCTATGAGGCGGATGACCTGAATATACGCACTGGGAAAACAGAGTTTTTAGGCTGTTGGATCCTGGAAGCCATTTGCGCTTATACCAATGAAGAGTTGTATTCCAGCTTTACTGTTGTCAGGCGCGTTTTCCAGGGTGTACTGAAGCATAAGAAGTTCAAAGCTACTCCTTCGTTTGTGAGGCATACTGTTCTTGTCAAGCTTACGCAGGAAGATGACGTGGCATGCCTCCACAAACAAGTTTATGAGTGTCAAGGCCACAAGGTTGTCTTCATGAGGTTCGCAGGATTGAGCTGCTGCCGGACGTCCTCGATGATGTTCATGGCAAGGTCCGTCTTGTGTCCAGCCCAAATTAGATCGAGGCATGAAATACTTGCCCCAGCTAGTGTTTAATAGTAGTTTGGATTCTGTCTAATTATCCGAACCTTGCCTGTTATCAAGCCCTCTGGGGCTAGTACTCTGTTTGAATCCATCTATGGGAACTTCTGCTACTTTTGTGTGCTCGTGAATCATCATAATTGTTGACGAAACAGATGCGTCCGCACTAGTTTCATCATACGAGCAGTGTGTGTTTTGACGAAATAGAGTACTCATTTGAGAACTGTGCGCCGACGTATACATAAGTACTTGTAAACACTGTTGGTGCTATCCCACTTGTAAGCAGTTGTGCAAAACACGGCACATTGGCTCAGCTCGCTTCAACAGTAGGCTATCGACCAGCTAACAATCAACAATCTGTTATCTGGCATATAAGAAACTATGTATCTTTTTACAGTGGTTCATGCAGTTAACTGAGGCCACAATGTAAATTCCAAACGTTCACACTCTAGTCCAGCGTTCGTGTGGAACACTCACATTAAACTCGGCTTCATAAAAAACTTGGAAAGCATAAGTTAAGCAATTTTATACATCTCAATGATTCATAGAACATGACAAACATATACTAGTTCACAGCAAAAGAGAAAGTTGTGAGAAGGTTTACAAATCAGGAAAAAAACAAGCAAGGCTTCTCTGAGCAAAGGGCCTCCCGGCAGGCTTAAATTTCCTGGAGTTCACTCTGGTTTTTTCTTGTTGCCACCATCCAGGGTTAGGTTCTCTCATTCTAGAATAACCAATTATAATTGTGTTCTCAGCTGGAATGCAGAACTGAACCATGTAGTGTACTGACCAGCTGAAATTCTTATGCATTCCACTAAATTTAAGCACCGCTATTTGCAGAAATAAGCATACCATAATGCCTCTTATCCGCGCACCTGTCCAAAAAACCGCTGTGCAGCCGTGCCAGCTAGTCCTCGGTCCATGGATGAACTAGTAGAAAGTGCATTCCGCACTAGGATGTAGTTGTTTTCGCTCGTCCCTACACTGCAATCAGGAAGTAAAAAGTACGAAACAACTTCTTTTATATTGCGTTGGTCATTCTACCTAGTAACTACCAATGTAGGAATACCTGGAAGTCGAGTGGTTAGAGGACGGCAACGAGGGATAGCCATCTCATTTTGCGCAGTTCTACTAAAACTAAGGTGTGTGCTTTTGATTGCGCGGATAGAAACGATACGGAGACAGACATCCTGAAACGATATGGAGACAGACATCCCTGTTTGCGCAAATACGAAATACGGTTATTTAAACAGTGACAGATATTTGCAGTGGCGTATGATTAACAGCAGCATCTATTGTGTTATAATTGGCACTAGATTAACAGTATGAAAGTGTCCGTAAGTAAGTAGCATCACATCACATCAACACTGCCACTAGATTAACATGCAGAACAATAGCATTAGTATTACTGTCATGAGAGTAGCACATGGTCAGTAAATGTGCAATCAAATATGTGCAGTTCCACTGGGATGAAGCAATATTAGCGGTGTGAGATTTAAGTGTAACTATAAAAGCACAATTCATGGGAAATAAAGCAAGACGGAAGCACTTCATAAAATGGTGGTGGCATTGCTTCAATTTATCGACATCACTAAACCATTACTTATAGTGACATTAGGTGCTAGTGCTTAATGCTTCATGTGATTTTACATTAACGATAGTGATATGGGCGTAGGGACAGCAGAGGCATAAAGTTGTGAGGCAGATGTGGTTGCCGAGAGCGGCAAACACTCAGGCAGCATGTCTGCATTTGTCCCATTTTTTATCTCCGCGGCGACATTTTCCTATGTGAGCACAAGAAATCTAGACCTGCTCATTCTCATTTACGTTGTCCCCCAACACCCATCACTTTCTTTCCTTTTTCAACCAAGAGATAGGTCCACTTCGCCCCACCCTTCGCCATCCACCATGCTTTCTTCGTCTTTTCAACCAAGAGACTGGTTGGATAGCCAGTATCTACTACTTTCTCCCATTTCCTCTTAGAACCAAGTCCTAGATTCATGCTACAGCTTTCCCACTTTCTTCCCTGTTTGAACCAACTCTTAGAGTCGACTGTATGAACTAACTTTACCTCTAATCATAGTAAAAGTCTAGGTGGCTTTGGAACAATGAACGAAAGTAGAAAATGATCCACACAAAGCCAAGTGGGGAGCTGGGGCAGTAGAGCAAGGCAGGTTTCGAAGGAATATATACCTGAGGGTCGTCGGCATGTGGCAAAGACGGCGTCGGGAGGCCGCATCTTGGCCACAATACCGTGGGGAGGAAGAAGGGGTCGGAGGCCCTCCGGAGCCGGCGCTCTCTCAGAGAGAATGGCACGGCCGTCGATCGAGACGCGCGGGCAGCTGTTGGTCTCATCCCTCGCCGCCGACGACAGCGTGAACGATGCACCTACACCCCTGCCCCGGTCGAGGTTGTCCGGCCGGATTTGTGACCAGCCGTGAGCTGAGAGAGAGTGTGGCCACCTATGTCTCGCTTAGATCTGGAGAGCATGAGAGGATGAACGAGAGGAACCCTAGTAAAACAAGCGCTAAGGCTCCTGCTTATATATATAGTAGAGTGATTTTGTTGTACCAGCTTCAAAAAAATGCGCTCCTATGTGTACCCGCGAGTGGGTGTGAGAGAACTAGTGCGTGCGTGCACCGCTTCTCTTCGTGAAAGTGCAATATACTATGCCCAAATAACATTCGCCACAAGAGTAATAGTATAAGTGTGTGACATGTGAGCTAAAATAAAATGTGCGCGACGTCTTTTGTTTTTTAGAAGTTTTGAGGGTAGGGTGTGAAGAACACATATGTGTGTGACATCTACCTGCAGATAGACGGTGGGTGCGAGAGGACTCGGAGGGTGCGTGTGCATGAGAGAGAAGGGGCACATATCAATGCAATGCATGTGTCTGTAAATCATTATCCGACAAACGTTCGCCACAAGCCTTTTCCTGATGAACGTCGTAAGAACCGTTAGATTGGCATTCGACAGTGTCAGTTTTGCCATGTCATTTAACAGAACAGCCACTCCTTCTACACACAAATCTTCCACATGAGTGTAAGCAACTGCCGTATGCTCCCTCCGTTCCAAAATGCAGTGCATATAGCTTTATTGAAAATTCGAACCTCGCAAACTTTTACCGAGTTTTCGTGTACCAAATTGCACATGTAGAATACCCTATATATATCATTTCATTCATCTTCGAGAGGTAACTATAAAGATTGGGGAGGAGTCTACAAAGAAAGGCCATCGCATCACCTGTAGCAATTACAACCATCCTTTGGTGTGGAGGAATATCATAGGAACTCTATATGATATGATTTGTATAGGATTTTTTTCCTTTAGAGCCAATTGGTTCATAGGAATAGATTCATATACTCCACATTTCAAAGGAAATAAACTTGATATCATTTCTATAGCTTTAGAGCCACTTGGTTCATATGAATGGATTCCTATACTCCCATAATTTCAAAGGAAAATGAACATTAGCGTATATTCAAAAGAAAAGTTCCTATGATATGAACCAATTACATCTCTTTTCTAATCCCTCCTCATAGGAATTGAGATGCATGTCATCTCTAGATTCAATAGAAAAGTTCCTATGATGTCAAACAAATGACATCTCTTTTCCAATCCCTACTCATAGGAATTGAGATACTCCATGTCATCTCTTTCCCTACAACTTCCATGTATACATCTTCTATTCCTAAATAGCTAGTACAACCCACTAGTAGCTTTTTTCTAAGACATGCAACTACGGCACAAAAACTATATAGTGTGCGACTAACTTGAAAGATGGTCGCTGGTTGAAGCTAATCCGATAGTGCAGAGATGGCAAATCCGAGCACTACTAGCCATTGGATATCATCAACATTCCACCAGATCTGCCACATGTACAATTTAGAAGACTCCATGGTTGACATTAAGCATAATACACAAACCTCAAAACACAAGCACTACTCCTTTGTTCTAGAATCTTCTGTATCATAATTGATTTTTTTTCTCTAAATGAATTGCCATTATCTGTTTTTTACTTTATGCTTTACAATGCACAACCCCATTAATCTTAACATTTTTATAAAACTAATTGATTTTGAATGAGATGAACTATAAGAACAAATGAACATCTACATCATGCATATATGACTCAAAGCTTTTCATGCTATAGTGTGTATTTATTCATAATTTGGTTTCGAAATCTCATGCGTTCAATGCATGTGTACCTTACTAGTTTTTAGTAGAGTAGCAAATTTCACGTGGCCCGGGTATATCAAAATGTAGGGCCCATGCATCATTTCCTTTCGGTCGAACCTATGTCCACAATTTTTTTTATGTACTATATCTCCACTGGTCCCCGAACCCAAAATGCTGCCTCGTTCCCCTAAAACCAAGCGGCCTACACATATTTAAGGCGTCAACTCGAACTCAATCCCTCTCCCGTTTACTACGACGTGGCCCCGCACGCCCTAGTAGTACTCCTACAAACCCTACCGCCGCACGCATCATCGGTTTTCTTCAAGAGGACGAGGGAGTAGCCGATTTGTAGTGGAGGCGCTTTAAAAAAATTGATCTGTAGTGGAGACCGCTACCCTAGGGTGCCCTAGGTAGCTGTCGCACGCATCATTGGTTTTATCTTTTCTTTATGCTCTTGCGCCCTAGAGTGAAATGATGGTTTCTTCATCCGTCCAGCTTAATGCGGGAAAGGTGGGGCTTTGTGATTTGACCCCTCATCGCTCATTTTCTACTACTGCGACGCTACGACCGGGGTGCCTCCAATTCCAACCGCTACTTCAAACCGTATGTGGAACAAGACTTGGATGAGCCACATGTCGGCCAAAGGGGTCCTGTTAAGTGTGTCGCCATTTCGTGTGCGGACTGACCCTGCTTGAGTCGCTACGCCAACACGACAGGTGTAGCCTACCACTTGGTTTTGCTCCTTCGTGAATCCTGGCTATATTGATCTAAGAAGATACGTACTGAACTACCCTCTCTGTCTCGTTTTTTAGATGTCTCGGTTTATAGGGCGTGCACGTAGTTCTAGGTCATCCATTTGACTAACTAAATCCGAGTTACTATGTCACAAAAGGTATATCATTGGATTATTAAGCGGATGTAGTTTCTAAACATATACTATTCATCACATATATAGCCAGTTAAATTCTCAACCTAGAATGACATGCATGTCATGTAAACCGATACGGAGGAAGTATAGTAGTAAAAATGAGGTGATTTTACCGAGCGATCGGCGGGGGAGCATGGCCTGTCATGCGGTCCCACGTGTCATGATGTACCAAGGCGATGTGCGTGTCCCTCTTGAGGCAGAAGCAATACTACGTGGTTTGAGATGATGGCAAACCAAAGTGTGAAATAATGGTTGCTTCGTCCGTCTGGGAAGGTGCGGCATTGTGATTTGACGTCTCATTGCTCATTACTACTATTATTGGGGTGGTACGACTGGGGTGCGTCCCCCATGCTGTTCTGCACTGTTATTTGGTGCTTGACACATCGACCCGATTGCTATATGTCCCACATGTCGGCGACAGGAAGTACCGAATTCATGAAAGTGAGCGTCGACGGAGGAGTATAAGACACGGCTTGGGTTTTTGTTGTTTCACGCGATCCATCGATACAAACCCAGACTAAAAAAGGCGAGGGCGGGTCTTTTCCCACGCGGCAGGCAGGGGAGTTTGGCATAGTCTTTTCGAGGCAAGGAGGCAGGAAGGGAAACAAGCAAATAAAGGTTGAGTGACTTAGTTTTGGGAGAATCTGATTTTACGGAGTACGTACCCACCAAGGTTTATAGGGCTTATCTAAAATACATTTGTTTTTCCATTTTATAAGTCTCAGTTCTACTACTAGTAGTAGTACCATCACATGTTGGATTTCGAGGTGCGTTAGATCACCTGATGCAAGCAGTGTCAAGAGAAAACTCTCTAACCAAGGTAGTAGGGACGAGGAGTAAATGGAGGGAGTAGTAAAATTTTCTCTCTAACCAAGGTAGACTGACATGTATTTTTTTTATAGTGGCCTTGTATAAGTAAATGGAGGGAGTACTAAAGGACATATATATTCCAAACAATATGATAATCTCTCTAACCAAGGTAGTAGGGACGAGGAGTAAACGGAGGGAGTAGTAAAAAATTCTCCTCGTCCTACGAGCCACCGCGCGCGTGGGTGAGGGAGCGGGCGTAAGGCGTAGTAAGCAAGCTTCACCTTGTCATGCGAGCCACCGCACCCGTGGGCGGGGGAGACGGCGTACTAAGCAAGCTTCTCCTCGTTCTGTGAGTTGACGGGACACATCAAAAGTACTCGAGTGTATAGAGCCTTGCCTCTAAGGTAGGCCCCACATGGTTTGCCTCTTTTTTAACATAACGCGTCAAGTCGCAATTTGTTTATGCACCTATGGTAGATGATCCTCCCTCCATGTAGTGGACAACCAGTACACATGTCAAGTTACCACGTGGGCTGCCTTTTCATACAGAAATGAGCTCCACTGTGTACCAGCGCGAGTGTGGTTGGGAAAGAGACGGGAGTACGTGTGCCGTGCGTGCACCTCTTCTCTTCGTGCACGTCCCCCACCTACGTGGGTGTGTGTGAGAGGGACTATAGAGATACAAACCTAGACATAATGCGCCGTCCATCCCCATGCCTCCGCCCAGTCCGACCACCAATCACCACCATGCCCCACTCCTCCTCACCTTATCTCTCATCTTTCTCCCTCCATTTTTATATACAAGGCCACTATCAAAATTACAATTTGCAGATATACAAGGCCACTAACACTAATCGATGCAATATTAATGGTGTTGGCCTCGTAGTACTACTAGCAAAGGAGGACATTAATTATCCCTTGCATGCATGCGGGAGTGTGAGCATTGGCTTGATGTGCATGAAAGAGAAGAATACACATTAATTTACACAGCAAACAAGGAAACAAGGTGGCTTGCAACATTGACTTAGAAGACATTAATTTTTGCCTTGGTACCTGTAATATGGGTTTGTGGCCTTGTATACAAAAATGGAGTCCGATAAAATTCTCAAGATACCATTTATCCGATAAAATTCTCGAGCAATCATTAGTTTTACAAAATGGGATTACTCCTGCATGGGTCAATCACAACAGGTATTTTGTAAAAAATGCATCTTGATGTTCCGTGCAATGCACTGGCATCTTGCTAGTCCATGAAAACAACACATGGCAAAATTCCACGGCGAACGAGGGATTTGAATTTGTTGCGAGGGGTTGTTTGGATCTTGCCCGGGGTAGCCAAAATATTGGCGACCCTTTTGTCCACCAGTGCCTTTGCCACCGATGAACGAGGAATGGCTCAGGGTCTCATGCATCCTCCAGCGCGCACGTTGGAGACGAGCTCACACGAGCTATGTCCTTTTTGTCCCACCACGCCGCCCGAGCCACAAATTACGCCATCCAACCATAGCCGCACACATTATGACAGCAAGTCAACCAACCGGACGAAATTCATGCAAACACAGCGATATTTCATATAAATAACGACGGAAATCATATAAGATATCGGATTTTCATACAAACACAATGGATTTCATTACATTCAAATGAACTACGCGGTGCTACTTCTAGACAGCACATGTATATAATACCTGGCCTAAATGGTCGCCCGCCGATAGATTTGTGTTCCTCATATACGACAGCACGATCACCGGACTGTCGGGAGCCCCGGAGGTATATACAGGGTCAATGAAGGTGCTCGCAACAAGAGGATCCGGTAAGACACCTGTTGTTTACGCCGGCGTCGCCTCCGTGGTGGCCTTCATGGGACCCAAGCAGCGGCGGCCTCCCGTGTTCTACTTCTCCTCGATGATGGCGGCAGACGCAGAGGCACTGTCCACCGACTCGTCGCTCTCCGCGCACCCGGCTTCTGTCGCTGCTTGCATGGCGCGGCCGCCGGCATGGGAGTCTTGGCCACATAAACGAGAGACACGATATGAGGCGGCGGCGTGGACGGCAGCAACGACGCCCATCCGCCGCTCCTCGTCGAGCTGGCCTGGAGCGGTGAGTTGCTGAATCGCGCGCCGGCTTGTGGCGGCAACTGGCTCCGTCGGGCGAGGGGAGGGAGGTGGATCAGCGAGCTGCATAGCTCGTATCCGGCGGGCTCAGCAAGCCACCCAGCCATCTTGGATGCGGAATAACGACTCTTCATAAGCCATTGTAAGAGTGGACAAAATGGTGAAGGAGGAGATAGGGGAGCGGCGGAGGTGTGCGATTCTTGGCCGGCATTTGGCCTCGTTTAAATAGGAGATTAAATAGACGGTAGACGAGAGGAGCTCGGCCGACGTTGCATTTAATGCCGGCCCGGTCATGAACGGGCGTGTGTCTAGATTGGGTTTCTCGGCTTCTACGTGGGCGGGTTTCATGGAGGCATTTGAATGCGGCAAGGAGGCATGTTCAGCCGGGCGTGCAGCGAGTGGCGTCCTCGACTCTGACGTAGGACAGTGTGCCGTTCTTGCACTGACGTGTGGGATCTTTGGGTACATTCCTGCATGTCAGTGACCCAACGCAGGCAGCGCATAGCAGAGGAACCTTTGGTGGGCCAGGGCGGTCAGAAGCAGGCATTTCATAAACCGATGATTGTTCTTTGAGTGTGATGTCATCCTTTTCATGTTGATAGCCCGTTCGATACGTTGTGATTCATAAAGACCGCTACAAACATCAATGTTCTGCTTATCACAGATAAGATTGATTAATACCCGTAACAATCCATGTCCTTAACAAAGGGTGCATGCACATATAGGTCGAGCGTGTGTCTTGCGTCGTGTGTTGTGTGCATGCAGGCGTGTGAGTGTTGCGTGCATGCAAGGGTATGTTTCAGTGTTGCATGCATATGTGCGTACGTGCGTGTGTTCGTGAGTGCATGTGACGCGTCAGTGTTGCACGCCTGCATGCGTGCATGTGTTCGTTATGTGTACGTGTCAGTGTTGCATGCCTGCATGGGTGCGTGTCTTGCGTGCGTGCATGTGTACGTGCGGGGTGAGGCTACACGTCAGTCGACTGACTTTTTCATCTATCGTCATTAGATTTTCCAGCCGTTGGATACGAAATCAATGGCATGCAGTTTATCATCAAACTCCACCCCCTGAGCCGCCGGCCACCACCGGCCGAACCGCCAGCCCCCGCCGCTCGCGGCCGGCCCGCGCCGCCCCGCCCGCCTGTCAGGACACCGATCCTAAGTCACACCGATCTAGCTGTAACGCGTCATATCACTTTGCGGCCTCACGCACGGTAACCCCACGGGTGCCACCTTACCTGGCCCGGGACCGTTTGCGCATTTTGGCACACGTATATGACAGTGTCGCTAGCATCCATATGACAGAGAACCCGGGCCGACATGGCTAGTTATAAACCAAAAGTGGCACTAAATTACAGAGACAGGCATCCATGACCCAGCAACGAACGTGTCGGTCATCAACGTATGAACCCAAGTCGTAGCAAGCTACATGGACTTAAAGGAACAACGCGTGACATTTCCCCTAAGGGATAGACACAGGAGCGAAGAAGGACACATGCCGGCCAGCCTACGTGTTCCGAGCAGTAGCAAGCTACCAAGGCTCATTGGAGACACTAGGAGGCATTTCCCTGTAAGATAGGCTACCAAAGGAAAGCAACTAGGTGTCGGATCCCACACATACCAAGCATTTCAATCATACACGCAATATGCTCAATATGTGCAAATACAACATTGCATCACAACAGAACTCTATGACTCAAAGTACTTTATTTAAAAGGCTCCAAGAGCCATACATAACATATCCATACAGGTAGGGGTCACATGACCCAACACTCAAGTCATACAGTCATACAAGCACAAGCGGAAGCTACATGTTTGAGTACAGACAACTTAGAAAATAAAACAGGCTTGGTGTAGCCTGACTATCAACAAGGCCCTTCACAAGCTCCAGATCTCCGTCTGGGTGTCAAGCTACTCGTCGACGTCAACGTCTATGTAGAACCCATCAGCAGGGGCAGGGTTCTCCTCTGCAACAGTTATTAAGCAAACATGAGTACAAAGGTACTCAGCAAGTCTTACCACAGAACCTATCATACATGCAACATTATTAAAGGGGGGGGGGTAGTGGAGTTCATAGCAGAATGCCAGCTTTGACCTTGGCTAACCTATACTACAACTCTCAACAGATTGCAAGATGTTATTACGAACACGAGTCCTCTACTCACCACAATCAATACACTACCGATGATCCTCTTCCGTCATCCTACGGAAGGGCCATCCGCGGCACTCACGCTTATCTTGAGGCTTTTAGTAGTATCCATCAACTTGTCTATGAACTGTAAGAGTAACCAAGTAGTCCGTACCGCGAACAACGGCTATTCGAATAGTTTGATAACCCTGCAGGGGTGTACTTCTTCACACATGTTTTCACCACTTAGCGTCTGCACACGACATGTGCTCGGCAGACTTCAAGCGAAAGCCGACGTGGGTGTAGACCACGACCTAACCAACCACTCAAGTCTCTCGTCCAGGTTTATCGCCTATTTGGGTTCCATCCATGGGGAGATCCGACCGGGGTGTCGCTCACGGCCCCAAACGATGTGTACAGGGTTCTCGAGTCACCAAACGGGCAACCGGTACACCGTGCCACGTACCTGTCGCATCACAGCCCACCCCGAGGGTCAGCGCTGTGCACGACCTCCAGTAAGCTATAAACACCAGAAACTAGTTGCAACTCCTGGACAGAGTACACGGGCAGTCAATAAGTCAAGCGGGGTCATATTTCAGGGCCCAATGTGTGGTAGTAACTGTAACTTGAGTCACACACACAGATCTCGGGTCCTATGGACGATTCCAATGAAACAACCCACCATGTACTCCTACATGGCCTTTCATCGATACCTTTACCAAGCGTGTTCCACACTTCCCTCTCTTTATCGGTATGATCATTTCACTCTGATCCATCACCCAGATGAACCAGACCAGACACAAGTCTAAGCATAGCAGGCAACATAAACAAATAGCATGGTGGATCACACATCACATGGCTCAATCAACTCCTACACATGCTAGTGGGTTTCAACTATTTACTGTGGCAATGACAGGTCATGCAAGGGAATAGGGTTCATCTACCGCAGCAAGTAGCAGTTCACACGCTGTTGCCTTAATGCAGTAAAAGAGAGCAAGAGCGAGAAGATTGGGTTTGTATCGGAATGATCAATGATTGCTTGCCTGACAAAGTGGTTGTCGGGTACTGCTCTTCAACTGGATACGCAGCGGTATCCTCGGGACCAGAACCTAACACAGAGAACACCGGCGATACAATCATTAACAAACAAATGCAACAATACGATGCATTCTTATGACATGGCAAGATGCATGTGTGTTGGCTAATGCAACTAAAACCAGAAGGGTTTGAGCCTATTTGAATCAAAGATTCAAATTGGCATTTTAACTATTATTTAAATAAGTGCATTATCATGTTTTTTAGTATACAGCAAGGTTAACTTGCTCAAACATGCATGAAACCAGTGCCATTGGAAAGATTGGATTTTTCTGACCATTTTTCATATATAAATCTTTTCCATCTGAGCTATGGTTGATTTTATATGATTTTTAGAAGTTTTGGGTATTTTCTGGAATTTCCTGAATTATTTTTAATCTAAAAATCCCAGAAAAACCTTTACTACGTCAGCATGACATCATGCTGACGTCAGTCAGTCAACAGGAGCTAGTCCTAGTCAAACATGACATGTGGGCCCTGCATGTCAGTGTCACAGCTAATTAACTAAGTTAATTAGAGTTAAACTAAAACTAATTAGCAGTCAGTGGGGCCTGGGCCCACGGGTCAGTGACTAAACTAATTAACTAATTAAATTAACAGAAAATTATTTAAACTAACTAATTAGCAAAAAGGTGGCCCACACGTCAGTGACCCAGGGGTAGTCAACCCCCTGGTCAAACAGGTCAAACCCGCCGGCGACGTGACGCCGGCGAGGCCAAGTACGGCGGCGTGCTTCGGAAATCGCCTACGGGGCATGGCTCGAGCTGTGGCTAGGCGCGTTGGAAAGCTCTTGCCCTTGCGCGTCGGATGGTGGTGGTCGCCGGACCTGGGGTGGCCGGAGACGACGGCAACAAGCTCGACGGCGGCGACCGGCGTCGGGCGTGTGTGGAGATGTGGCTGCAGGGGCCTAGGCGATGCGTGCATAGCACCTATCGCATCTACGCGCTGCGGTGAGTGTGATGGACGTGTGCCAGTGACCAAATGCTCACCGGAGCATCGGCGGCGGCGAGCACGGCGGCGGTGCGTTTCGGTGATCAACGGTGCGACGGCTACAAGGTGCAAACGAGGCGGAGGAAGGAGGGGTTCGACGTAGAAGCTCACTGCGGAGCTAACGAGCTCGACGGAGGGGTCGGGGATGCGCTGTAGCTTCGTAATGGCGGCGAGGTGCTCCGGCGATCCGAGGAAGGGGACGGCGGCGTGTGGACGTTGCAGGGCTTCCGACAGCTCGTGGCTCAGCGAGGAGGAAGAGGGCGACGCGGCGGATCTTCTGGACACACTCACGGGGCGAGGGGGGTGGCTCTAGGTGCGGCTACGGCGAGCGGCGGCGACGGCGGCTCGGTGATGGAGGAGGAGAGAGCCAGGGGAGGGCGATGGAGACGAGGGGGAGAAGTGAGAGCGGTCGGGGCAGCTGCGTGTCGATTCGTGGAGTCATCCAGGCCATCGGGGAGGCAGGCAAGCAGCCTGGAGGTGGCCGGGCGCGTGCCGGCGCGCGGCGGCCACGCGCGCGTCCTTCTGGCGCGAGGAGGAAGACGATAGAGGAGGGCTGGTGGGCTGGGCCGGCCTGCTACAGGGCTGGGCCCGAGGTAAGTGCTTCTTCCTATTTTCCTTTTCCTATTTTCTTTTCTGTTTCATTTGTTTTGCATCTTTGTTTAATTAATGAAAATGCTAGAGCATTTTTATAACTCATGAAACTTGTCATACCCACTTATATAATATGAATAGTAGGAAACATTAGAGTTTATTATTATTTGAGCATTTAAAATATTTTATAGCATTTAAATGCCCAAATTCAAATACCATATGATTTAATCCAGTGACCTTGGATGTCCTAGAAAATTGTGCACCATTTTTAGCAAAGGTTTGAGACCAAGGCAGAAATGATGAACATTTTTGAAGGGCATTTTGGGTACATTGGAGAATATTTTATCAAACCCTAGTTGTTAGAAGAGGGGTGCTGGGGTTTCTGTCATTCCCATTTCAAATTTCTTTTAAAAGTAAACATGATGCACACACCAACTAACCCTAATGCAAGTGCTAACTAGGGATGTGACAACTCACCCCCACTTAAAAGAATCGCGTCCCGAGATTCAGGTTCCTCCGGAAAGAGGGTGGGGTACTCAAGTCGAAGACGATCCTCCCTTTCCCAAGTAGATTCACTCTCGGAATGATGTGACCATTGAACCTTGAGAAACTTGATATTGTGGCGTCGAGTGGTGCGCTCGGTTTGATCAAGAATACGAACGGGGTATTCTCGATATGTGAGATTGTCCTGGAGATCAAGCGTTTCGTGGTCCACTCCGCGGATAGGATCCGAGAAGCAACGCCTGAGTTGAGAAACGTGGAAAACATCATGAACTCTGGAGAGGTGCGGAGGTAGTTCCAATTGGTAGGCAACTTCTCCCTGTTTGGCAAGAATGCGAAAAGGACCGATGAAACGAGGGGCCAATTTGCCTTTGATACCGAAGCGATGGGTTCCCTTAAGAGGAGTAACCCGAAGGTAAGCCTTATCGCTGACTTCAAAAGTCACAGCCTTATGATGACTATCATATTGGCTCTTTTGGCGAGACTGGGCTGTTTTCAATCTCTCACGAACGATGCGAACTTGCTCTTCTGCTTCCTGAATCATATCCGGGCCAAAGAATTGTCTTTCCCCGGTCTCTGACCATTTAAGAGGTGTTCGACACCTTCGTCCATATAGAACTTCGAAGGGAGCTTTGCCCAAGCTGGCTTGATAACTATTGTTATAAGCGAATTCGGCAAAGGGAAGACACTTTTCCCATTCCATACCGAAATAAATGACAGAGGCTCGAAGCATGTCTTCCAGAATTTGATTGACTCGTTCCACTTGACCACTTGACTGGGGATGGAATGCGGTACTGAAGGAGAGATGAGTTCCCATAGCATTCTGGAAACTTTCCCAAAATCGTGAAGTGAAAAGACTTCCACGGTCTGAGTTAATCTCCAACGGCACACCATGAAGTGATACTATCCGAGAGACATACAAATCTGCTAGCTGGCTAGCGGTAATACTCTCTCGAACAGGCAGGAAACAGCTACTTTAGAGAGGCGGTCGATAACGACGAAGATAGCATTATTCCCTTTCCTGGTCCTGGGAAATCCGGTAATGAAGTCCATACCGACTTTGTCCCATTTCCATTCAGGAATAGCTAAAGGTTGAAGGGTGCCAGCAGGCCGTTGATGCTCTGCTTTGACTCGACGACAAACGTTGCAGTTAGCAATGAATTGAGCGATTTCTCTCTTCATCCTAGTCCACCAGAATCTCTGACGTAGATCCTGATACATTTTAGTACTACCGGGATGAATCGTGAGAGGAGATTCATGAGCCTCCTTAAGGATTAACTGCCGTAGATGGTGGTTCTTGGGAACCACTACACGGTTCTCAAAGAAAAGAACACCTCGATCATCCATAGAGAAACTTTTAGCGAGTCCGCTAGCAATGTTCTCTTGGAGTCGGGATATACCTTTATCACGCTTCTGGGCAGCTATAACTTGATCCATTAGGGTAGGTTTCGCCACCAAGGTGGAAAGGAATCCTCGAGGAACAATGTGAAGGTTAAGCTTACGAAATTCCTCGTGGAGAAGTGGTTGACCTTGTTGTAACATTAAGTTGTTACAATATGACTTACGACTTAGTGCATCAGCCATGACATTGGCCTTTCCAGGGGTATAAGTGATTCCTAAGTCGTAGTCTGTGAGCAACTCAACCCAACGTCTTTGCCTGAGATTCAAATCCGATTGGGTGAAGATATACTTCAAACTTTGATGATCAGTGAAGATTTCACAGCGATTACCAAGAAGGTAATGTCGCCATGTTTTGAGTGCATGGACTACAGCTGCAAGCTCTAGATCATGAGTAGGATAGTTATCCTCGTGTGGACGCAACTGTCGAGATGCGTATGCAATCACTTGACGATCTTGCATGAGAATGCAACCTAGTCCTTGTCGCGAGGCGTCGCAGTAGATTATAAAATCCTTGGAAAAATCTGGTGGTACCAGTACAGGTGCAGATGTCAGGCGTCTTTTCAGTTCCTGAAAACTGGACTCGCACTGTGGGGTCCACTCAAACTTTTTATCTTTCTTGAGGAGTTCAGTTAGAGGTTTAGCAACCTTGGAGAAGTTCTCGACGAAACGTCGGCAATAGCTCGCTAAGCCAAGAAAACTCCTAACTTGCTTGACCGATTCAGGGGGAGTCCAATCAAGTACGGCTTGAACTCGCTCGGGGTTGACGGCAATACCCTTGCCAGAGATCACATGACCTAGATAGGTTACTTCTGGCAACCAAAATTCACATTTAGAGAATTTGGCATAAAGGCGGTGCTCTCGAAGTTTCGTCAATACCAGCCTTAAATGCTCAGCATGATCTTCCTTGTTCTTGGAATAGATGAGTATATCATCGAGGTATACCACGACGAATTTATCCAAATACTCCATGAATATAGAATTCATTAACCGGGAAAAGGTAGCTGGGGCATTGGTTAATCCGAAGGACATAACGGTGTACTCATATTGGCCATAACGAGTAACAAAAGCCGTTTTAGGAATGTCCCCGTTCTTGATTTTGATTTGATGGTAGCCCAACCTCAAATCCATCTTAGAGAAGACTGAGGATCCAGCGAGCTGATCATACAGGTCGTTGATCCTGGGGAGCGGATACTTATTTTTATGGTGACCAGATTGACAGGTCGGTAATCTACAACCATCCGCTCCGTTCCATCCTTCTTCTTGACGAAGAGGATGGGGCAAGCCCAAGGGGAAGAATTAGGACGGATGAAACCTTTTTGCAAGGACTCATCGAGTTGTTTCTTTAGCTCAGCTAATTCTAGTGGTGCCATCTTATAAGGTCTCCTAGAGATTGGGACAGTTCCAGGGATAAGATCTATCACGAACTCGACATCTCTGTCAGGTGGAATTCCTGGCAGTTCTTCTGGAAAAACATCCGGGAAGTCACGGACTACCGGGATATCTTCGAGTTCTCGTAGAGGGCTGGCATTAAGAGAGTAGAGCTGACGCTCAGCCATTCGGGTCAAGACATTGACTATCTTGCCAGATGGATGTGTAAGTTGAACGGTCCTAGTAAAGCAATCAATTTTGGCGTAATGAGTTGTCATCCAATCCATACCCAAAATGATGTTTATGTCCGAGGACTTGAGGGCGATTAAAGATGCTAGGAAAACAAGTCTATCGACAAGGATTTGATTTCCATGGCTTACCCTAGAGGTTTGCCACTTTGAACCAGGAGTTTGAATAACCATGGAAGTAGGCATGTCACAAAAAGTCATGTTGTGCAATCGAGCATAGCTCTCAGATATGAACGAATGGGATGCTCCAGTATCGAAAAGAACAGATGCCGGATGGCAGTTTACGAGAAGCATACCAAGGACGACGTTAGGATCCTCATAAGCTTCCTCGACAGAGACATAGTCGACATGACCACGTGTAGTGGGGATTGGCTTGACATAATTCACCTTGCCGGATGGTTTACCATGGCCAACGGGTTTTCCTGGATGGTTCCGAGGACACTCACGCATGTAGTGCCCCGGTTCTCCACACTTGAAACATGTCACAGTGGTGGTGCGTGGAGCAAAGTTGGAAGGTGGTCCTCCATAGGTCTTAGCAGGTGCAAACTGTTGAGTTGGGCGAGGCGCCTCATAGGATGGCCTCGGTGTGTACTTGGGTGGCAGAGCAGTGTTAGGAACCCACACATGGCGCTTGTGAGAGCCAGAGCCGGATGAGGAACCAAAGTCTCGAGTATGCTTGCGGGTGGCCTCGAAGTCGGTCTGGCCTGTTTCAGCACTGATAGCCTTGTTTACCAACTTCTGGAAGAAAGTGCACTCGTGCAAACGCAGATCTCGGCGGAGTTCAGGGCTGAGTCCCTTGCGGAACCTCGCCTGCTTCTTGGCATCGGTGGATACTTCCTCAGGTGCATAGCGTGCCAAGTTGCCAAACTCGCGGCTATAGCCATCCACAGTTAAACGACCCTGGGTGAAGTTGCAGAATTCCTCCCTCTTGCGATCCATGAGACCTTCCGGAATGTGATGTTCACGAAATGCCTCACTGAATTCAACCCAGGTAGTGACTTGGCCAGCAGGACGCATAGCTTCAAAGTTTTCCCACCAAAGACTGGCAGGGCCCTCAAGATGGTAGGCGGCGTAGATAACCTTGTCAGCTTCGGCCACACGGGCAGAGTGTAACTTGTGGGTGATACTACGTAGCCAGTAATCAGCATCCAGAGGTTCAGTGGAGTGATGGAACTTCGGTGGACACATTTTGATAAAATCGTGGATTGACACCACGTCATTCCTCTGGCGGAACCCAGTGTTCTGCTCTATGCGTTCCAGCAGACGGTTGGTCTCTCTCTTGTTCCGTTCTGCTTCGAGCATAACTTCCGCCAAGGAGGGTGGCTGGGGCAGATTCCCATCTCTAGCCCCACTAGCCTCACCCTGCTCCTGAGCAGCAGGAGTGTTGCGAGTGTTGACCATCCTAGGAAAACAAAACAACGGTTTAGACAAGGATGGCAAAATTTGACATAGAAGTGCAGAATGTAATGGATGACACGGAATACAAAGATGTTCATCCGTACGACATGGTAATATAGGAACTGCTATATATACACCAGTGGTCATACACGCCATACAAAGTTTAGTACAAGCCAAGGCTAAAGTACAACTGGGGTGAAAGACGATACATCCCATCAGAGGCATTCCAAGCTCCTATACATTATTTAACTACACCTCCGGAACTCAGTACACACTAAGTCATATTCCACAAGACGCGCAGGTCTGTGGGAATACAACTACTACGATACTACTACAACCACGGTCTAGCTCAGACATTCGCGTAGTAATCCTCGTAAAGATTACCACCATAGCCTGGAAGTGGAACAGACGGATCTTGGAACTCGCGAGCACTCGAAGGCTGTGGACCATAAGGACACGGATGTGGCCTCGGTCCCGATGCTGGTGGTAACCGACGCCCATGTGGAGGTGTAATACCCCCAACGTCACGCCAATCCATGCGATCAGGCAGACGAGTCCGCACGGGGTACAAATCCCGCATGTCCAGATATCCGGCGTGCACAGCAGGTGCAAGCCGTGTCAAAGTAGTCCAATGAGCGGCTCGAGTGTTATACAGCTCCATTCGGAGGGCACGGACCTCACGGTCCCTATCCTCCAACATCTGAACAGTAGTCTGAAGCAGTGGCTCTTCATGAGCAGCATCAGTATACAGACCAGTGTAGTAGCCTTCCTCTCCGGGAAGTGAGGCTGGCATGTAACAGAACTCAGTGTTCAACAACAGGGCATGCCTAGCACGGAGAATGGTCATCATCGAATAAGCGGCATCCTGCACTGCCATCTCGATGGTAATCCCGAGTCCATAAGACCAATGGATGGGGTCATTAGCTCCAGGATATGAGGGGTATATCCGGACTGTGCAGAAATACTGACTCTGATTAAAATCCCGGTACTGTTCCTCCACGGTGTACTCAGGATACCAGCGATAACCGGTCTCAGTCAGCACACGGACTAGCATGGCCGTGTGACCGGGCACATTAATGCACCGAGTCAAATGAACCACTTGGTGAGGGATGCAGCCAGACATCTGAAACACGGAATAATGCAAGGGCATTAGTGTTTCTGGAAGAAATCGGGCAGCATAACAACAGTAAATGCTCAAACAAAGATTTGAGACATCATACAAATGATAGCATAGCCACTCAACAATCCATATCAAGGTTCCAGGTCGAACAATCATCATACTAAAAGGATAGAAACTGAACTGAGGCTTGAAACCAACAATCCTAAGAGTCTACGGATTAGTAACACGTGAACCTAGAAAGGATAAGAGGCCTAGTCCTAAATCCCCGTAGAAAGAATAGACTGACTCGGATAAGAAGGCATAAGGTAAAGGAGTAAAAAGAGCCTTACGTTCCCTTCCACAATCTATTCCCCTACATATAACTAAGAATTTTTCTAGACTCAACATCGACCAGTTTGGCTTGAGAAACCTACAGGCAGTCTAGCTCTGATGCCAACGCTGTCAGGACCCCGATCCTAAGTCACACCGGTCTAGCTGTAACACGTCATATCACTTTGCGGCCTCACGCACGGTAACCCCACGGGTGCCACCTTACCTGGCCCGGGACCGTTTGCGCATTTTGGCACACGTATATGACAGTGTCGCTAGCATCCATATGACAGAGAACCCGGGCCGACATGGCTAGTTATAAACCAAAAGTGGCACTAAATTACAGAGACAGGCATCCATGACCCAGCAACGAACGTGTCGGTCATCAACGTATGAACCCAAGTCGTAGCAAGCTACATGGACTTAAAGGAACAACGCGTGACATTTCCCCTAAGGGACAGACACAGGAACGAAGAAGGACACATGCCGGCCAGCCTACGTGTTCCGAGCAGTCGCAAGCTACCAAGGCTCATTGGAGACACTAGGAGGCATTTCCCTGTAAGATAGGCTACCAAAGGAAAACAACTAGGTGTCGGATCCCACACATACCAAGCATTTCAATCATACACGCAATATGCTCAATATGTGCAAATACAACATTGCATCACAACATAACTCTATGACTCAAAGTACTTTATTTAAAAGGCTCCAAGAGCCATACATAACATATCCATACAGGTAGGGGTCACATGACCCAACACTCAAGTCATACAGTCATACAAGCACAAGCGGAAGCTACATGTCTGAGTACAGACAACTTAGAAAATAAAACAGGCTTGGTGTAGCCTGACTATCTACAAGGCCCTTCACAAGCTCCAGATCTCCGTCTGGGTGTCAAGCTACTCGTCGACGTCAACGTCTATGTAGAACCCATCAGCAGGGGCAAGGTTCTCCTCTACAACAGTTATTAAGCAAACATGAGTACAAAGGTACTCAGCAAGTCTTACCACAGAACCTATCATACATGCAACATTATCAAAAGGGGGGTAGTGGAGTTCATAGCAGAATGCCAGCTTTGACCTTGGCTAACCTATACTACAACTCTCAACAGATTGCAAGATGTTATTACGAACACGAGTCCTCTACTCACCACAATCAATACACTACCGATGATCCTCTTCCGTCATCCTACGGAAGGGCCATCCGCGGCACTCACGCTTATCTTGAGGCTTTTAGTAGTATCCATCAACTTGTCTATGAACTGTAAGAGTAACCAAGTAGTCCGTACCGCGAACAACGGCTATTCGAATAGTTTGATAACCCTGCAGGGGTGTACTTCTTCACACATGTTTTCACCACTTAGCGTCTGCACACGACATGTGCTCGGCAGACTTCAAGCGAAAGCCGACGTGGGTGTAGACCACGACCTAACCAACCACTCAAGTCTCTCATCCAGGTTTATCGCCTATTTGGGTTCCATCCGTGGGGAGATCCGACCGGGGTGTCGCTCACGGCCCCAAACGATGTGTACAGGGTTCTCGAGTCACCAAACGGGCAACCGGTACACCGTGCCACGTACCTGTCGCATCACAGCCCACCCCGAGGGTCAGCGCTGTGCACGACCTCCAGTAAGCTATAAACACCAGAAACTAGTTGCAACTCCTGGACAGAGTACACGGGCAGTCAATAAGTCAAGCGGGGTCATATTTCAGGGCCCAATGTGTGGTAGTAACTGTAACTTGAGTCACACACACAGATCTCGGGTCCTATGGACGATTCCAATGAAACAACCCACCATGTACTCCTACATGGCCTTTCATCGATACCTTTACCAAGCGTGTTCCACACTTCCCTCTCTTTATCGGTATGATCATTTCACTCTGATCCATCACCCAGATGAACCAGACCAGACACAAGTCTAAGCATAGCAGGCAACATAAACAAATAGCATGGTGGATCACACATCACATGGCTCAATCAACTCCTACACATGCTAGTGGGTTTCAACTATTTACTGTGGCAATGACAGGTCATGCAAGGGAATAGGGTTCATCTACCGCAGCAAGTAGCAGTTCACACGCTGTTGCCTTAATGCAGTAAAAGAGAGCAGGAGCGAGAATATTGGGTTTGTATCGGAATGATCAATGATTGCTTGCCTGACAAAGTGGTTGTCGGGTACTGCTCTTCAACTGGATACGCAGCGGTATCCTCGGGACCAGAACCTAACACAGAGAACACCGGCGATACAATCATTAACAAACAAATGCAACAATACGATGCATTCTTATGACATGGCAAGATGCATGTGTGTTGTCTAATGCAACTAAAACCAGAAGGGTTTGAGCCTATTTGAATCAAAGATTCAAATTGGCATTTTAACTATTATTTAAATAAGTGCATTATCATGTTTTTAAGTATACAGCAAGGTTAACTTGCTCAAACATGAATGAAACCAGTGCCATTGGAAAGATTGGATTTTTCTGATCATTTTTCATATATAAATCTTTTCCATCTGAGCTATGGTTGATTTTATATGATTTTTAGAAGTTTTGGGTATTTTCTGGAATTTCCTGAATTATTTTTAATCTAAAAATCCCAGAAAAACCTTTACTGCGTCAGCATGACATCATGCTGACGGCAGTCAGTCAACAGGAGCTAGTCCAAGTCAAACATGACATGTGGGCCCTGCATGTCAGTGTCACAGCTAATTAACTAAGTTAATTAGAGTTAAACTAAAACTAATTAGCTGTCAGTGGGGCTTGGGCCCACGGGTCAGTGACTAAACTAATTAACTAATTAAATTAACAGAAACTTAATTAAACTAACTAATTAGCAAAAAGGTGGCCCACACGTCAGTGACCCAGGGGTAGTCAACCCCCTGGTCAAACAGGTCAAACCCGCCGGCGACGTGACGCCGGCGAGGCCAAGTACGGCGGCGTGCTTCGGAAATCGCCTACGGGGCACGGCTCGAGCTGTGGCTAGGCGCGTTGGAAAGCTCTTGCCCTTGCGCGTCGGATGGTGGTGGTCGTCGGACCTGGGGTGGCCGGAGACGACGGCAACAAGCTCGACGGCGGCGACCGGCGTCGGGCGTGTGTGGAGATGCGGCTGCAGGGGCCTAGGCGATGCGTGCGTAGCACCAATCGCATCTACGCGCTGCGATGAGTGTGATGGACGTGTGCCAGTGACCAAATGGTCACCGGAGCATCGCCGGCGGCGGTGCGTTTCGGTGATCAACGGTGCGACGGCTACAAGGTGCAAACGAGGCGGAGGAAGGAGGGGTTCGACGTAGAAGCTCACTGCGGAGCTAACGAGCTCGACGGAGGGGTCGGGGATGCGCTGTAGCTTCGTAACGGCGGCGAGGTGCTCCGGTGATCCGAGGAAGGGGACGGCGGCGTGTGGACGTTGCAGGGCTTCCGACGGCTCGTGGCTCAGCGAGGAGGAAGAGGGCGACGCGGCGGATCTTCTGGACACACTCACGGGGCGAGGGGGTGGCTCTAGGTGCGGCTACGGCGAGCGGCGGCGATGGCGGCTCGGTGATGGAGGAGGAGAGAGCCAGGGGAGGGCGATGGAGACGAGAGGGAGAAGTGAGAGCGGTCGGGGCAGCTGCGTGTCGATTCGTGGAGTCATCCAGGCCATCGGGGAGGCAGGCAAGCAGCCTGGAGGTGGCCGGGCGCGTGCCGGCGCGCGGCGGCCACGCGCGCGTCCTTCTGGCGCGAGGAGGAAGACGACAGAGGAGGGCTGGTGGGCTGGGCCGGCCTGCTACAGGGCTGGGCCCGAGGTAAGTGCTTCTTCCTATTTTCCTTTTCCTATTTTCTTTTCTGTTTCATTTGTTTTGCATCTTTGTTTAATTAATAAAAATGCTAGAGCATTTTTATAACTCATGAAACTTGTCATACCCACTGTATATAATATGAATAGTAGGAAACATTATAGTTTATGATTATTTGAGTATTTAAAATATTTTATAGCATTTAAATGCCCAAATTCAAATACCATATGATTTAATCCAGTGACCTTGGATGTCCTAGAAAATTGTGCACCATTTTTAGCAAAGGTTTGAGACCAAGGCAGAAATGATGAACATTTTTGAAGGGCATTTTGGGTACATTGGAGAATATTTTATCAAACCCTAATTGTTAGAAGAGGGGTGCTGGGGTTTCTGTCATTCCCATTTCAAATTTCTTTGAAAAGTAAACATGATGCACACACCAACTAACCCTAATGCAAGTGCTAACTAGGGATGTGACACCGCCCTGAAACCACTCCTCACCGCCGGTCCGCCGCCGCACCGGCCATCCCTCTAGCCCCCCCCCCCC
>LR738711.1:271888744-271899350 GCA_902687465.1 Secale cereale | reverse complement strand
CCCCCCCCCCTCCCCGCGATGAGCTTTTTCTCTGGCGATCCCCACCCCACCGCCCAATCAACGCCCCCCCACCGCCGGCGACTGCCAACCAGAGGTCTCACGACTTCGAGTACCCACCGACCACTAACTTATTTCCATTTCTGCCCTTCATATACGCGCTGACGGGTGGGCCTTATGGTAATGTGCACTGCTGAATGTGGACCGTTTGACTGGTCAATTGATCGTGTCATCAACAAATTACGGAGCTGTATGGTGAGCCAGTGACCGTATGATCACCCTAAAATGTATTTTATTAACACAATACAGACTCAAACTACATTTTCTTTCTTTCATATACGGGCTGATAGGTGGGCCCCACGGTTACGCGCTCCGATGGTGCAACGCTAGTTGCGCAACATGGAATGTTTGACTGGTCAATTGATTTTGTCATCAACAAAATACGGAGTTGTACGGATGAGCCAGTGACCGTATAATCATGACATGTTTTTCTAACACGGTACAGACGCAAGGGCTCATATATACGCGCAAGCACTCACCGCTATAAGTGCACACACCCAGACCCTACCCCTATGAGCACCTTCGAGAGAGTGGGCCAGCATATGACCTTGAGATTTTACGAAGTCGCCATAGATGCCTCGTAGTCAAGTGGAATGTCTCCTCCCACTGAACGCACATCGTCGGAAAATACTGAAATTAACCCAAGATAAATGTGAGCAGCGGGACTTTAACCCTGGTGGGCTCAAGAAACCACTGTCCTCCAAACCATCCAACCACATGTTGGTTAGCACGACAAAATGTATGTGGTGACCGTGATGAGCTTATTCTGAAGTCCAGTGACCATATCGTGCTTTCGCTTCTAATACAATGACCGTAAGTGTCGTCAACAAAATATGGAGCACGCATCAAATGCAAAGTCCGTTGGTGTCATCAAGAAAATACGGAGACGTATCGTGAGCTAGATACCGTATGATCACCACGAGAATGTATACGGTGAACGTAATGAGCATATTCTGAACTCCAGTGACCGTATAGTGCTTTAGCTTGAAATACAGTGGTCGTCATGCATGAATGTGTCGTGGGCATGCATACTTTTAGAGGGTCGCGAGATAATTTGCGTGCGTACGTGAAAGTGGTGTAGAAAGAGGGGAGACAAGGAGAGATATGCCCTTCATTTCTCTTTCCCGTGACTAATATTTTAGGGGAATATATAAACATTCACAATGCAGAACAAATATTTTTGGATGCACCATGCAATTAACTTTCATGTATAACATTGTACTATTGTATATGCTTATTTGCTTAGTGGCCGATTGCGTGTGTGGTGTGGTGGGCACATCATTTCTAGTTGTGGTGGGTCAACATGAGGACTCATGGGTTGGTTCCATCCTGTGCCACATAGGTTGGATCGAGACGCGTTATGCGAAGACCCATGTGGAGGACTCGGCGTACAATACGAAGCTAGCTACCAGAGTCGCGGAGGACTCTATCCCCACTGGTGATAAGCCGACTATATATGATTTGTAACCCTAGGCCCCCGGTATGTTATAGAAGCTTGGGGGCTAGTTCGTCGATAGTATACACACACGCACAATGCTTGGTATTCACTTGTACTTTGTACACACCCCTATCACTAATATACAGTACCGGGAGTAGGCTTTTTCCTCAACTGCAAGGGTCCGAACTAGGGTAAAACTTTGCCTCGTATTACCATCCAGCCTAACATTCAGGGATATCCTACCGAATGATATGATGGAATCATATGTGCCAACTACTAAGAGAGAGGTGTATCTTGGGGGGCAATGTGTGCGAGAGAGGCCTAAAGATAATGTGCGTGCGGGAGACACGTAGGCACATATATGTGCGTATAGAGGGCTAGTAGAGACCGTGCGTGTGTATATATGCATGTGACAGAAATAGTGTTTTCCAACTGAGATTAGTGAAAAGAGTGGTACATAGTAGTCAGAAAGAGAGAGAGAGAGAGAGAGAGAGAGAGAGAGAGAGAGAGAGAGAGAGAGAGAGAGAGAGATACAGAGAGAGCATGTGCGTGAGACTCCCCGACACCCCGAGGGAGATTGTGAGCATGTGTGAAAGAGAAATTTCGATGCATATAAAGTGTGTGCACTTATGCGGTAGATAGAGATATATATAGCGCGTTTGTGAGAACGGGCCGATGCATAGTGCATCTACGTGTAAAAGGCGGTTCTACGCATTAAATTAAAATATAAATGGCATTATTATTTTTGGACGAGATCATGAATCTTGCAAATTGCGTACGGACGAAAATCAGTCTATCAGACACCCATACTCTATTGAATTCTAGCATGTGCATGTGTTTATTTCATATTATCGATCCATAGAGTGAGAGCGGTTTGAAATACAGGCAATGGATGCTTTTGCAATTCATACATAAACATTAATTAGTGCACTCCATGTTGTTAGTGTGAAGCACTTTATACATTTGTCACTTGCATGGATACATTCCAAATTGCTAGCTATGAAATAGAATACAAGTCGAATTCAACATAAAGGGGGTTTTGAAGATTCGAATTCATAGGAAGTGCATTCATTTATTTGAACCCGAGATATGGCATTTGTAAATCAGATGTAAAATGGGGCATCAATATTTGTTGTGCGTTTGAACATGCTATATAAATTCATACGCATGTCTAACTTTTTTTTGCAACCAAGGATATTATATCTGGAACCATGCATGAACTGAGGTAAGTTGCATATTTTTTAATATATACTCGTGTACAATGTATATTCAAATGTACCACCTCCATTCCAAAATAATCATAGCTTTAGGATTTTTAAGAGTAAAGATTTGTGAAGTTTGACAAATCCTGAATGTTCAATTCAAGAGAACCAAAAACGTTAATGATTCTGCTCCCAAATATTGAACGAAGCGCCAAATAGGCCTCTGGTCACCCGAAACTGCGCGAGACTAATGTTTGGTGGTAGGAAATTACTGTCCTGACTCTGGCCCGTGTAGCCTATCGGTCCGATGTCCAAAGGTCTAAACCGGGGTAGGTTTGTAACTTCACCAAGACCCCAGTCTCAACCGCCTCCGAGAAGCATTCATACGACGTGGGCGCCTAAACACCCATGCGCTCGACCGAAATCTATCCTGCCCATATTTGGGACACCTAAGATTACTATCCTACCCCCAACCCACAATATGTCCGAAATTTTAGATGGGGGCAAAGTTTGTAACTTTCCCCAAATTTCAAACAAGCGCGTCCCAAACCGAAACATTGTTCCCCCTCAGTTCCCCGCCTCCCTCCGTTTCCCCATTCATACTCCGTGGGCGCCAAAACGCACTCTCCACCAGCCGCGAAACCCCAGACTCCTCCGTCCTTCACCCCATAGCGCCCAATCCACCGCCGCCCAACTCCATCACGCCGGAGCCGGTACCCCGACGTCGTCGTCCAACGCAACCGCAACCGCAATGCCCTCAAGGACTTAGCAGCTAAAGCCGAGGTAGAGCTGCCTCCACGACGGCGACACCAACGTGCGCCGTACCAGAACCACTCCGACCATGCCATCCTGCGCCTCACTGCTGCCGCTCCACTATCGCAGCCGTCCACCGCACCGGAGTTGTTCCCGCTACACCGTCGTTCGCCGCCTCAGATCTGCTTCTCCGCTGCCGACAGATGCCACCACACCACACTCAACAACTTAGCCATGGGTTCATCCAAGGCTGCACCATCCTCCACAACTTCTCGTTTCCAGCGAACCACAAGAAGATCGTTGGAAAACAGAAGGAGGACACAGCACTGCCAGCAGAAAGAGGTACTCATCTTCCCTTATTTGTGCAAGCCTTACGTCTCTGGTCACACCATATACATCCCACGAAAGAAACTAGTTGAGCGCTTCTTATTGCATCTTCTTCGTGATACTAAATGCACAAGGTTTCCTCCCTTTACTATTTCACCTTTGCTAGAGGTCAGTAGCCCGCCTGCATTTCAATTCAGGGTCAGTCGAACCGCAATTAAAAGAAGCAGCACCCTCTTAGGTGCGCGGAGCACCTAGTCCGCCTGTTCGCCGGGGAGGCGGCGCATCGGTGTCTATCATAGGGCTATGGGGCGCAGAAGTTGCTTGCGCCCGATCTGGAGGTCGGCAGGGCTTGAATGGATTACTGAGGGGCGGTGACAAGCACGGTGGTGCAGTGAGGTCGAGGGGAGGGCGCAACCAGGGGACTGGGCCGGTGGTCGCTGTCGTTTCGAGGAAGATCGTCAACACTGACTGGCTAGAGGTAGAAGAAGGCTATCCGCCCTCTCTTTGTACATCGGACGGTGCAGAAAAAATGGACTGACCTATTTGTTTTTAGTCGGATGTTATTTCATAGAATCATGGAGTAATTTAGTGTGCCATGCATGTTGGAGAGCTATCATATGTCTCCCATCATTTATTTCTCACCGACCTGCTATCTGCTACCTTTACACTGTACTAATTGTGCACACACTTCACCCATACTCACACTATTGTTTTTTTATGCATGGGTATTTCAGACTCTGACGTAGTGTGGATGAATGCTGAAAAGAAAAGACAGAAGTCGCTCCAGTGTAATTCGAAGGTAAGCACTAAGCATTTCAGCGCTCTAAAGGATGCAGTGTCAGTAGTTGGAGATAGTAAACGTAGCTCTGCAGTTGATGATCTCAATTGCCACACACAACCATCCCAGGTGCTTGCGTTAACTTCGCGCTGTCAAATGTGGTTCCATGTTGCATATGGTGTCTAGCTTGTATTGCTTCCAATTTGGTTAAATTGCATCTGCTTACTTTACACATTATACCTTTGATAATGACATGTCTTCCTGTTTTTGATACATACTACATATGTCTATTAATCATGTTCGTACATCAAACTAATGCTCTTTTGTATCCCTGTCAATCACTTATGATGAGACAGTCACCCGGGTGGGTTATTGTGAGACGCCATACTCGTTTAAAGAGTGCAGTGTCATCCTCCCCACATGATTCTCAAGAAACAGCAAGCTAAATGAAGATAGTCAACGTAGCTCTCTAGTTGATGACCGCAATTCGCCCACACCACCATCACAGGTGCTTGCTCTAACTTCGCAGTGTGATATGTGGTTGCATGTTGCATACAGTGTCTAGCTTGTAATGCTTCTAATTAGGGTAAACTGCATCTGCTTAGTTTACACATTATACCTGTGAATATGACATGCCTTCCTATTTTTGGTACACACTACATCTATTTGTTAACCTTGTTCTTACATGAAACTACCTCTCTTATGTATCCTGCATCAATCACTTACGATGAGTGACCTTTATTCGTTGCATATTGCATATTATTTCTAGCCTGCTACCATGTATTGCTTCTAATTTGGTCAAATACATTTGTTAGGGCACCCTTTTAATTTGGCAGAGTGATATTGGTTTCATCTTTCATATGCTTTCTAGCTTGCATTGATTCTAACAAGCTCAAGCACCTTGTGCTTAGTTTACACTTTATACATCATACATGTCAATATGTCACGCCGTCCTGTTTTTCAAACATATTCCATCCTCCTATCATGCGGCTGCCTTACATGAAAGTAGTGTTCATCAGTATCATGCATCAATGAGTTCTGAACAGCAAATTTTATTCCTTTTTCTTGTGGGTTTGACTTGACAAGGAAAAATCAAGAAAGAGGAAGGAAAAGAGTAAGGAAGGCGATGATGGTGGTCCTCTGCAGGAATGTAAACGGAGCATCTGTACCGATTCTCCTTGTACTGATAGTGCATTACAAGGTCCAAGTCTCTTCTCCCCAACTCCACCATCCAAGGTGCTTGCTCTAACTTGGCAGTGTGATATCTGGTTCCATGTTGCATATGGTGTCTAGCTTGTATTGCTCCTAATTAGTGTAAACTGCATCTGCTTAGCTTACACATAATATGTGTGAATATGACACGCTTTCCTGTTCTTGGTACATACTATATTTGTCTATCACACCATGTTCTTACATGAAACTACTCTTCTTGTGTATCCTGCATCAGTCACTTATGATGGAACACCTTTAAGTTGGCAGTGTGATATTGGTTTGCGTAATGAATATGATTTTTAGCATTTATTGCTTCCAGTTTGATGAACGCCACCTATGACGAGACAGTTTTAACTTGGGAGAGTGATATTGATTGCACCTTTCATATGGTGTCTAGTTTGCAGTGCTTCTAATTTGTTGAAGTGCCTTCTGCTTAGTTACCACATCATAGGTGTGAATATGTCAAGCCATCCATTTTTTTGTACATATTCCATCCTCGTATCATGACTTTGCCTTTCATTAGCGTAGTGTTCGTCAGTATCATGCATGAATGAGTTCTGAAGAGCGAATTATATTCCTTTTTCTTGTCGGTTTGACCTCACAATGCATAATCAATAAAGTTGTAGGAAATTGGTAAGGCATTGGCTGATGGTGGTCCTTCCGAGCAATAGAAACATAGGTTCTCTACAGATTCTACTCCGCCATCCTCCCAACAAGATTCGCAAGACAACGCAAGGCTAGACAGTCAACGTAGCTGTGTAGATGATGAGCACATCTCCCCTACTCCACCATCATAGGTGCTTGCTCTAACTTGGCACTATTATATGTGGCTGCATGTTGCGTATGATGTCTAGCTTGTATTGCTTCTAACTTTGTTGAATTGCATCTGCTTACTTTACACATAATGTCTGTGAATATGACATGTGTTCCTGTTTCTAGAACATATGTGTACATGATGAGCACATCTCCCCTACTCCACCATCACAGGTGCTTGCTCTAACTTGGCACTATTATATGTCGTTGCATGTTGTGTGTGATGTCTAGCTTGTATTGCTTCTAACTTTGTTGAATTGCAACTGCTTACTTTACACATAATGCCTATGAATATGACATGTGTTCCTGTTTCTAGAACATACGTGTACATGATGAGCACATCTCCCCTACTCCACCATCACAGGTGCTTGCTCTAACTTGGAACTGTTATATGTGGTTGTGTTTTCCGTATGATGTCTAGTTTGTATTGCTTCTGATTATGTTGAATTGCATCTGCGTAGCTTACAACTTATACCTGCAACGATCACTTACCCATAAGACACATTTAACTTGGGACTGTGATGTAGGTTACATCTTGCATTGTCTTCTAGCGTGTACTGCTTCTAATTTCTTGAAATGGCACTTACGACGAGACACTTTTTACCTGATAGAGTGATATTGGTTTCATGTTCATATGGTGCATAGCTTTCATTTCTTCGAATTTTGTTGAAATGCCTTCCGCTTACTGTTTTTTCATACATATTCCATCCTCCTATCGTACGTGTGAATATGAAATGCTGTCTTTTTTGTATATATTCCATCCTCCTATCATGCGCTTGCCTTACATCAAAGTAGTGTTCGTATGTACCATGCATCAACCAGTTATGCAGAGCTAATTTTATTCATCTTCTTGTGGTCTTGACTTCATGAGGCTATAACAGAAAATAGGAAGGAAAGAGTAAGTTAGGGGATGTTGGTGGTCCTCCGCACGGACGCAAATAGAGACTCTCTAGATTTCCCACTGCTACTGCTAATGAAGTTGAAGTCCCAAGTCTAGATGATGAGTTCATCTCCCGTACTCCACCATCGCAGGTGCTTGCTCTAAGTTGACAGTGTGAGAATTGGTTTCATGTTGCATATGTTGTCTAGCCTGTATTTCTTCTATTTTGATTAAATTGCACATGCTGAGTTCATACGTTATACATGTGCATAGGACATGGTGTTCTGTGTCTAGAATACACTACATCTATCTATCATACCATGTTCTTACATCAAAGTACTGCTATTGTGTATCCCGCATCAGTCACTCATGATTGGACACTTTTAACATGGCAGTTTCATAGTGGTTGCATCTTGCATTGATTTCTACATTGTACTGCTTCTAATTTTTCGAATTGCCACTTATGACAAGACACTTTTAACTTGGCAGAGTAATATTGGTTGCATCTTTCATATGGTGTCTAGCTTGCATTACTTCTATTTTCTTGAAAATCCTTCTGTTTAGTTTACACATCGTAGCTGTGAATATGTCATGTCGTCCTGTTTTTCTTACATATTCCATCCTCATACGGTTGTCTTACATCAAAGTATTGCTTGTATGTATCATGCATCAATGAGTTCCGAGGAGCGATTTTATTCTTTTGTGTTGTGGGTACGGCTTGACATGGCAAAGTCAAAAAAGAGCAAGGAAAATAATATAGTAGGGAGTGGTGTTACTCGTCGGGTGAAATGGAAAAGGATCTGCCGTCCAGATTCTACTGGTACTTATAGTGCAGTAGAAGGTCCAAGTCCACCGGCTAAATCTACACACATAGTATCACCTGCTCCACTAGCTACAGCATCCGCTTCAACTGTACCAGCATCTCAATGAGTTACTCGTTCGTTTGCTCCGGAACTGGTCGGTTCCCAAGCTGCCTTCACACCTAACACTACTTCCGAAGCACTGCTGACACAACATGACTTGGCAAGAACAGATGAACCTCATGAGCATCAACACCAAGACGGTACCTGACCGAGTCAACTTGCAGTTGCATGCTCCTTTATATGTACTCTCAAAGTTTGATGTACACTAACACTTTCCATATTCGTTGTTGAACTAGCACCACGACGCAAGCGGAAACAGACATTAGGGATAATGCTTGATAGATTAACAAAATCTAAAGGAGGAAGAATGGAGATCCATTTTGAGGCAGGTTTAAAAAGGCCATGTGATGCCACAGAGTCAGCCAAGTTAGTATCAGAGGCAGCCGTTGCCGTTAGGTGTCATGCACGTATCCTCCCAACGTGGATCCAGTACAGGAATGAGAAAGACAATACCCAGTTTAACACCTTCCTTGACCATTTATCCGTAAGTAATGTTATTCATCGCAATTAGTAACATTGTCTTGCGATGTCCCATACTTTCTAGCTTCCTCCTAATAAGAATAAGACTCACATTCTTGTTTCAGCAGATGAGGTTCAAGTTGGATCCGAAAGATGATCCAACTAAACAAGCATGCACTCATGTTTTTCAGTCTGCTCTACAAAGTATCGGTACCACCTTAGAAAATCTCACTTTGAAGGCAAGGCTAACAATGAAATCGCCCAAACATCTCCAGTGGAATATATTACAGATGAAGACTGGACAGCCCTCGTTAAACACTGGTCTGATCCAAAGTAGCAGTTAGGCTATATGTATTTGATCAGACCACATATTGAACTTATTAATGTATGTGCCTTACAAGTGTATTTTCTTCTAGGCTAACTATTCGAAGAACAAGACCAACCGTTCTAAAGTGAAATTCCAACAGACAACGGGATCTCGTAGCTATATTGCACACTGCGAGGATCCTGTAAATAGTTGCTACTTCCTTCTTTTTTCTATGCCATATTATTGTATCTATATTAACTTGTTCAAAATACAGAGGAAAGCCTATGCGGACCAAAAAGAAACTGAATTGAATGCAGTGCAAATCTTCAAGGATTGCCACACCAGCAAGATGAAGGGCATGAGCACACCAGTTCAAGCCGCTGTTGTAAGTCCTTACTCCTCCTGACTTTGAACTGATTGGTACTGCGATGTGTTCATTTAACTACTTGGTTTGCAGCCAATGTCAGTTATTCTGTTCACTTTTATACACAGTTGTCTTAACGTATCATTTCACCTTACATGGTTTAAAAGAGATGAAGGATATTCTTTTGGTCTTGATCTGTATTCTAGTTGTTATGTTCACATGCGCACACAATGATAAAATAGCATGTTTGTTTTATATTTGTTTGCCCATGATATGAATGATGTCATACTATGTTCATCCTACTTTAAACCATGTCTCTTTATCCTTCGATCACTAGTAGAAAAAGGGCCATTTGTCCCAGTTCGTAAGGGCCATTTGTCCCGGTTGGGGAACCAGGACTAAACAGTCGATACAAATGCCCTAGACCATTAGTCCCGGTTCTTATACCAACTGGGACAGATGGGCCTCCACGTGGCGATTGCGGCTTGCCCAGGCAGGGGGGCCTTTTGTCCCGGTTGGTAGCACCAACCGGGACAAATAAGCTTCCATGCGTCAGCAGTTCATTGGCTAGGGTTTTTGTTTTTTTCTGAAAGGGGGGAGGGGGTTTGGGGGTTTTGTAGGGTTAATTTAGGGGTTTCATATATTGTGTTAGCCCGCTAATAGAGAGAAGTGTCCTCTCTTATCTCCGTGCTTGGTCGACGCTACGTACTATATATATATACGTATAGATCGGAGGACTCGACACACTAGCTAGTAAGCAAATGAAGGAAACCATTAAGTACAGAAGATCGACTTCTCTCCTTCTTCGAGAGAGATAGGTCGAACAACAAGTTTTCGTATATCTATCCGACTCTACTGGCTACATACATACAATATAAGATCTCTTACTACAATTCCCTAACATCTTAAATCATATTCGAGATGGTATTCTCCGGCTTTATTGATGACGTGATCAAGAAAGAATCCCGCCAATTCCTCTTGAATTGCCCGTATGCGATCTTGTGGTAGGAGTTCATCCCGCATCTGCCACATCTAATTTGAAGAAGGGGGTATATATATATATATATATATATATATATATATATATATATAT
>LR738711.1:271812465-271887676 GCA_902687465.1 Secale cereale | reverse complement strand
TGAGAACACGTATATATACAGCCGGTCTATTCTTATAACATTATGAGAATAATATTCTCATAACACTTCTGAACTGCTTTGTTCTACTGCATTGGAAAGCTATGCGCACTGCACAGATACTGCAACAGAATCTTATGTTTGAAAAAATTGTACGTGTTGTTTTTTCGGTACCTTTTTTGCTCTAGTTTTTAACCGTTTATCGGAATTATGCGTGTAATATAGCGTTGAAAAGCTATGGAGTAGACGCAACTTCGCCATGTTGAACACTTTTCAAAATTCATCATAGTTTAAGAGCAGTTTCGAAAATCGTGCGGCTCACAACGAATGGCAGCGAGCGTTTTTTGCGTTTTTTTCTAAACCGCTCGTCAGAATGAAACGTATGATACACCGTTGGAAAGGTATCGTCGGCGCGCATCTTTTTCATGTATATTATTTTTTCTAATTCGCTGCGGTTTAAGAGCAGTTTTGAATTTACTAAATCGCGGAATTGTGTTTCTCAAAAAATTTCAAATTTTCGGTACTGTTTTCACTCCAGTTTTCTAACCATTTGTCGAAACAAGGCGTGTAATAAACCGTTGGAAAGCTACGAACGAGGAGCAACTTTCATATGTTGAAATGTTTTTAAGATTCCTTACGGTTTTTAGTTAAATTTGAAAATCGTGCGGCTGACTACGAAGGGCAGTGGCCGTTTTTCGTGAAATTTTTACAAAACGTTGGTCGAAATGATCCAAATGATACACCATTGGAAAGATATCGTCGAGACGCTACTTTTTCATTTAGAACACCCCCTCTAATTCATTACGGTTGACGAGCAGTTTTGAAATTACAAAAACGCGGAAACTCTGTTTTTCGCGACACCCAAATCGACGCGTTTTTTGCGCTTCCGAACTGCATGTTACTGCAACACAGAGACCAGTGAACTGCATGTTTGAAAAAAGTGTACGTGTTGTTTTTTCGGTACCTTTTTGCTCTAGTTTCTTAACCGTTTATCGGAATTATGCGTGTAATATACCGTTGAAAAGCTATGGAGTAGACGCAACTTCGCCATGTTGAACACTTTTCGAGATTCCGCACGGTTTAAGAGCAGTTTTGAAAACAGTGAACTGCATGTTTGAAAAAACTGTACGTGTTGTTTTTTCGGTACCTTTTTTGCTCTAGTTTTTTAACCGTTTATCGTAATTATGTGTGTAATATACCATTGAAAAGCTATGGAGTAGACGCAACTTCGCCATGTTGAACACTTTTTGAGATTCCGCATGGTTTAAGAGCAGTTTTGAAAACGGTGAACTGCATGTTTGAAAAAACTGTACGTGTTGTTTTTTCGGTACCTTTTTTGCTCTAGTTTTTTAAACGTTTATCGGAATTATGCATGTAATATACCGTTGGAAAGCTATGGAGTAGACGCAACTTCGCCATGTTGAACACTTTTCGAGATTCCGCACGGTTTAAGAGCAGTTTTGAAAACGGTGCGACCGACGAATAATGGCAGCGAGCGTTTTTTTGCGCTTCCGAACTACACAAGAAAACCGCACTGCATCAGGGTAGGAGCCGGCGCGACGGTGCTGGGGGAAGGAGGCGGGGCGGGAGCGCGTGGGTAGGAGGCGGAGCAGTGGTTGCTGTCCTCGGGGCGCTCCGCGCTAGAAACCTATTTAAGTGGGGGTGTTATGAGAATAAGGTTTTTGTTATGAGAATAAGGTCTTAAAGGGTGTTATGAGAATAGACCCATCATATATATATATATATATATATATATATATATATATATATATATATATATATATATATATATATATATATATATATATATATATATATATATATATATATATATGAATTAAACTCAACAGAAATGATAGTAATAAAATAAAATTGTGAATATTTTTGCTTACACACCTCAAATTGTCTTTTAGAGTAGCCCCGCCTATTCTTGGCCGTTCCGTTGTAGATGAACTCGCAGACGTAGTATCCACAGTAATTATTCCCGGCTTCCTGCCACAAGCACTTTACAAGAAATAGAGGTCAATCGAACTGATAATGAAGCATTATAAAGGCATTGATTAAAGTATAGCTAGAGTCAACGAGAGATGCGAGGAACTAGCTAGCTAGTAGTACTTACTTTCGGGTAAATCCATCGCAGTTGCCGCGGCATTACCGGAACTTTTTTGGCGAATTCTTTCCAAACCCTGCGAGACAAAAAAAACAATTACTTTATATCAGGAAAATGAACAGATATGGTGCGGTAATGATCGATTGAACTTACTTGTTGAGCATTTTAGACATGTCCGCATAGTCCTCGGGATCTTTTCGTCTCGAGTCTAAGATGGTTACTAGTCCCTCCTCAAGCTTAATCTCTAGGAGAATATAGTGGAACCTGCGCACGCATGCATACAACTCATCAATTGCATTAATTAATATAACCTCGAGTAATATATAATTAAGGGAAACTGAATATGCACAAGACAGTAACACTCACTTGAAGTTGTAAGGAAAGAGTATTTTATCTTTGTTTTGATTTACTATCAACGGTTGTAGCAAGTTGGCCTCGGCTTCTTTGGCATGATCTTTTACCTGATATTCATCTATGAGATTTGTGTTAATGAAGCCAATATCGTAGATATCAGCTTTTCTACATTCGACGATCTTCAACCTGCATAATATAGTGAGGATAATTATATATACTTGCAATGAAGTATACTTGCAATATGAAGAGCTGAGCTATATATGGAGACTTAATTAATGACAGAACTAGTACTTACAGACAGTAGCAAGTGATCGTTGGTTTATCGAGGGCCTTCTGATTGAAAATGTTGAAGAACTCCTCAAATGTAATAGACAACATATCAATTCCAACGAGGTCGTGCTCCTTTGTAACTTTCAGCATTAGAGTATCCTGGCCACCTGAGTCTCCACACGTTTCCATGTACTAGTCATGCAATCTTCGCATCATCGTGGTTAGAGTTCTAGCATCTTTGGCGAGAGGCTTCACGTACCGGTATTTGTGATCATCCACCTCTAACACATCAGGAAGTAAATCATTGGTCACGTAATCTGCAAGATTGGTACCGGGCGCCATCCCCGGATGATGAGGGACAATATCGCTAGGCACCTTGAGCGGGGGGGCACGATTGGTTCTCTTGTTCGCCGAGCTGGGGAATTTGTTTCCCACTTTTTTCCTGTGCTAACCTGTGATCACTGCAAGTACTTCCCGACCGTGATGCTTCGACATATGACTTTTGAATAATGCGCTCATAGTTGCTTTTCGACGGAGACGGTGGTGGTTTCTTCAGGGCATCAATAGTGCGTTTCGCTCTCGTCGGATCTATCTTCTGCTTTGGAGGTACAAGTTTCTTTGCAAAAAAGTCCTTCACTTCGGCTTTACAGATCTCTGGGTTCTCCTCATCGGTCCTCTCGTATGGTAACTTCTCTAAGGGCCTGAGAGATGGACTGTATCTGTATTGCCTCCTACATCAGGTACTACTGCTAGACGCCTGAGCAGTTCCAGCGGCTGCCTTCTTTTGTTGCTTACGACGCGGAGGAGGAGGCGGGGTGCTACCATGCGCCGGAGCAGCCGGAGCGTCGGCGGCTCTCTTCACGCCTTGCTGACGAGGCGAAGGAGGAGGCGGGCTGCTCGGACACGCCGGCGCAGGCGGAGGAGGAGGCGGGCTGCTCGGACGCGCCGGCGCGAGCGGAGGAGGGGCCGGGCTGCTCGGACGCGCCGGCGCGGGCGGAGGAGGGGGCGGGCTGCTCGGACGCACCGGCCCAGGCGGAGAACGAGGCAGAGTGCCGCCACGATCACCCGGAGAAGGAGATGGAGTGCGCTGATCCCTTGCCGGAGGAGGAGGCGAAGTGCGCTGACTCGCCGGAGGCGTCCTGTTCACAAGGTTGATGAGGTCCTTCCGCCATAGGCATGGAGTCTTCAGAGAAGAACCCAGCCGAGTCTCCCCTTCACCGGTAGGGTGGTCAAGCTCGAGATCCTCAAACACCTCCGTTATTTGATCCACCATCACCCTAGCACATCCTTCTGGAATCGGACGGCAGTGAAAAGTTGCGCGGGGTTCAGAAGGAAAAACAGAGCCTACAGCCGCCTTGACTTTGAATTGCATCCATTGCGTCATAAGGTGGCAATGTTGAGACTCCATGATAGCATCCACGGGGTAGCTAGCAGGAGCATCCAAGACAGGCTCCTCAGGCAGCTCGGTGGAAGCCACGCTGCTTCTCCGCTGAGATGGCGGGGTAGCTTCGACAAGTTGCTTGCTGCGAGATTCTTCTCGTTCGTCCTCTAGCGCTTTTACTCTTGCGTGCAGCGCCTGCAAAGTGGTCTCATCCACTTTCTTCTTCCTCTCCCGGCATTTGTAACCGCTTGCATCGGGAAACCCGGCCTTCCAAGAAAGGGAGCCTGGCATGCCTCGTGTCCGTCCAGGGTGCTCAGGATTCCCGAGGGCCATTGTGAGCTCGTCGTTCTCTCTGTCGGGAACGAACGTCCCTTGCTGCGCTGCTTCAATATAGAACTGAAGCTGTGTGATGGGTATTGCAAGTTGCTCCTCCGTCCAAACGCACTTCCCTGTTACAGGGTCCAAGGTTCCCCCAACTCCAAAGAACCAAGTCCTTGAACGGTCTTGCCAGTGTAATGTCTGTGGTTCGATCCCTTTATCAAGCAGGTCATTCTCGGCCTTGTCCCACAACGGCCAGGCTTTGAGGTAGCCACCTGACCCCATGCGATGGTGATACAGCTTCTTCGCAGCATTTTTCTTGTTTCTCTCTGACATCTGCTTACTCTTTTCCGATTTCTTGTGGGCCACAAATGCGTCCTAGTGATCTCTGAGCTTCTCAAACCGGCCGGTGAATTCTGGAGTCTTCTTTTTTCGACAAACTTTCCATTCAGCTCATTCTTCCACCTCCTGAATAGCTCCCCCATCTTCTTAAGAGCGGCCGCCTTGACCAATTGCTCTATAACTGGTGGATGCTTCTCCGGATCCTCCTCTGGCAGAAATTGGACTTTAGCGCGGTCCAAAGATCATTTTTCTGCATATCGTTGACATAAGACACCTGAGAGTCTTCGTTCTTAGGCTTGTACCATAGGTGGATGCTGATCGGGATCATGTCCCTAACAACAACCCCGCACTGAGCAGTAAATGCGTCCTTGGCTTTCCTAGGTTTACTCGGTAGGCCATCGCGCCCATTTTCTTCGATGATGAACTTTTCATCCTGGCACAACCTTTTCTTCGGGCCTCGTGTCTTTACCGAACTTTGGCTCGATCCGGAGGGCTAGAAAAGAAGAAATAAGAGAGTTAATACGTGTACATATAAACCAAAACAATCAATGCATCAATTAGCTATAGTGTTAGCACATGCTTAATGAATAGATATATACGTGGCCGGACTTCGTTCGGTCACCGGAGTCGTCATCACCGTGTCCTTCTTCCACCAGTAATCGGTCACCGGAGCCGTCATCACCGTGTCCTTCTTCCACCGGTAATCGGTCATCGGAGCCATCATAATCATGTGTTTCCTCCTCCATTAGATCACCGGAGCCATCATAATCATGTGTTATCTCCTCCATTGGATCACCGTAGCCTACTTCTTCATCACCATGTCCTTCCAAATGACCATCGTAGTCGATGTTGATATACATTTCGACAGCAGCTCCGTCTGCGATTATGTCCCCCAACCCATGTTCTGCTACCTCATCTCGTCCTATGTCCATAGTTTCTGCAAATATTATGACATGGAAATTATTATACAAACATGACAGAACGGATATATTAGTGGCCTCGACGCTTCTCTAGGGTTTGTGGTGGCCTCGGCTATCCCTCCCCCCCCCCTCATGTCGAAGTTATCAGGGAGGGGGTATATATATATATCGAGAATGACGACATATACGTAGAAAAAATGTTATAGGGTAGGGGGGTAGATATCGGTCGACCCCCCCTCATGTCGAAGTTATCGGGGAGGGGGTATATCGACAAAATTACATCATCATATATCATCGAATAAAATTACATCATCATCATCATATATTATAAATCTAAAAAAGTTTTCATATATCACCATATATATCATCATCATCTAGTACAAAAAAATTGACCAATCAAGTTTTCATATATCATCATCATCTACTACAGAAAAAATTGACCCCTCGACGACACTCGAACCCTCGACCCTCGAACCCTCGGCCCCTCGACGACCCTCGAACCCTCGACCCTCCACCCCTCGACCCCTCGGCAACCCTTGACCCCTCGAACTCTCAACCCTCGACCCCTCGACATTTTTTCTTCTTCTTCTTCTTCTTCATCTTCTTATTTATTTCTCCTCTTCTTGCTTCTCCTCTTCTTCTCCTTTTCCTTTTCCTTCTTCCTAAGATAAACATAAGCTAAAATAATCCTAAAACTAAACAAAACTTCTCCTCCTCCTTTTTTTCTTCTTCTTTTTTTCATCTTAAAACTTTATGAACAAAATTACAACAGAAAAAAACCATAAAAATTCTATGAACAAAATAAAAATTCTATGAACAAAATTACAATAGAAAAAATCATAAAAATTCTAACATTTGCATATTCTTTGCATATGAACATATACATCATCATATATATGAAAAAAACAAGCATATATATATATATATATATATATATATATATATGAAAAAAAGGGAGGGCGCCGACCAAGGTGACGGCACGGGCGACGGCAACGGCGGGGGCGGGCGACGGCGACGGCGACGGCGGGCGACAGCGAGGGCGCGGGAGACGGCAACGGCGAGGGCGCGGGTGAAGGTGACGGCGGGGGCGGCGGGCGGCGGCGGCGCAGCCTGGCGGCGTCGATTTGCTCGGCGTCATCGGGGGCAACTGGCGATGAATGTGAAAATTTCCTAAGTGTTGCTTATATAGGAAAGCCTTTAGTCCCTATTCATGGCACCAACCGGGACCAATGCCTCCTATTAGTCTCGGTTGGTGCCACCAACCGGGACCAAAGGTCTGTTTTCAGCAGCCCAGAGGGCGGGAAGCTGAGGCCTTTGGTCCCGGTTGGTGGCACCAACCAGGACTAAAAGGGGGGCATTGGTCCCGGTTGGTGCCACAAACCGGGACCAAAGGCTGGTATTGGTCCCGGTTCGAGCCACCAACCGGGACCAATAGCCTGTGCACAGCGGCGTGGTGGTGGGAGTTTAGTCCCACCTCACTAGCTGAGAGCGCCCAACACCTGTTTATAAGCCCCGCTGCCTCCTCCATCTCGAACTCCTCTGAACTGCAGGCCTATGGGCCTAAACAAGAATTTTATTTTGCTTTTTATTTATTTTATGAAAAAAAATTGCTTTTATAATAGAAAATACTTTGATAATTTTAGTTGCGTAAATTTTATATAATTCTTGTTTCACTAATACAAAACGGACTATCTGTTTCGAGGTATCAGGGTTTTAGACGAAAACTCATCTGTTACAAAGGGATTTCAAAATTTTTACTTATTTGAACTAAAGACTACTTATGTGTTCAAAATGCACAATTACAAAGTGATATTCTAGATTAAAGGCATCATCACAATAGTTGTGGAGAAAAAGTCTTCACTTTTTCTTCGCTTGTGTCCTTTGCTTATTGCGCCGTAACCATGGATAATCTTCATCCTTTATCAGGGTGCTTGGGTCAGCCTTGACTTTGAAGGGGGGAATTTCATGAAACTTTTCATAATCTTTAGAAATGTCTGTCTTGTCCTCCACTCCCACGATGTCTCTTTTTCCTGAAAGAACTATGTGGCACTTTGGTTCATCGTTTGATGTGTTCGCTTCCATATCTTTTCTTTTTCTGGTTCTTGTAGACATGTCCTTCACATAGAAAACCTGCACCACATCATTGGCTAGGACGAACGGTTCATCTGTGTACCCAAGATTGTTCAGATCCACTGTTGTCATTCCGTAATCTGGTTCTACCTGTACCCCGCCTCCTAACAGATTGACCCATTTGCACTTAAACAAAGGGGCCTTAAAATCATGTCTGTAGTCAAGTTCCCACATGTCCACTATGTAACCATAATATGTGTCCTTTCCCTTAGTGGTTGGTGCATCAAAGCGGACACCGCTGTTTTGGTTGGTGCTCTTTTTATCTTGGGCGATCGTGTAAAATGCATTCCCATTTATCTTGTATCCTTTGTAAGTCAATACAGTCGAAGATGGTCCCCTGGACAACGAGTACAGCTCATCACAAATAGTGTTGTCACCTCTGAGACGTGTTTCCAACCAACTGTCGAAAGTCTCGATGTGTTCACATGCAATCCAGTTGTCACACCGCTCCGGTTGTTTGGAGCACAGACTTTTCTTGTGTTCATCGACATACGGGGTCACCAGGGTAGAGTTCTGTAGAACTGTGTAGTGTGCTTCAGACCAAGAATGCACGTCCCTGCATATTATTGACTCCCCTCCAAGTGTGCCTTTCCCAGTTAGTTTCCCCTTATACCGCGATTTAGGGAGACCAATCTTCTTAAGGCCAGGAATGAAGTCAACACAAAACCCAATGACATCCTCTGTTTGATGGCCCACGGAGATGCTTCCTTCTGGCCTAGCGCGGTTACGGGCATATTGCTTTAGGACTCCCATGAACCTCTCAAAGGGGAACATATTGCGTAGAAATACGGGGCCCACAATGACAATCTCGTCGACTAGATGAACTAGGACGTGCGTCATGATATTGAAGAAGGATGGTGGGAACACCAGCTCGAAACTGACAAGACATTGCACCACATCACACCTTAGCCTTGGTATGATTTCTGGATGGATCACCTTCTGAGAGATTGCATTGAGGAATGCACATAGCTTCACAACGGCTAATCGGACGTTTTCCGGTAGACGCCCCTCAGTGCAACCGAAAGCAGTTGCGTCATGATCACGTGGCAGTCATGAGACTTTAGGTTATGGAACTTTTTCTCTGCCATATTTATTATCCCTTTTATATTCGACGAGAAGCCAGACGGGACCTTCATACTGAGCAGGCATGCAAAGAAGATTTCCTTCTCTTCTTTGGTAAGAGCGTAGCTGGCAGGACCTTCATACTGCTTTGGAGGCAGGCCGTCTTTTTCGTGCAAACGTTGCAGGTCCTCCCGTGCCTCCGGTGTATCTTTTGTCTTCCCATACACGCCCAAGAAGCCTAGCAGGTTCACGCAAAGGTTCTTCGTCACGTGCATCACATCGATTGAAGAGCGGACCTCTAGGTCTTTCCAGTAGGGTAGGTCCCAAAATATAGATTTCTTCTTCCACATGGGTGCACGTCCCTCATCGTCATTCAGAACAGATAGTCTGCCGGGACCCTTTCCAAAGATTACCTGTAAATCATTGACCATAGCAAGTACGTGATCACCGATACGCATGGCGGGCTTCTTCCGGTGATCTGCCTCGCCTTTGAAATGCTTGCCTTTCTTTCGACATTGATGATTGGTCGGAAGAAATCGACGATGCCCCAGGTACACATTCTTCCTGCATCTGTCTAGGTATATACTTTGCGTGTCAACTAAACAGTGCGTGCATGCGTGGTATCCCTTCTTTGTTTGTCCTGAAAGGTTACTGAGAGCAGGCCCATCATTGATGGTTACAAACAGCAACGCATGTAGGTCAAATTCCTCCTGGTTGGCCTCATCCCACGCACGTACACCTAGTCCATTCCACAGATGTAAAAGTTCTTCAACTAATGGCCTTAGGTACACATCAATGTCGTTGCCGGGTTGCTTAGGGCCTTGGATGAGTATTGGCATCATAATGAACTTCTGCTTCATGCAAGCCAAGGAGGAAGGTTATAGATACATAGAGTAACGGGCCAGGTGCTGTGATTGCTGCTCTGCTCCCCAAAAGGATTAATGCCATCCGCGCTTAAACCAAACCATGCGTTCCTTGCGTCACCTGCAAACTCCTCCCAGTATGTTCTCTTGATTTTTCTCCATTGCGACCCTTCAGCGGGTGCTCTCAACTTCCTTTCTTTCTTACGGTCCTCTGCGTGCCATCGCATCAACTTGGCATGCTCTTTGTTTCTGAACAGACGTTTCAACTATGGTATTATAGGAGCATACCACATCACCTTGGCAGGAACCCTCTTCCTAGGGCGCTCGCCGTCGACATCACCAGGGTCATCTCGTCTGATCTTATACCGCAAGGCACCGCATACCAGGCATGCGTTCAAATGCTCGTACGCACCGCGGTACAGGATGCAGTCATTAGGCATGCATGTATCTTATGCACCTCCAATCCTAGAGGGCATACGACCTTCTTTGATGCGTACGTACTATCGGGCAATTCGTTATCCTTTGGAAGCTTCTTCTTCAATATTTTGAGTAGTTTCTCAAATCCTTTGTCAGGCACACCATTCTCTGCCTTCCACTGCAGCAATTCCAGTACGGTATCGAGCTTCGTGTTGCCATCTTCGCAATTGGGGTACAACCCTTTTTTGTAATCCTCCAACATGCGATCGAACTTCAGCTTCTCCTTTTCACTTTTGCACTGTCTCCTTGCATCAACAATGACCCGACGGAGATCATCGTCGGGCGCAACATTGTCTGGTTCCTCTTGACCTTCAGCAGCTTCCCCCGTTGCAGCATCACCGCATTCGGGGGGGCACATAGTTGTCATCGTCCTCTTCTTCTTCGTTGTCTTCCATCATAACCCCTATTTCTCCATGCTTGGTCCAAACATTATAGTGTGGCATGAAACCCTTATAAAGCAGGTGAGTGTGAAGGGTGCTCGAGTCGGAGTAAGACCTCGTATTCCCACAGATAGTGCATGGACAGCACATAAAACCATTCTGCTTGTTTGCCTTAGCCACTTCGAGAAAATTATGCACGCCATTAATGTACTCTGAGGTGCGTTTGTCACCGTACATCCATTGCCGGTTCATCTGCTTGCATTTATATATAATTAAGTATGTCAAAAACCATTACAGAACATCATGGATAGATAAGTGATCAAATTAATATAAGTTCATCATCACATTATATTCAAAGTACATTCACATATAGCTCACCACGATGGTGCCGGCGACGAGATCAGCGCGGGCGATCGACGGCGGTGAAGACGGGGACTGGATGTATGACGGACTGCTCAACCTAGCCAAATCTTGGAGAAAATGGAGCTTCGAGTTCGAGCTTCGAGAGGATAAAGCTTAACTAGTGTGGCTCGGTCATTTCATCGAGCACCTCATGTGCATATATGGGAGGTGAGTTAGAGCACCACACAAAGCTCTCCCCTCGCCGGCCAGAAAAAACAGAGCAGTGTGGGCCCACCGGCGATGGGGTATATATAAGCAACCAATTGGTCCCGGTTCGTTACTAGAACCGGGTCTAAAGGCCACCCATTTGTCCCGGTTCCAGTCACGAACCGGGACCAATGGGTGTGGGCTAGGAGCGAGGCCTATTGGTCCTGGTTCGTGCCTGGAACCGGGACAAATGGGTCCAGACCAACCGGGACAGATGCCCCACGAGGGCCGGCCGGCCCACTGGGCACATGAACCGGGACGTATGCCCCCATGGGTCCCGGTTCGTGGGCGAACTGGGACTAATGGGCTGGCCAGGCCCGAACCAAAGCCCTGTTTTCTACTAGTGGATGTCAACGAATGTGAGGAAATAGACAATACAGTAGGCATGCTACATGGACATATGTTCCGAAAGTGATTTTATTATGTAGTTGGCACTACAATACATGCAAATGTATTACAGTACTTCACGAAAATAAGTTATGTATAAACGTGTAACCTACTTTGTTTGTTTTTGTCTCATTAGTAACTTATCTGGTACACTAATCTACAAGTTCAAACTTTCAGGAAGCTATGGAAAAAATGATTGAACAGCCAGAATGATGCGGAGCATCCCAAGGTCATCCCCATGGACCTACCATCGTATCACCAAGTGCCAAGTGGACCCATGACACGCGCTCGAGCAGGACCTCTCGAGACCGAGGTGACTTCACTCCTCTCTCTACGTCACTTTGATTCACATGAGACATGGCTGCTACCCTCATCAGAGACTCTTTGCATACTCAGGCACCTCGGGAGCAACCATGGAGAAGCCAAGGAACAAGAAGAATCGAAGGAGGAAGAAGGAGGAGAAAACAGCCGAAACTCACACAGCCCGGATGATCCGGACGAAGTCCCGGACGATCCGGCCAGAGCCCGGATGATCCGGACAAACGTCCGGACGATCCGGACAATGCACGCCCCGACACCCGAAGCTCCACGTCGAAGCCGGATCATCCGGACCCCGGCCCGGATCATCCGGACACCCCCGGACATCCGGGCCACCCGTAGCAGATCAGACATGTCCGGATCATCCGGACGCCGCCCCGGATCATCCGGACCAACGTCCGGATCATCCAGACAGTGCGTGCGTGCATGACTATTGGGCCGAAGCCCATGTACCCCTTCGCCCCTCCTAGCCTATATATATCGCTCTACCTAAACTATCTAGGGTTAGCATTTGTGTTAGCTCATCCAAAACCTTAGTGGTTCCTCTCCTACGAGACCACGGCCTCTTCGGAGAAGATCCATCGGATTCAAGACCTCCTATACGGAGAAGAACATCAAGACCTCCTCACGGAGATGACCACCGCCACTTGTATCATCCTTAGTTGATCGTGCATCGTGCATCGCACTTTGTGTACCCGGATCTAGCATTTGTGTACCTAAGCTTGTTGATTTGAGTGTTTTCTCCTTGTTTCTCTTGTGTTTTTCCTCGTGCCCCTCATGTTCTTCCTAGTGATCCCTCCTTTTCGTGAAAGATCGGCCACGTAGGGTTCCAGCCTACATCATCTATGGTATCATGAGCCTTGGTTGATCACGAATTTGGAGCCCCACACCTTGTTTTCTAGCTTGTTTTTGTTGTTTTTCGTCCAAATTCGAAAATCCCCACAATAATAGCCCCACAAATTTTTTTGTGATTTGTGTGTTTTGATGAGATTTTGTTGATTGTGATCCGTGGTTGAGTTGTGTGACAAGTGGATTATCATTTTCCCCACCCCCACCCTCAAATCCGCCCAAAAACCTAGAAAAAATACTTTTTCCACCGAATTTTCCCCTTCTCCACGACTTCATCCCGACCGGATTTGACAAACCCGGATCATCCGGACATCCACCTGGAGCATCCGGCTCCACCCGGATCATCCGCTAGACGCTCGGATCATCTGGCTACCTCTGACGAAACCGCATCCTGCAGTTTTTCGCAACCCCGTTTCCGCCACCGCAAAAACCCTAGACACCTCTTCCGCTATACCCGTGACATATCCACCACCACCACCATTGCCTAACCAACATCACTACGGTCTTACCTCTTTGTGTCTTGGATCATTTGTGTTGTGGTTTTCTCCGTTTCCATTTGTGTTTCGGCTATCTCGGAGCGGAACGACATCGACAAGACCACCTCTTAACCTCGCCAAGGACGGTAACATCGACGACACCTTGTTTACTACCTTGCAATTGCATTGATAGACCCTCATCGCCCATTTTGCGTAGCTTTCCTACCGAGACTAGCCATTTGAGTATTGCCGGGCCACGACACTTGTGCACATTAGTGATAGTCATAGACATTGCATACTACCTCATCATATCTACGTGTGACACAAGAGTGTTCCGCATACACAATAGCTACCTTGATCCGAGAAGCATGCATAAGTGGCCAACGAAAGAGCTCACAAGCTTTTAAGCAAAAGAGCCATCCAAAGCTTATAAGCAAAAGCGCAATAGCATCAAACGCCTTGCATCAAAAGAGATCATATGAAATAGCAATACATCATCTTGTGCTAAAGCATCGGCGGATCATACACTTATAGCATACTTGTGATAGGAAGTCAATACATTGCACTTATAGGTCGTGCACAATTGCGTATCCGCCTCTTAAGCAATCGGTTAGCGTATCTCTAGCGTTGTGCAACACGAGCATTTTCCATGGATTCCACATTTTCGCTCACTTTTGGTTGCACAACCACATTTATCTATCTGTGTGTGTGTGTTCCGTGTGCTACTTCTTGTTTATGATCTACTTGTTGCATGAGCCAATTGTGAATCATTTTCAACATCATTGAATCTTACTCACTTTTTACATTGAATTTTGCCACCATCCTAACCAAGCTCCTCTCAAAGCTTTACTTGTGTAGGTATGAGAATCGACAAGACTTGGTACCAATAGTGTTATTTCCGGGTTACATTATTGAGTGATCATCGATCCATTGTCAACTTCGGTCAAGGTACATTTGGTATTGTCTTCTCCTTTCTCCCACTCACATACTTGCTTGTGACGATGGATAGGCCAAGTACATCTACGAACCCTCTCTTCGATGATCCTCAATAATGAAACAACTACGTCACCAAACTACATCTCTTCGGTGTCCAACGAGCTCTCCATCAAGAAAGCGAAGCTATGCGAGAGCACATTGAGAAAGTCGCCGGCGATGCACGACAATTTGAAGCAAGAACAAGAGAGCAATTCGACATCATCAACACCAACATGGCTACTCAATTCGAGCGCTACGGACTTTGATAGTCAACTGACGCTCGTCTTTCACATCTTCTCAAAGACGAAACCGCTCAAGTTGAAACACCGACTCCACGGATGACTCAAGTACCCCTACATCCAACACTCTTCGTCAAGCCGCACGTCAAGCTCGACACGACAACCGGAATCCACTTCATGACAAGAGTTCCCAAGACATACTTGACGAGCAAGATAGTCGACATCGAAAAAACCAAGCTACACTTGAGCAAGCACAAGAATGGCAAAGACTACGCCAACAACAACAAGAGCGAGCACGTCAACACCAATAAGAACAAGATGCCGAAGCTCATCGTCAAGCACAACACCACCGAGAAGCTCAATCTCTTGAGGCGCAACGAGCATTACGTGACTCACATCGCAATGTGGCAACTCGCAATCGACAAACTCGTCAAGAAGAGTATTTCCTTCGCGATGAGATGCACGAGAGGCGCCACCAAGCACAAATGCAACAAGAGGCTCCTCCTCAAGCGCGACAAGAGCAACAACCTCAACAAGAACTGCTAGCTCGGCAAGTACACAATGACAATGAACATATACTCCGCCAAGAGCAACATGAGATTGACAACCGTCCAAATCAAGAATGCCCTCCCAATAGGCAAGCAAACAATGAAGAACATCGCTATGGCAAGCTTAAGTTCACCATGCCAAAGTTTTCCGGAAGCATTGATCCCGAAGACTACCTCTCATGGGCATTGAAGGTTGACAAGATCTTTCGCCTACACAACTTTGATGAAGAGAAGAAAATTGCAATGGCCTCCCTTGAGTTCCAAGACTATGTGCTCATTTGGTGGGATCAAATCATCGAGAGATGAGAAGCAAAAGGCGAACCTCCTATCACTACTTGGGTTCAAATGAAGGAAGTCATGAGAGCATGTTTCGTGCCAACACACTACAACCGAGACTTGTTCAAGAAGCTACAACTCCTCAAGCAAGGTACCAAGTCCGTTGAAGAGTACTACAATGAGATGGAGATTGCCATAATACGAGCAAACATCACGAAAGATGAAGAAAAAACAATGGCGAGATTCTTGAATGGACTCAACTATCCTATCAAGAAGATTGCGGACTTTCAACCATACACCAATCTCCTCGAGCTAGTACATCAAGCCACCAAAGCAGAGCGACAATTTCAAGAGGACTACAAGTACTCCAAGTTCACCTCCAAGAACTTCGGCTCCTACAACCAAGCTTCAACGACTTCGGCTCCTCCTACCCCTACCAAGCCATCTACAAACTTCGGTGACAAGTCAAGCTACAAGAATGCGACTACATCAAGTCGGCCACCTTCTACGAGCAACTTCAAGCCAAGAACTTCTTCATCTACAAATCCAACTGAGGACAACTCAAAGATGAGTTCCATCAAATGCTTCAAGTGCCAAGGGCGAGGCCACAAGTCATTTGAGTGCAAGACCGTTCGTACCATGATCATCAATGATGACGGTTCTTATGACTCAATGAGCGATGATGGGATGGAAGCACTTGAACATGTAGCTATGAATCGCCAAGTGAATGAATATGAAGACCATCAAGTGCTTTGTGACAATGACTCGAGTCCCAATCTCGTTGTCTCTAAGGTCTTGACACTCCAACATAAACAAGATGGCGATCAAAGATGTCATATCTTCCATACCAAGGCCGAGATCAATGGACGCTCCGTCAAGGTTATCATCGATGGAGGAAGTTGTCATAACTTGGCAAGCGAAGAGCTATGCGACAAGCTAAACTTGGTGAAATCGAAGCACCCACATCCCTACAAGGTCCAATGGCTTAGTGACGCCGGAACTCTTCGAGTCGAGCATACCGTGCAAGTTTCCTTCAAGATAGGCGCCTACGAGGACACACTTAAGTGTGATGTGGTCCCTATGTCCGTGTGCCACCTTCTTCTTGGACGACCATGGCAATATGATCGTGGAGTCACACACAATGGACGGACCAATCACTATAGCTTCAAGATGAAAGGAAAGGAGTTCGTGCTACGCCCAATGTCACCAAGTCAAGTAGCCGCAGATAAACACATACCTACCAACCATCATGGAGAGAGTGGTGAGAGAGTGAGCCACCAAAAGGAGAGTGAGAGCTACAAGCCAAATATGAGCGACTCCACGATGAGTGACAAGAAACAACTAGTGATATTTGCCACCAAAAGTGAGATGAGAGAAGTGTGTGAGAACCCCTCGAGTGTCTTTCACCTTGTGCTTTTATGCAAAGGGGAAGCCAAACCTACTAACACTTCACCACCTCCACCTTTAGTGTTGTCTCAATTGTTGCAGGAATTCTCGGACGTCTTTCCCAATGAGCAACCTCTAGGTCTACCTCCCCTTCGTGGAATCAAACACCGCATCGACCTCATATCCGGCGCACCACTTCCGAACAAGGCTCCTTACCGCATCAACCCCGAGGAAACCAAGGAGATACAACGGCAAGTACAACAACTCATCGACAAAGGTCATGTACGTGAAAGCTTGAGCCCTTGTGCCATTCCGGTTATTCTCGTGCCTAAGAAAGATGGAAGTTTTCACATGTGCTCCGATTGTCGCCCGATAAATGCTATCACTGTTAGATACCGTCACCCTATCCCATGCTTAGACGACATGCTTGATGAATTATGTGGTGCCACCATCTTTTCAAAATTTGATCTTAAAAGTGGTTACTACCAAATTTGCATTCAAGAGGGTGATGAGTGGAAAACGGCTTTCAAAACCAAGTTTGGGTTATATGAGTGGCTTGTCATGCCAATGGGTTTATCGGAAGCGTCCGATTCATTTATGCGTCTCATGCATTTTGTTCTACGACCCTACATAGGCGTCTTTGTAGTGGTTTACTTTGATGACATCCTCGTTTTTAGCAAGTCGCTTGAGGACCATGTGACACACATCCGTATGATTTTACAAACCCTTCGGAAAGAGCGCTTATATGCTAACATGGAAATGTGCACTTTTGGCGTTGACAAGGTTGTTTTCTTAGGATTTGTCATTTCTACCCAAGGTGCTCACGTTGATGAAACTAAAATTGAAGCAATTAAAATTTGGCCTCAACCAACGAACCTCCAACAAGTGCGTAGCTTTCTTGGTTTAGCCGGTTTCTATCGACGTTTTCTGCAGGACTTTAGCACAATTGCTATGTCTCTACACGCCTTGAGCAAGAAGAACGCACCCTTTGTTTGGGGTCCTTCACAAGACACCGCGTTCATTAAGCTCAAATACCTGCTTACCCAGACACCACTTCTTGCCCTACCAAACTTTAATATACCTTTTGAGATTCATTGTGACGCTAGCGGCACCGGCATAGGTGGCGTGCTCATGCAAGAAAAGCGCCCAATTGCGTACTTTAGCGAGAAGCTATCCAGAGCGCAACTAAACTACCCCATCTATGATAAAGAGCTATATGCCTTGGTGAGAGTTTTGCATGTTTGGGAACATTACCTTAGACCTCATGAATTCATTCGTCATACGGACCATGAGACTCTCAAGTATCTCAAGGGTCAAACTAAGTTGAACAAGCGTCATGCTAAGTGGAGTGAGTTCATTGAGTCTTTTCCCTACGTCATCAAGTACATCAAAGGCAAAGAAAATGTTGTGGCGGATGCGCTTTCCCGCAAATGCATGCTTGTCACAAAACTTGAGTTGAATGTTATAGGCTTTGAGCACATAAAAGACTTATATGAGCATGATCCTTTCTTTGCAAATCCTTATGCTAAGTGTTTGACTCACACTTCTTGGGAACATTACTACATCAAGGACGGATATCTTATGAGAGCTAACAAACTTTGCATTCTCGAGTCTTCACTTCGTTTGATCCTTTTGCAGGAATCTCATGGAGGAGGACTCATGGGACACTTTGGTCATGACAAGACATTTGCTACGCTCTCCAAGAACTACTTTTGGCCCAAGATGCTACGTGACGTCTCATGCCTCACCAACTGATGCTCTACATGTCGCAAAGCTAAGTCAAAAGCTCAATCTCATGGTCTTTACATGCCACTTCCTATTCCATACCATCCATGGGAAGACATAAGCATGGACTTTATACTTGGATTGCCTAGGACTCAAAATGGAAAATATTCCGTGTTTGTTGTCGTCGATAGATTCTCTAAAATGGCTCATTTCATTCCTTGTAACAAGATCGACGATGCTTCACATGTGGCAAATCTATTTTGTAGGGAAATCATTCGTCTACATGGAGTGTCCAAGACGATCGTGTCGGACCGGGACATCAAGTTCTTGAGCTACTTTTGGAAGACTCTATGCGCCAAACTCGGAATCAAGCTCCTCTTCTCTTTGGCATATCATCCACAAACCGACGGCCAAACGAAGGTGACCAACCGCACGCTTTCAACGCTTCTTCGCGTGTTGATCAAGAAGAACATCAAGGAATGGGAGCAATGTTTGCCCATCGCCGAGTACGCCTACAACCGTGCAAGACATTCGACTACCGGCAAGTCCCCTTTCGAGGTCGTCTACGGCTTCAACCCGTTGTCCCCATTGGACATCCTACCTCTACCTCTACAAGAACGCATCAACTTGGACGCAAGTTCTCGAGCAAGCTATCTCAAGAAGGTGCATGAAGCTACAAGGGCAACGATCGAGCGGCAAGTACATCGACTAGCGTCCAAGATCAACGCTAACAAGAGACCCATGGTGTTCCAACCGGGAGATCTCATATGGCTACATCTTCGCAAGGACCGTTTCCCCCATGAGCGCAAGTCCAAACTACTACCTCGGGCCGACGAACCCTTCAAGGTGCTAGCACACTACAACAACAATGCATACAAGCTCGACCCTCCACGCGACAAGTACAACGTGGGCGATGTATTCAGTGTCAAGGATCTCTCCACTTTCCATGGTGATGAAGATTTCAATCCGAGGTCGGATCTTTCCCAAGGGAGGGGAGATGACGCGGAGCATCCCAGGGTCATCCCCATGGACCTACCATCGTCTCACCAAGTGCCAAGTGGACCCATGACACGCGCTCGAGCACTAGCTGTCGAGACCGAGGTGACTTCACTCCTCTCTCTATGTCACTTTGATTCACATGAGACATGGCTGCTACCCTCATCAGAGACACTTTACATACTCAGGCACCTCGGGAGCAACCATGGAGAAGCCAAGGAACAAGAAGAATCGAAGGAGCAAGAAGGAGGAGAAAACAGCCGAGACTCAGACAGCCCGGATGATCCGGACGAAGTCCAGGACGATCCGGCCAGAGCACGGATGATCCGGACAAATGTCCGGACGATCCGGACAATGCACGCCCCGACACCCGAAGCTCCACGCCGAAGCCGGATCATCCGGACCCCGGCCCGGATCATCCGGACACCCCCGGACATCCGGACCAAGACCTGGACATCCGGGCCACCCGCAGCAGATCAGACATGTCTGGATCATCCGGACGCCGCCCCGGATCATCCGGACCCCCGGAGCCCGGATCATCCGGACCAACGTCCGGATCATCCGGACAGTGCCTGCGTGCATGACTATTGGGCCGAATCCCATGTACCCCTTCGCCCCTCCTAGCCTATATATAACGCTCTACCTAAACTATCTAGGGTTAGCTTTTGTGTTAGCTCATCCAAAACCTTAGTGGTTCCTCTCCTACGAGACCGCGGCCTCTTCGGAGAAGATCCACCAGATTCAAGACCTCCTATACGGAGAAGAACATCAAGACCTCCTCACGGAGATGACCACCGCCCCTTGTATCGTCCTTAGTTGATCGTGCATCGTGCATCGCACTTTGTGTACCCGGGTCTAGCATTTGTGTGACCAAAGCTTGTTGATTTGAGTGTTTTCTCCTTCTCTCTCTTGTGTTTTTCCTCGTGCCCCTCGTGTTCTTCCTCGGGATCTTCCTTTTCGTGAAAGATCGGCCACGTAGGGTTCCACCCTACATCACACAACCACCTGAAGGTGACGAGGCTACCACACGCACAATTTCACCTCTTGTTGCAGTGTGTTAGTATCTCTCCACTAACAGTGCAAAAAGCACCTTCCTGTGTAATTCTGGGTTGGTTGTCAAGGTAACCTCGTCCAAATCGCCTACTAAACAAAATCTTTCCGCTAGACAGAGTGATATATCTGTGCTCTAGACACAAGTCCAATCCCTAATGGACATCGTTTTGGAAACAAGAATAGAGGTTGACAAATGTTGTCAAGATATGAATGGTTTTGAAACCAGACTACCAGACATTTGCTTCGTTGTTCAAGAGCAATGGTGGAAAAAGGTGAAGATCGTGCTGCTCCATCAGATTCTACAGTCTAAAACATTAGCACTCAGGTCAAATGATCTATGCTTCTATACATCTGATGGTGCTTTTATCTGCAAGGACTATAAACTTTATGCCAACAGGCCTTTTGTTGTGATACAGCATTTATGATGCTGCCAAAGGCTGCAATAATTACGACACTATTTTTGTATAGTGTAGGTTTATCTTAGTAATGTATTCGGCCGAAAGCTTCTTAGTATCCCAACATGCCAACATTCGTCGGGCCCATTCCAATTGGGCTAAAAATGATTATGGGCCGAAATTTGCATGTAGCCCACTAAAAATATATGGGCTAAATCAGCATAAGATTTCATATTTTTCTGGTAGGCCTGTGCCCATAGTGGGCCTTTAACAGGCCTAAACATAATTTGGGCCCTCGGTAACAATATGCCATTTACAGGTGTAAATATCTCGAGCCCGTAAAAAACATGGGCCTTTAAAAGACCGAAAGTGAGATTGGGCCCATTTATGATGCGGATCTTTCACATGCCGAAATTCGGATGGGCCGTAAATGCGCCGACCTAATACGCGGGCCTTTAACAGGCCGTAAGTTCAGTCGGGCTAGATTATCGTAATTTTTATATGGGCCGTTAATGGGCCTGATGTGACGTTGGGCCACATATGGCCCATGGAGTTCGTCCGACGTATCACAACAGGCCGAAAGTGGCCCAAATCTATAGTGGGCCTCTAACAGGCCGAATGTCACACATGGCGGAATATGACCCAAATCCTTCACGGTCGTTTATGGGCCGAAAGTTTCAATGGCCAGTAAATGGGACCAAATGAAGCAGGACCTTTAATAGGCCGGAAATACACCGGGCCGTAATTCGGCTCGTATACTTAGCGGACTGTTAACGGGGCAGAAGTGACCATGGGCCCCGGATGATGACAAGTTTAGGACAGGCCGTTGACGGCCCGATTTGACACTAGCCGTATGGGCCTTAACTGAGAATGTTGGGCCTTTAGCTGGGCCGGCCCATTATGGCTTGCAAAATCACGTGGGCCTTTAGCTGGGCCGGCCCATTATAATACGCAAAATCTCGTGGGCCATTTGCTGGGCCGGGCCATTATGGACCGCAAAATCTCATGGGCCTTTTGCTGGGCTGGCCCATTATGGACCGCAAAATCTTGTGGGCCTTTAGTTGGGCCGGCCCATTTAAACTTTATGGGCCACTTTTGGGTCGGTCCACGTGTCAACATATCATAGGCGCATGTCGCCCATTGGATGAGTGACACATGTGCCAACGCGGAACTGACACGTGTTTCCGTCAACCAATCAGAATTTTACACGTGGAAAATCCCCATTGGTCTGAGCTGTTAACGGGTTATCGAATCCAAAGCCGGACCCGATAGCTTAACGGCATTCCGTTATGGTGGATGCCACGTGTCGGTCACCCTTGACGAAAGCACTTCTGTGACGCGCGATTTATCGTCATGGAAGTGGACACTTCCGTGATGATAATTTTGGTAATGTCATGGAACACTTCTACGACAACACAGGTATGACTATCTTCATTCTGTCATAAATATGTCATGGATGTACATGCATGACAGAAAACGTGACCTATTGTGAAAAACACGTATCATCACGGAAGTGTATTTTTTTGTAGTGATAGCCCACCTCCACGCAGTGATGAGGTGCCTAGCGCCTTTGGACGTCATGGCAAAGTACCCATCTTTGTACACCTCCTCCGCACGATGACACGTTGTCCCCCAATGCTCCATCGCATCCTTTTTCCAGGTGGCCTCACGGGCTTTAGAGGCCACCTGGTACTTGGCTTCCTCCTCCGCCATCTCCTTCTTGAATGCTACTTGTCTGGCTTTCTTAGCCGGTGGTGCAACTTCCATGGACAAAGATTGTATTGGCCCCAAAACCATTCCAACGTTGGGGGGTCCGGCACAACCTCGTCCGGCGGTGCCTAGGGGTCCTCCTCATCGCTGCTTTGCCACTGAACTTCCTCGGGGGCGGCGCCTCCTCGTCGGTGTGTGGGCATATCGGCGGTGCCATGGCAGAGTTTTGTGAGAGAGAGAGGGGCGAACGAGGAGAGGATGTAGATGAGATTACAGGGGGGACGACGTGAGCAAGGTAGTATTTATTGGCGGTTGGAATCTAGATCGACGGGAACAGTACACACGCCGGCCGACGGAATTTACGAGTACTGTAGTTTGAATTGCACACGATTCCCATAGCAAAAGTCTTGTGTGAACTTAATCGCTAACGGTTTCCAGTACAGAACCGCGTCTAATTAATAACTTGCGCCACTCACCTTCCGAACCTCGAGGCGTGAAATAGAGTACCAATCGTGCGGGGTCCAGTTGTCTTGCCAGATCTTTACATTTTCTTTACTCATATAAGGCACGAATGCTTATTTTGTGTTACCATGGCACTCGATGCTTGTGTCCAAGCCATGACACCAATATGTTTGAAAATTCCTTCTAATTTATTGCACATGGAATTAACTCGCCATAAGATGTAGCTATTTCCGGTTCATCATCAAACATGCATTGTTCCCTCTCAGAAGCACAGTCCTTCAAGTAAGTTGCTCCGGTTTGTCAGGGGTGTGTGTCCAAACTTTCTCCAAACAAGCCAATTTTTTTACCACAACATCTTGGTGCCATGCCATTACGTCAAGCAAGGTTTCATATATTTTTGATCATTTTTTTATCTTTTGGAATTTAAATGCCATGGCACACAATGCTTGTTTCCAAGCCGTGACACCAATATGTTTGAAAATTCCTTCCAATTTATTGCACATGAAATTAACTCGCACGCAAGTACACACATTTGATTTTTCAAACCCTTATTGTTAGATGTTGCATGTACATGTAGTTCAAATTTGGTTTACGGCCATTAAATGGCTAGAAAATCACTTAAATGATTTAAATAGGTCAAATGACCCCTGTAAATTTCCAAATTTTAACATGATAGTCATATTAGTGCTCTTTAACGGTAGAAAAAATTTGAAGGCCATAAAAGTAAGCTATCGTCGGTTCGTCATCAAACATGCATTGTTCCCTCTCGGAACCACGAGCCTTCTAGTGAGTTGCTCTGGTTTGTGACGGCAAATGTCCTAGCAAAAGGACTTAGTCGTGGAGCCATCGCTACGGGTTAGCTTAAAGGGGTTAAAGCGGACAAGGACGCAAGGGTTTTTATACTAGTTCAGCCCCTTCGATGAAGGTAAAAGCATACGTCTAGTTTGGTGTGGTATTACTAGGGTTTCGATGACCAGGGAGCGAATCCGCTTTGCCTGTGTCTCGAGTTGTTGTTCTCTCTCCTTGAACCGTCGCCGGGTCTTCCCTTTATATACACAGGATGACGCCAGGTCCGGTTTACAGAACCGTCGCCGGCTCATAAACGTGCACGGCTCGTTCTCTATCTTTCTTATCTTACAATACAAGTTACACGTCGTATGGCGGTTTACTCTTACGGGCCCTAACACCTCTTGGGCCCTGGATTTCTAGTCTTTTATAATAAAGCGCCATGCTCTATGCCTTGCTGGGCTTCAGTAGAAGTACTCCTTATGGGCATAAACCGGCCCCTTCTTGGACGGTTTATACCTAATAGTTATATCCCTGACATTAGGCCCCAGATTGATTTGAACTTGTGCATGTCAATCTTCAATGCCTTGTAGAAGCTTGGTACTCCGTGGCTACAAATATTTTGTAAACCGCCATGATGTCATCTTCCTGGATCACATTGAATCGCCGTGACATCATCTGTTCATTTAATGCTTGTACCTGTTTTATTCCTTACTTATTAAAATCTCCGAAGATCGAGGCGACAGTATCGTCCCATATCCACCTTTCGGGCTCCTTGATTCCCGCGCCTGTCGTTTCACCTTTCGGCTTATAAATGGGGCGAAGGGTCATTTCCTTTTCTCCCCCTCGTATCTTCGCTTCTTCTTCTTCCTCACACCCACCCGTGCTCAAGCACTGCCGCCACCGTCGACCTTTGCACCCTCGTCAACTCAGGCCGCTGCATCAACCTGTTCGGACCAGAAACTTGCCAGCGCGCCTCCGCACCCGTCAGCTCCGGTAAGTTTCTTCCTTTTTCTTATATAGATCTCATTAGGGTTTCTGTTGTGAGTTCTTCACGGCTAGGGTGCTTGTTCTTCGCTGTTCTTTGTCGTGGCTCCGATAAGTAGTTTAGATCCGATGTCTTTGCATGCGACTGTATTAATAACTCTGCTCAATTAAATGATTATCCTCGTTTACAGTATTGCCCTTATCTAGATCCATCTGAACTGCTGCAGCGTCCGATCAATATTAATCTTGAATATTTCTGAATTTCTGACATGTCGTAGATCTGTAATTTTGTTGCTGTTTTTGCGAAACCTGTTTTTCCATAACTTTAGATCTGCACTTTTCATATTCTTCCCGGCGGTTTAGCTTTAGAAAAAAATCATAAGCTGGTAGATATCATTAGGCCCCGCTTAAACCGCCGTTTGTAGTTACCTTTGAAACACTGTCGGTTTATCATTGCATAAATCATAAATTGGCCCTTCACTATATTTTCAGCTTTTCCCTTCAAAATGGCAAAGCAAGCCAAGAAATTTACTTCCTGCAACTGGGTCCAGTCTCGGGTTACCGAAGAGGAAATGCATAATCGGGCTGAAATTGGCGCTTTAGACAAGAAAGATGTCCTCTGTTGAAGAGTCCCTGGACCGGAATGTCATCCAGAGCCCAAAGATGGAGAGGTTATCGTATTTCTTGATCATCTAGCCCGAGGATTCAGTCCTCCTGGATCAAAATTCTTTCGTGACGTGCTGGCTAGCTTTCAGCTCCACCCTCAAGATATCGGACCGAATTCTGTGTCGAACATCTGCAACTTCCAAGTATTCTGTGAAGCTTATTTGCAAGAGGAACCTTCAGTTGAACTGTTCAGGGATTTCTTCCATTTAAACCGTCGCACAGAGTTCACTGACAGGCCCAACACTGAACTTGGCGGAATTTCCATCCAAAAAAGGAAAGATGTCATCTTTCCTCACGCCCAACATCACGGCCATCCTAAAGATTGGAACCAGGCATGGTTTTACTGTTTAGACACGTTTCCAGATGGCGAAAATCCTCTGTCGGGTTACCGTTCTCATTAGCCTTCTGAGAACCATCATTTCCCTCAAAGGTTGAGTGCCCAAGAGCGAGCCCAATACACACCGCAGCTTTCAAAGCTCCGGGCCTTCACCACAAACGGCTTGACAGACATTGACTTTGTTCGTTGTTGGATTTCTTGGAGTATTCTCCCGCTAAGCCAGCGCTCTGGTTTAATGTGTGAATATACCGGAAACCCCAAAGATCCTCTACGCCATACTGAAGTTGTGCTGTCAGAGAATGAGGTCAATGAAGCTGTTAAGAAGCTATTGAATGAACCGGTGGATGCCTGCAACAAAATTGGACTGGCCCCTTTCTGCGAGTTCAATAAACTGCCATCGGTAAATCTTCTTTACATTGTTTGTTTTATTTCAATCTGTCTTTAGTATCCTTTCTGAATGACCTCACAATCTTTATCAGGGTAATGATCCATTCTAGAAGAGGAAAACCTAGGATAAACCAGTAAAGGCAGCTCTCCAAAAAACTGAGGTTGTTAAGAAAACTGTTAAGAAGAAAACCACTGAAGCATCTGAATCCAATCTTGATGATGATGAACAAGTCTCAGAGGTATCACTTGACTCCCTTGGCTCCCTTTTCTTGCATCCTATTGACAATGATTGTACTCAGGGAAACGCTGAAGGCAGCAAGGCTGATGATGTCGAGATGATTACCCTTTCCTCCGGTTCAGATCCTCTGCCAACACCAAAAAATCGTCGAGCTAGCCGGAAAGTACAATTTTCTCACCCTTTCGCTTACTTGGACCCAAACTTTATTTTGAAGAAACAGCAACATGAAGCTTGCCGCACAACACGGCATAGTGGTCAAGTTATCGAATCCACCGGTTTACCACAGACACCAGCCCGAAGACGTCGATCAGAGGTTTTACATACTCCAGATGCTCTTTATCCCAAAGCGGGTCATATTCGCCAGCCTCTTAATCCGTCTGATTCAAATTATCAGGATACTCCTCGTTCATCATCCGGCGAGTCAACAGCTACACAGCTTCCTCCTCTCAAAACTGTTCCTGGGTACTCCCTCCGTCCGGGTTTATTAGGCCTCTTAGCATCACAAGCAAGTCCCTTTTTATAAGGCCCCGCTTTGGAAAGGTGCATGCATGCAACCATTTCATTGGTTGCATTGAAAGCCATTGTTGTTTGTGACATGGCTGGGTAATTAATACACTTCATGCGCGTGTTTTCATTGGCTGCATGCATGTGAGAGAGTGCATTGGGAGTGGAATGAAAGAATTAATGTGAGCAAATTACTAAGTGTCTTGGTCTAAGAGAAGTTGTCTTTAGGCCTAATAAACCCGGACGGAGGGAGTAAGTTTTTATTTTTCTGTTAATCCTTTCCTTTTACTCCACTTACTATCTTTACCTTTAAATTTCGCAGTAAGCCAAAGCCTAGCAAGAAGGCTAAACTGAATAAGCCGGCAGGTGATAATACAAACCCTGAACCGGAAAATAATCCCGAGCCAGCCGAAAAGAATGTTGATGTCTTGCATGATGATCCTCCTCCAATGGATCATGAAATCCTTACGGAACAAGAAGCTGCGCGAATGGACCTTGGCGATAATCCGACTAGCCCAGTCCGGGCTAGTAATACTCCAGCCAGCCCTGCCAAAGTTGCTGCCGCTTCAACAGAAGATGTCCAAATTACTGGTTTTGGTTATACTGCCCCTGGTGAACCCGTTGGGTTAACCAAGCATACTGCTAAAGAAGAAGTCTCTAGGAAAGATAAAGGCAAATGGAATGTTGATTTGTCAAGCTATGCTCAACTCAGCGCCCAAGATCTTAATTCCGGATATCTGAATCGGTTGCATACCAGCCGTGATTATGAAGCCGGTTTAGTGAATATGATGAAGGAACGTCATGAGGTAAACTTCTGCTTAATTTCCTTCAATCTTACCCCTGCTTAGGCCCAATAGCTTGACTTAAGTCCACCGTAGCCCCCAAGACCCGGTTTATCTCTTCAGGATGAACTAGGACTTCAGATTGCCCAATATGTAGTTTTTTCACGTGTAGTCCCCAAGGGCCGATTTATCTCTTCAGGATGAATCGGGACTTCTATTTTGTAACCCTCTTTGAACAATAACGCATTAGCCCCCAAGTGCCAAGTGTATAACTTGTTATGTGCTTGGGACTTTATTAAAAATACCTGATAACTGCAAATATGCATTAGCCCCCAAGTGCCAAGTATATAACTTGTTATGTGCTTGGGACTTCCAATATGCTTTAGCAATGTATGATGTGTGCTTCTCTTTGCAGGCTGATCTGAATTAGAAAGAATCTCAAGTGGTTGAGCTCCAAGACAACCTGAAGTTCCAGCAAACCGCCGCTTCCAAGACCAAGGAAGAGCTGACCTTTGCTTTAGCCAGCATGGAAAAATTGAAAAAAGACTTCCAGAAGGAACGGGCGGATTGGGATGCATAAAGAGACGCTTTGGAGAAAAGGGCAGTTGATGCAGAAGCCATGCTCAATCCAGTGTCGGAAGAGCTATCTGGCTTAAAGCGGCAGATAAACGTCATGACTACTACTGTCTTTGGTAGGTACTCTTATCATAACTCTGAAAATCATATTTCCACAATCTTTCGGTTTAATCCTAATTTCATTAATGCAGGAAAATGTACTGCTCATCTTCGTGCTGACATGCAGAAGAAGTTGAAGGCTGCATATACTCTTACAGAGCAGTTGTATACCAGCGCTCAAAGGATTGTTTGTGCTACTTCTCATAATAGACCGGCTCCCAAGTCGATCAAGGAAACGTTGGAAAAATTATCAGTGCTACCCGCCTGGTTTGGAGAACTCAAGAAATCAGCTGCCAGGGCGGGCGCTTTAATTGCATTAACTCGGGCGAATGCTTGGGTACCTGATCTTGATCCGGCCGATGTGATGAACGGCTATCCAAGCATGAAAGAGGATGGGTCAGAGTTCACAGATGCAGACTTGCGAGATTTAACAAGAGATATGCGGCCCTTGGCCAGCAAATTAGCCGATGAAGCTGATCTGTCCCGCTATCAGGTGGGTTACAATGCTGACAATCGGCGGGTTAATACTCTTATCTATAAAGTTGAAGATCTCATCCCGCCCGTGCGTAAGCATACCTACGCCCCTGATGTTGAACCGTCTGAACTCATAAGCGATGAAGCTATGTTCCAGGCTCTGACATAGATCAATTGGGCAACCACTGACTTCTAGCTGCTGGATGAGAATGAAGAGGAGACGGGGCGGGATGATCCACAACCATCTAGCTAGGCTGACGCAGAATCATGAACCGGTGCCGGTTTAACATTTATTGTATCGCAGAACTTGGCAAGGAACATATATTCTTTTGGGCTGTAAAACGCCTTGTAATAGGGTAGCTGAAACATTTGGTTATGTCCTCATGTGTATTCCCTTTGCCTACCATTGCTCAATCTGGCAACTTCACAACTTTTCTGCTTATGATGCTTAACAGTTTTATTCCACCTGTTTCTGCATAATACAAAATTTAAAGGGTCCTGGCGGTTTATCGTCGGACGGGTCATAATGCCCCAAATACATGATCTAGGTTTATAACCTGGGCTGTATTTAAAATATGAAACACATATCATACCTGTGATAGAAAATTGTGTCATTGGCTTAACCAATATTTTGTAGTAAGGGCGATGATCCCAACTAGTGAGTATTGATGACTCCTGGAATATTTTGCCGGTTCATGATGAAACCGTACCGGGTTGTGATAAACACCGGTTTACCTGTAAATAGTACTGGCGATTTGTAATCAAACCAGACCAAGTTCTATGAACGCTGGTTTATTAATGGTGGCAACTTATAGTAAAGCACTCTGCCGAATCAATAGATATCGGATCAACAATCTCTTTGAGAGATAAAAATTTAGCAAGCAAAGCAAATAAAAACTTCTAGTCGAGGCTTTTTACGAGCTGCCAGGCTCCAAATTCGAGGCTTTTCATGGGCTGCCAGGCCACTGAGTTAAACCATTTCACAAAGCCTGTTAAGATGGTCCTCAATCCTTAACCAATCGTCGTTTTAACGTTGACATGTTCAGGGTCTGTGATAAGATTGACTTGTCAATCGTTCGACGGGTCATACTAGATTTACCTGGGCGGAGTGACTTACTTGATGCAGGCAGGTTAAACCGGGGTTTTAGGTGTATACACCAGGCTTCCAAGCCGTGGCTTGATAGCCTATTACAAGGGCCTTAAAAGCTCGTTGCCACTATGCGACAGGAGCCCCCAAGTAACATTGTGAGCTATGCTCATCAGGTGCCTATGTTTGAGTTGTGTTATGCATCAAACTCTCTTTGCCCCTTACCATCATGTTGGCTTGATAGCTGGTTTGCCGAAGTAACCAGAGCTGTGCTCTTATGATGATATTGGCTTAATAGCCGGTCTAAGAGGGCCATAGGAACTCCATCTTTACATACAGAAGCCCCCATGTGACAAACTCTTATGAAAAAAGCAGCGGATACCCCGCTTTAACGGGGATGCCAGTTTATTATATTTATCATAATATATACATTGCGAAATATATGTACATAAAGTGGAGCCTATGGCTCAGGTACAGTAAGGCTGAAGATGAGCGATGTTCCATGGCCGTCGGGTCTCCTCCTCCGCGGTGCGTGAGTCCTTGTGTTCTCGAACGTCGACGAGGTAGTATGATCCATTGTGTAGATTCTTGCTGACCACGAAGGGTCCTTCCCAAGGCGGGGATAGCTTGTGCATATTTGTCTGGTCTTGGATGAGCCAGAGCACTAGATCGCCTTCTTGAAACGTTCTGGTTTTAACTCGGCGACTGTGGTATCGACGCAGATCCTGCTGATAAATCACTGATCAAGCCGCTGCCATGTCACGCTCCTCATCCAGCCGGTCCAACGCGTCTTGTCGCGCCTTCTCGTTATCAGCTTCAACGTAAGCCGCCACCCGAGGCGAATCATGATGGATGTCACTAGGGAGAACCGCTTCAGCTCCATATACCATGAAGAAAGGTGTGTAACCCGTAGACCTGTTGGGTGTGGTGTTGATGCTCCATAACACAAAGGGTAATTCCTCCACCCAACAACCTGGCGTCCTCTGCAAAGGAACCATGAGCCAGGGTTTGATGCCTCTCAAGATCTCTTGATTGGCTCTCTCAGCTTGACCATTGGACTGCGGGTGAGCCACCGAAGATACGTCAAGCCGGATGTGCTCTCGTTGACAAAATTCTTCCGTAACCCCCTTGGACAAATTGGTACCATTATCAGTTATAATACTGTGTGGAAAGCCAAACCGGAATATCACCTTCTTGATGAATTGAACCACCGTTGCTGCATCACACTTGCTGACTGGCTCCGCTTAGACCCACTTGGTAAACTTATCCACAGCCACCAGAAGGTGGGTCTTCTTATCTGGAGATCTCTTAAAGGGCCCAACCATGTCTAGCCCCCAAGTCGTGAACGACCAAGTAATTGGAATCATCCTCAATTCTTGAGCCGGTATATGAGCACGCCATGAGAACTTCTGGCATGCATCGCACTTTTTGACCAGGTCTTCTGCATCAGCGTGAGCCGTCAGCTAATAGAACCCATGACGAAAAGTTTTAGCTACCAAAGATTTTGAACCGGCATGGTGACCACATTATCCTTCATGTATCTCTCGAAGAATCTCGTAGCCCTCCTCTGGTGATACGCAGCATTGAAACGCCCCGGATACACTACAATGATGCAGTTCTCCATTGACAATAGTCATCGGTTTGGACCGCTGGACTATCTGTCTAGCCAAGACTTCATCCTCTGTTAACTCACCTCGGTTCATGTACGCCAGATACGGGACTGTCCAATCCAGAATAGCATTGAGCGCCGCCACCTATTGAGCCTCCGGATCAGGAACAACCAAATCCTCTTCTGAAGGTATTCTCACCGATGGATTATGCAATACGCCCAGGAAGACATTAGGTGGAACCTGTTTATGCAGGGAACCCACACGGCTTAATGCGTCGGCCGCTTCATTCTTTCGCTGGTCCACATGGTCCACCTGATATCCCTTGAAGTGTCCAGCGACAGCGTCCACCTCTCGATGATACACCACCATAAGTGGGTCCTTGGATTCCCAAGTACCAGATACTTTTTGTGCCACCAGGTCCGAATCACCGAAACATTTAACCCGGCTTAAATTCATTTCCTTAGCCATCCGCGGACCATGGAGGAGAGCTTCATACTCAGCTGCATTGTTAGTACAAGGGAACATTAAACGAAGGACATAACAAAACTTATCACCTCATGGGGAAGTTAATACGACTCCAGCCCCCGAGCCCTCCAATTGCCTGGAACCATCAAAATGAATAGTCTAGTACGTGTGATCCGGTTTTTCCTCCGGTGCTTGCAACTCCGTCCAATCGGTGATGAAGTCCACCAGTGCTTGAGATTTGATTGCAGTGCGAGTCACATATTTGAGCCCATGAGGACTAAGTTCAATGGCCCTATTGGCAACCCGACCAGTTGCTTCTCTGTTCTGGATTATATCTCCAAGAGGGGCAGAACTGACCACGGTGATTGGATGGCCCTGAAAATACTGCTTAAGCTTCCGGTTTGCCATGAAGACTCTATATACCAATTTCTGCCAATGCGGGTATCTCTGCTTCGAATCAATGAGCACCTCGCTGATATAGTAAACCGGCCTTTGAACCGGATATTCCTTTCCTGCTTCCTTGTGCTCCACTATAATGGCAACGCTTACCGCTCGGGCGTTAGATGCCACATATAACAACAACGGCTCATTATCAAGTGGTGCAGCAAGGATAGGCGGCTCTGTCAACTGCTTCTTTAAGTCTTCGAACGCAGCATCAGCAGCATCACTCTAGACAAAGTGGTCTATCCTTTTCATCATCTTATAAAGAGGGATGGCCTTCTCTCCCAAACGGCTGATAAACCGGCTCAGTGCCGCAATGCGGCCCGCCAAGCCCTGGACATCGTTCATGCACGCCGGTTTAGCCAAGGAATTAATAGCCTTGATCTTCTCCGGATTAGCTTCAATTCCCCTGTTTGACACCAAGAACCCCAGGAGCTTGCCTGCTGGTACACCAAAAATGCACTTGGCTGGATTAAGCATCATCTTATAAACCCGAAGGTTATCAAAAGTTTCCTTCAAGTCAGCTATCAACATCTCTTCCTCCCTGGACTTAACTACAATGTCATCCACATATGCATGAATGTTCCGCCCAATCTGCTTATGAAGACAATTCTGCACACAACGCTGATAGGTCGCCTGGGCACTCTTGAGCCCAAAAGGCATGGATACATAGTAGAAGGCTCCAAAGGGAGTTATAAAAGCTGTTTTCTCCTGGTCCTTAACTGCCATCTTGATCTGGTGATAACCGGAATATACATCCAAAAAACTTAAGCGCTCACAACCCACTGTAGCATCAATGATTTGATCAATACGCGGGAGGGCAAAAGGATCAGCTAGGCAAGCCTTGTTTAGATCTGTGTAATCAACACACATTCGCCAAGTGCCATTCTTTTTAAGCACCAGCACCGAATTAGCTAACCACTCAGGATGAAACACCTCCACTATAAAACCTGTCGCCAAGAGCCTGGACACCTCTTCACCAATAGCCTTGCGCCTCTCTTCATTGAAGCGGCGGAGAAACTGTTTAACTGGTTTAAACTTGGGATCAACGTTAAGAGTATGCTCAGCAAGTTCCCTCGGTACACCTGGCATGTCAAAAGGTTTCCATGCAAAGATGTCGCGATTCTCACAGATCAACTCGATGAGCGCGCTTTCCTATTTCAGATCCAGGTTAGCACTGATGGTAAACTGCTTGGATGAATCGCCAGGAACAAAGTCAACTTGCTTGGTCTCATTAGCTGACTTGAACTTCAGGGCTGGATCATGCTCTGTAGTTGGCTTCTTCAACAAAGACATGTCTGCCGGATCAACATTATCCTTGTAAAATTTTAATTCCTCGGTTGCACAAACTGCCTCAGCATAAGTTGCATCACCATGGACCGTAATAGTTCCTTTATGACCTAGCATCTTGAGCTGCAGATAAACGTAGCAAGGCCTCAGCATGAACTTAGCATAAACTGGCCGCCCAAACAAGGCGTGATACGGGCTCTTGATCTTTACCACTTCAAAGGTCAAAGTTTCCGACCTTCAGTCATGCTCATCTCCAAAAGTGACATCCGGGTCTATCTTACCGACCGGATACACCGATTTACCAGGTACCACGCCATGGAAAACAGTGTTGGACTGTCTGAGCTTCTTGTCTGTCAACCCCATGCGACGAAAGGTCTCATAATACAGAATATTGATGATGCTTCCTCCATGCATGAGCACCTTAGTGAACTTGTAACCTCCAACCTGCGGTGCCACCACTAGAGCCAGCTGACCCGGATTATCAACCCGGGGCGGATGATCCTCACGACTCCACACTATAAGTTGTTCCGACCAGCGTAAATAACGAGGCATCGCCGGTTCAACAGAATGCATTGCCCTCTTATAAACCTTCTGATCACGTTTACATAAGCTTGTGGTGAAGACGTGATATTGCCCACTACTCAGCTGCTTCGGGTTGCTCTGATAACCTGATTGTTGTTGTTGCTGATGATTGCTCTCATTATTATAACTACCCTGGCCGTTCTGCTGGCTATGCCCGTTCTGATTGTCGTAGCCGCCCTGATTACCTTGGAATCCTGGACCGGAACCACCACCTTGACATCCCGGCCCGTGGAAGCCGGGGCCTGAACCACTGGATGATCCATGATCGTATTGGAACCGGTTTCTGAAATCCCTCATAATGAAGCAGTCCTTCCAAAGGTGCATAGCTGGCTTTTCCTTCGTGTCGTGCCTAGGGCAAGGCACATTCATCTGGCGCTCCAGATTAATGTTTGATCCTCCGCTCCGTGGGGGCAGTCTACCTTTGCGACGCTGTCCATCCTCCTATGCATTAGTGTTAGCCACAAAATCTGAATTGCTATCCGCTTTACGCTTACCATTGTATCCCTGATTCGCCGGATTAGACTGCGGCGCTTTACCATTCTTCTTTCCTTTTCCTGACTTCTCATCGTCAGACTCTGGATATTTGGCACTATCCGGATCTGCATACTTCACCAGGGGCCCCATAAGTGTTCCCATGTCATTACAGTGATGGTTGAGTCGTCCTAACTTCAGCTTCAGAGGTTCAAACTGGCAATTTCCTTCCAATGTCACCACTGCTGCGTCCGGATTGATGCGGTCTGAGGAATGCAGGATCTCTGACACCCGGCGCACCCAATGACTTGTTGATTCGTTCTCCCCCTGAGCGCAGGCCGCCAAGTCTACAATGGGCATGGGCTGCTTGCATGTATCTTTGAAATTATTGATAAGCCGGCGTCTTAATTCGGCGCATGATCCGATGGAGTTCTGCGGTAAGCCTTTTAACCAAGTATGAGCCGTGCCCTGCAGCATCATGGTGAAGTATTTCGCACACGCCGCATCGTCCACATCTAGCATCTCCATCGCCATCTCGTAGCTTTCAACCCATGCTTCGGGGGATAGATCCGCGGTATAGTTGGGCACCTTGCGCTGTACTTTGAAGTCTTTAGGCAGCCGTACATTGCGTAAAGCGGGCGTGAGACACGGTACTCCCAAGGAGCTGGAAGAAACGCCTGGTTCGACCATGGTAGATGGACGAACCGGCGTGGGTTGACGCACTTCATATTGCGCTGCTAATTCGGCCTCGCGGCGTTGTTTGCCTTGATCCACCACCTCTTGAGCATTTGTATCTCCACCCGCCGGGTTATCGCTCCGCGGTGGGTTATGATTCCTCGCACTACTTGACACGGCCGGTTCATCCATATGCCTGTTGTAACTCCGGCTTGGGCGGGGAGTAGAATGAATCCTCTCGCGGCTGTGAGAGTAAGCCTGCTGTTGAGTTAAAGCTGTCTCCAGGAACTCCCTAGCTCGCCGCGCCTCCACTGCTATAGGTGATTCCCCTTCAATGGGAAGGGCTGCCAATCGTGAAGCGGCCGCAACTATGTTATCCAAAGGGTTGGAGTAGTGACCAGGAGGCGTTGGCGCATGTTGTGACGGAACAACCTGACGGGCTGGATCCACGGCCTGTGGCTGGACCGATGCCCCTGTGCCTGGCACCTCTCCCCGGTTTACCCCCGACTGGTTGCTGGTTCCCGCTCCTAGCATACTGAAGAGGTTCCTTGCTTCGTAAACCGGCGGCAGACGAGACTGGTGCCTTCTCCTCATTACGTCGTTTGATGCAGTCTGATCCAACAGGAGCCGATAGGCCTGAGCATCTAGCTCGGCCTGCCTTGCAATCATCCTAGTATTCTCAGCAGCCAGGTCCAACTTAGCTTGATCTATTTGGCCCCTCACCTTAGCAACTTCCGCATCGTGTTGTACCTTCTCGGCCTGGCCGACCTCCGCGGTTAGAAACGTTGTCAAAGTGTTAACTAAAGCGGTCAGAACTTGAGCCGGTGGCTGAAGAGGACCTCCTGCCCCAGCAGCCGCTGCCAGGTCGAACGTTAACGCCACCGCGGTTGAAGATTGTTGCACAGATTGTGATCCGGCCATGAAGACTGCGACCCGGCTCGGCGGATCAAGGGTGTCCGGAATACTGTCACCATCGGAACAGCCCCCAGACCGGCCATCCTACAACAGATATAAAGACTCGGTTTCTCCAGTGGATGACTCGTCGCCGGAATAAACGACGGTCTTGCCACCAGATTCCGATCCATCCTCAGCTTGTGCCCCGTGAACCGCTCCCACGAAGACACGCTTCATGGCGGGCCGAATCCGGGCAGGTCTCGCATGCTGAGCCGACTCGACGATGTTGCAGCAGATGTCCGGCTCAGGGCCCGGTTTGCCGATCTTGCCAATGAAGACGTGGATGCCAGCAAAGGGGACCCGGTACCGGTACTCGAATGAATCGGCCTCGGGACCCCAGCCTGCATTGTCGATGTAGATCTTGCCATGATGACTCTTAGTCATCCGGCCCACTGCGTAGCCCTTGAGTCCTTCAAAGCTGCCCTTCAAGAACTCGAAACCATCGTGCGATAGCCCCACGGTGGGCGCCAACTATCGTGGTTTTGTCACGGCAGATCTCCTAGCAAAAGGACTTAGCATGGAGCCATCGCTACGGGTTAGCTTAAAGGGGTTAAAGCGGACAAGGACGCAAGGGTTTTTATACTAGTTCGGCCCCTTCGAGGAAGGTAAAAGCCTATGTCTAGTTTGGTGTGGTATTACTAGGGTTTCGATGACCAGGGAGCGAATCTGCTTTGCCTCTGTCTCGAGTTGTTGTTCTCTCTCCTTGAACCGTCGCCGGGTAGTCCCTTTATATACACAGGATGACGCCCGGTCCGGTTTATAGAATCCCGAGGCCGGCTCATAAACGTGCCCGGCTCGTTCTCTATCTTTCCTATCTTACAATAGAAGTTACACGTCGTATGGCGGTTTACACTTATGGGCCCTAACACCTCTTGGGCCCTGGATTTCTAGTCTTTTATAATAAAGCGCCACGCTCTATGCATTGCTGGGCTTCAGTAGAAGTACTCCTTATGGGCATAAATCAGCCCCTTTCTGGGCGGTTTATACCTAATAGTTATATCCCTGACAGGGTGCATGTCCAAACTTTTGCCAAACAGTCCAAAAAAATTACAACAGCATCTTGGTGTCATGCCATTACGTTAATCAAGGTTTGCTGGATTTCTGATCATTTTTTAATCTTTTGGAATTTAAATGCCATGGCACTTGATGCTTAATTCTGTCCAAGAAGTGACACCAATATGTTTGAAAATTCCTTCCAATTTACTACACATGACATTAACTCGCATGCAAGTACACAAATTTGATTTTTCAAACCCTTATGGTTAGCTGTTGCATGTACATGTAGTTCAAATTTGAATTACAGTCATTAAATGGCTAGAAAACCACTTAAACGTCTTAAAAAGGTCAAATGACCCCTGAAAATTTCCAAATTTTAACATGACAGTTGTATTAGTGCACTTAAACGGTAGAAAATGTTAGAAGGCCATAAGAGGAAGTGATAACTCGCAAGTATAGGGGACCGTAACAGTTTTCGAGGGTGGAGTATTCAAACCAAATTTATTGATTCGACACAAGGGAGCTAAAGAATATTTGTAAGTATTAGCGGTTGAGTTGTCAATTCAACCACACCTGAAAGAATTAATATCTGCACGAAGGTGATCAGTAGCAAAGTAGTATGGTAGTTTGATAGCAGCGGTAACAGTAGCAATAGTAACAGTAGTAGGAACAATAGCAATTTTGTAGTGATTGTAACTACAGCAATCACAAAGCAACTTAGCAAAGGTCAATCTATGAAAAGTGTAGGCATTGGATCGGTGATGTATAATTGCGTTGGATGATATTCATCATGTAGCAGTTATAACCTAGGGCGACACAGAACTATCTCCAATTCATCAATGTAATGTAGGCATGTATTATGTATATAGTCATACGTGCTTATGGAAAAGAACTTGCATGACATCTTTTGTCCTACCCTCCCGTGGTAGCGGGGTCAATAAGGAAACTAATGGATATTAAGGCCTTCTTTTAATAGAGAACAGAACAAAGCATTATCACTTAGTGAATACATTGACTCCTCAAACTACGGTAATCACCAGAAAGCTAATTATTGTCACCTTGGGGTATGCGAATCATAACACGTAATAGGTGCATATAACTTGCAAGATAGGATCAAGAACACGCATATATTTGTGGAAATAATAGGTTCAGATCTGAAATCTTAGCACTCGGGACCTAGAGGCAAGCATTAAGCAGAGCAAAGTCATAGCAACATCAATCTCAAAACATAGTGGATACTAGGGATCAAGCCCTAACAAAACTAACTTGATTACATGATAAATCTCATCCCACACCACCACCGTCCAGCAATCCTATGAAGGAATTACTCACTCCCGGCGGTGAGCATCATGAAATTGGTGGTTTAGATGGGTTGGTGATGAAGACGACAATGGATTCCACCCTCCGGAGCCTCGAATGGAATCCAGATCAGCCCTCCCGATGAAGAACAGGAGGTGGCAGCGGCTCCGTATCATAAAACATGATGAATCCTTCTCTCTGATTTTTTTCTTGACGAATAGGTATATATGGAGTTGGAGTTAGGGTTGTCGGATGTCCAGGGGGGGCACAAGCTCACAGGGCACGCCCTGGGGGGCGCCCCCTGAGCTTGTGGCCCGTGGGCATCCTCCCTCTAGTAATTCTTTCCGCCAATATTTTTTATATATTTCATAAAAATTCTCCATTATTTTTTAGGTCAATCAGAGTACTTTGATTTCTGCAGAAAAACAACACCATGGCAATTCTGCTGAAAATAGTGCCAGACCAGGTTAGTTTCATTCAAATCATACAAATTAGAGTCCAAAACAAGAGCAAAAGTGTTTGGAAAAGTAGATACAACGGATACGTATCAACTCACCAAGCTTAACTAATTGCTTGTCCTCAAGCAATCCGGTTAACAAACTGAAAGTGACAAAGAAAAACTTTTACAAACTCTGTTTGATCTTGTTTATGTAAATATGTCTAACCAGTGTTCTGGTTACAGAAAAGATTATGAACTAACCATACTCACGATAACATTTAGATGTCACATTTACTCATATCAATCACATAACCAACTAGCAAGCAATAATAAGATATCTCAGATGGCAACACTTTTTCAAAACAATCACGATACAATATGACAAGATGGTATCTTGCTTGCCCTTTCTGAGACCGCAAAACATCAATGCAGAGCACCTCTGAAGTTCAAGCACTGACTAGACATTGTAATTCATGGTGAAAGAGATCCATTCACACTCATAGTCAACATTAACTAAACACAAAGCATAAAAATGACAATAGTGCTCTCCAGGTGGTGCTTTAATGAGAAGATGATGACTCAGCAATAAAATTAAATAGATAGGCCCTTCGTAGAGGGAAGCATGGATTTGCAGAGGTGCCAGAGCTTGAAGCTTTTAAAACAGAGATGAATATAATTTTGAGAGGTATGCTTTCATTGTCAACGTAGCGATCGAGAGTTTTCAATATCTTCCATGCTAAACACATTATAGGCGGTTCCCAAACACGAAGGTAAAGTTTTACTCCCCCTCCACCAACAAACATAAGCCATGGCTAGCCGAATCCTCGGGTGCCCTCCATACCAACAACAATCCAGGGGAATTTTGTTTCATTATTATATTGTTATTTTGATCAAAGGACTGGGTATCCTAATTACCAACCACTTTCTCATGAATGACAAGTGAATAAACACTCATCGTAAGAATAACCCACCTAGCATGGCAGATACTGACCGCCCCCTGTCGCTTCATGATCGGTTTGGGCATACAAAACAAATTATTATTTGAAGATTTAGAGTTTGGCACATGCAAATTTACTTGGAAAGGGAGGTAATTACCGCATATTGGTAGATATGATGGACTCATATGGAATAACTTTGGGTTTACATAAGTGGATGCACAAGGAGTATTCCCGCTTAGTACATGTGAAGGCTGGAAAATAGATTAAGGAGAGACCAACCAGAGAGTGACAACGGTCATAAACATGCATTGAGATTAATCAACATTGAATACGACCATGAGTAGTATATAAAACACCATGAACATGAATATTGTCGAGTCTTTATTGGGTTCGATTCAACAACATGCGTGAACATGTGCCAAGTTGCTACCTCTTGAGCTTGCATTGTTTTTCCCTTGAAGAGGCAAGGGTGATGCAGCACAGTAGCGTAAGTATTTCCCTCAGTTTTTGAGAACCAAGGTATCAATCCAATAGGATACTACACGCGAGTCCCTCGTACCTACAAAAACAAATAATAACCTTGCAACCAACGCGATAAAGGGGTTGTCAATCCCTTCTCGGCCACTTGCAAAAGTTAGATCTCATAGAGATAATAAGATAATATTTTTGGTATTTTTGGTATATAGATTGAAAGTAAAGATTGCAAAATGAAAGTAAAGTCAAGATAAATAGTTGATGGAAGATTTATATGACGGAAGATAGACCCGGGGGCCATAGGTTTCACTAGTGGCTTCTCTCAAGATAGCAGATTTCTACAGTGGGTGAACAAATTACTATCGAGCAATTGATAGAAAAGCGCATAGTTATGAGAATATCTAGGCATGATCATTGTATATAGGCATCACGTCCGTGACAACTAGACCGAAACGATTCTGCATCTACTACTATTACTCCACACATCGACCGCTATCCAGCATGCATCTAGAGTATTAAGTTCATAAGAACAGAGTAACGCTTTAAGCAAGATGACATGATGTAGAGGGATAAATTCATGCAATATGGTATAAACCCCATCTTTTTATCCTCGATGGCAACAATACAATACGTGCCTTGTTGCCCCTGCTGTCATTGGGAAAGGACACCGCAAGATTGAACCCAAAGCTAAGCACTTGTCCCATTGCAAGAAAGATCAATCTAGTAGGCCAAACCAAACTGATAATTCGAAGAGACTTGCAAAGATATTTAAATCATGCATAAAAGATTTCAGAGAAGAATCAAATATTGTCCATAGATAATCTTGATCATAAACCCACAATTCATCGGATCTCGACAAACACACCGCAAAAATAATTACATCGAATAGATCTCCAAGAAGATCGAGGAGAACTTTGTATTGAGATCCAAAGAGAGAGAAGAAGTCATCTAGCTAATAACTATGAACCCGAAGGTCTGTGGTAAACTACTCATAACTCATCGGAGAGGCTATGGTGTTGATGTAGAAGCCCTCCGTGATCGATGCCCCCTCCGGTGGAGCTCCGGAACAGGCCCCAGGATGGGATCTCACAGGTACAGAAGGTTGTGGCGGTGGAATTAGGGTTTCGTGGTGATCTCGGATGTTTTCGGGGTATATGGATATATATAGGAGGAAGAGGCACGTCGGCGGAGCAACGAGGGGGAGGGCACGAGGGTGGGGGCGCGCCTACCCCCTGCCTCGTGGCTCCGCTAGCATGTACTCCAAGTCTTTTGTGTTGCGTAAGTTCCAAAAATGATCCTCCCGAAGGTTTCATTCCATTTGGACTCCGTTTGATATTCCTTTTCTGTGAAACACTAAAATAGGCAAAAAAAAAACAGCAATTTGCACTAGGCCTTGGGTTAGTAGGTTAGTCCCAAAAATAATATAAAAGTGTATAATAAAGCCCATTAAACATCCAAAACAGATAATATAATAGTATGGAACAATCAAAAATGATAGATACGTTGGAGACGTATCAAGCATCCCCAAGCTTAATTCCTGCTCGTCGCCGAGTAGGTTAAAGATAAAAACAGAATTTTTGATGTGGAATGCTACCCAACATAATTCTCAATGTAATTTTCTTTATTGTGGCATGAATGTTCAGATCCAAAAGATTCAAGACAAAAGTTTATATTGACATAAGAATAATAACACTTCGAGCATATTAACAAAACAATTATGTCTTCTCAAAATAGCATGGCCAAAGAAAGTTATCCCTACAAAATCATATAGTCTGGCTATGCTCTATCTTCATCTAACAAAATATTTAAATCATGCACAACCCAGGTTTCAGCCAAGCAATTGTTTCACACTTCAAATTTTTCAAACTTTTCAACTTTCACGCAATACATGAGCATGAGCCATGGATATAGCACTATAGGTGGAATAGAGTGGTGGTTGTGGAGAAGACAAAAGAGGAAGATAGTCTCACATCAACTAGGCATATCAATGGGCTATGGAGATGCCCATCAATAGATATCAATGTGACAGAGTAGGGATTGCCATGCAATGGATGCACTAGAGCTATAAGTGTATGAAAGCTCAACAAAAGAAACTAAGTGGGTGTGCATCCAACTCGCTTTCTCACGAAGACCTAGGGCATTTTGAGGAAGCCCGTCATTGGAATATACAAGCCAAGTTCTATAATGAAAATTTCCACTAGTATATGAAAGTGAAAAAACAAGAGACTCTCTATCATGAAGATCATGGTGCTACTTTGAAGCACAAGTGTGGGATAGTAGCATTGCCCCTTCTCTCTTTTTCTCTCATTTTTTATCTTTTTTTTATTTGGGCCTTTTCTCATCTCCTTTTTTTATGGCCTCTTTTTTTCTTTTCTTTTTTCTCGCCAGGAGTCTCATCCCGACTTGTGGGGGAATCATAGTCTCCATCATCCTTTCCTCACTGGGACAATGCACTAGTAATGAAGATCATCACACTTTTATTTACTTACAACTCAAAGATTACAACTCGAAGCTAGAACAAAATATGACTCTATGTGAATGCCTCCGGCGGTGTACCGGGATGTGAAATGAATCAAGAGTGACATGTATGAAAAGTTATGCATGGTGGCCTTGCCACAAATACAATGTCAACTACATGATCATGCAATGGCAATATGACAATGATGAAGCGTGTCATAGTAAACGGAACGGTGGAAAGTTGCATGGCAATATATCTCGGAATGGCTATGGAAATGCCATAACAGGTAGGTTTGGTGGCTGTTTTGAGGAACGTATATGGTGGGCATATGGTACCGGTGAAAGTTGCGCGGTATAAGAGAGGCTAGCAATGATGGAAGGGTGAGAGTGCGTACAATCCATGGACTCAACATTAGTCAAAAAGAACTCATATACTTATTGCAAAAATCTACAAGTCGTCAAAACAAAGTATTCGACGCATGCTCCTAGGGGAAGGGTTGGTAGGAGTTAACCATCGCCCGATCCCGACCTCCACACAAAGGATGACAATCAATAAATAAATCATGCTCCAACTTCATCACATAACGGTTCACGATACGTGCATGCTACGGGAATCACAAACTTTAACACAAGTACTTCTCAAATTCACAATTACTCCAATAGCATGACTCTAATATCACCATCCTCATATCTCAAAACAATCATCAAGCATCAAACTTCTCATAATATTCAATGCACTTTTTATGAAAGTTTTTATTATACCCATCTTGGATGCCTATCATACTAGGACTAATTTTATAACCAAAGCAAATTACCATGCTGTTCTAAAAGACTCTCAAAATTATATAAGTTAAGCATGAGAGATCAATAATTTCTATAAAATAAAACCACCACCGTGCTCTAAAAAGATATAAGTGAAGCTCTAGAGCAAAACTATCTAGCTCAAAAGATATAAGTGAAGCACATAGAGTATTCTAATAAATTCCGATTCATGTGTATCTCTCTCAAAAGGTGTGTACAGAAAGGATGACTGTGGTAAAGTAAAAAGCAAAGACTCAAATCATACATGACGCTCCAAGCAAAACACATATCATGTGGTGAATAAAAATATAGTCTCAAGTAAAGTTGCCGGTAGATGAAGACAAAAGAGGAGATGCCTTACCGGGGCATCCCCAAGCTTAGGCTTTTGGTTGTACTTGAATTTTACCTTGGGGTGCCTTGGGCATCCCCAAGCTTAGGCTCTTGCCACTCTTTGTTCTATAGTCCATCAAATCCTTACCCAAAAACATAGAAACTTCACAACACAAAACTTAGCAAAAATCTCGTGAGCTCCGTTAGTATAAGAAAACAAACCACCACTTTAAGGTACTGTAATGAACTCATTCTTTATTTATATTGGTGTTAAAACTACTGTATTCCAACTTCTCTATGATTCATACCACCCGATACTACTCATAGATTCATCAAAATAAGCAAACAACACACGAAAAACAGAATCTGTCAAGAACAGAACAGTCTGTAGCAATCTGCAACTTTCGAATACTTCTGTAACTCTAAAAAAATTGAAATAAGATGTGAGGAATTTGTATATTTATCATCTGCAAAAAGAATCAACTTAAAAGCACTCTCCAATAAAAGATGGCAGCAAATCTCGTGAGCGCAAAAGTTTCTGTTTTCTACGGAAAGATTGCAAAAACTTCACCCAAGTCTTCCCAAAGGTTCTACTTGGCACAAACACTAATTAAAAAACAAAACCACATCTAACCAGAAGCTAGATGAATTATTTATTATTAAACAGAAGTAAAAGCAAAGAAAAGAAAATTTGGTTGCCTCCCAACAAGCACTATCGTTTAACGCCCCTAGCTAGGCATGATACAAGAATAGATCTAGGTATTTCCATCTTTGGTAGGCAATCCATAAGTGGCTCTCATAATAGATTCATAAGGTAATTTGATTTTATTTCTAGGAAAGTGTTCCATGCCTTTCCTTAACGGAAATTGGAATCTAATATTTCCTTCCTTCATATCAATAATTGCACCAATCGTTCTAAGGAAAGGTCTACCAAGAATAATAGGACATGTAGGATTGCAATCTATATCAAGAACGATGAAATCTACGGGCACATAATTCCTATTTGCAACAATAAGAACATCATTAATCCTTCACATAGGTTTCTTAATGGTAGAATCCGCAAGATGCAAATTTAAAGAACAATCATCAAGTTCATGGAAACCTAACATATCACACAAAGTCTTTGGAACTGTGGAAACACTAGCACCCAAATCACACAACGCATAGCATTAATGATCTTTAATCTTAATTTTAATATTAGGTTCCCACTCATCATAAAGTTTCCTAGGGATAGAAACTTCTAATTCAAGTTTTTCTTCATAAGATTGCATTAAAGCATCAACTATGTGTTTGGTAAAGGCTTTATTTTGACTATAAGCATGAGGAGAATTTAGCACGGATTGGAACAAGGAAATACAATCTATCAAATAGCAATTATCATAATTAAATCCCTTGAAATCCAAGATAGTGGGTTCATTGCTATGTAAAGTTTTGACCTCTTCAATCCCACTTTTAACAATTTTTGCATCAAGATCTAAAAACTCAGAATCATTCGGACGCCTTTTAACTAAAGTGGACTCATCTCTAGTCCCATCTTTATCAAGATTCATAGTAGAAAACAAGGATTTAATAGGAGACACATCAATCGCTTTTAGATCTTCATGTTTGTTATCATGAAAACTAGAAGAACACGCTCTCACAAAGCAATCTCTTTTAGCACGCATCCGAGCGGTTCTTTCTTTGCACTCATCAATGGAAATTCTCATGGTTTTGTGAGACTCATTGATATCATGCTTAGGTGGAATAGATCTAAGTTTCAAAGAATCAACATCAAGAGAAATTATATCAACGTTCCTAGCCAACTCATCAATCTTAAGACATTTTTTCTTCAAGCAAAGCATTAAATTCTTTTGTGAATTCATAAATTCTTTAACACTAATCTCAAAATCAGAGGGCATCTTATTAAAATTTCCATAAGAGTTGTTGTAGGAATTACCATAATTATTAGAGGAATTACTAGGAAAAGGCCTAAAATTAAAGTTTCCTCTATATGCGTTATTACCAAAATTAATCCTACCAACAAAATGCACATACAAACATTCATTATTATTCTCAATCAACGTGGACAAAGGCATATCATTAGGATTAGAAGACACACTCTTAGTAGCAAATAATTTTGTAAGTTCATCCATATTTCCACTCAAAACACTAATCTCTTCAATAGCATGTGCTTTTTTATAGTAGATCTTTCGGTGTGCCATTGAGAGTAATTAACCATAATGTCGTGGTTTTGTCACGGCAGATGTTCTAGCATAAGGACTTAGTCGTTGAGCCATCGCTACGGGTTAGCTTAAAGGGGTTCAAGCGGACAAGGGACGCAAGGGATTTTATACTGGTTCGGCCCCTCCGATGAAGGTAAAAGCCTACGTCTAGTTGTTGTGGTATTGCTAGGGTTTCAATGACCATGGAGCGAATCTGCTTTGCCTGTGTCTCGAGTTGTGTTTCGTTGGCCCTGAACCGCGCGGGTCGTCCCTTTATATCCACAGGATGACGCCTGGCCCGACTTACAGAATCCTGAGGCCGTCTCATAAACGTGCTCGGCTCGGTCTCTATCTTTCCTATCTTACAATACAAGTCACACGACATATGGCGGTTAACATTCATGGTCCCTAACACCTTTTCGGCCCTGGGCCTTTTAGCTTTCTATATTAAAACGCCATAGTCTATGTCTTGTTGGGCTTCAGTAGAAGTAATTCTTCATAGGCATAAACCGTCCCCTCCTGGACGGTTTATACTTAGTAGTTATATCCCTGACATTAGGCCCTAGATTGATTTGAACTTGTTCATGTCAATCTTCAACACTTCGGGGAAAACTTGTCTTCGTGCCTTCAAATGACCTTGTAAACTGCCATGACGTCATCTTATATGATCATGTTAAACCGCCATGACGTCACCTGTTCATTAAAAACCTGCATATCCTTTAACCTTTATTTATTAATCCTCCGAAGACCGAGGCGACAGCTCCGCCCTATATCCATTTTTCGGGCTCCTTGATTCACGCACCTACCGTTTATCCTTTCAGCTTATAAATAGGGCGAGGGGTCCCTTTCTCTTTCTTCCCCTTCCCTCTTCGTCCTTCCTACTTCCTTGCGCCTCGTCAGTGCCTAAGCACCGCCGCCGCCGTCGACCTTCACGTTTGCTTCAAGCTAGGCCGCTGCATCAACCTGTTCGCACCAGAGCTTCGTCGGCGCGCTTCCGCATCCGATAGCTCCGGTAAGTCCTTTCTTTACTTCTCATATAGATCTCATTAGGGTTTCTTCCGCGAGTTCATCAAAGCTACTGCGCTGTTCTTCCCTGTTCTTCATCATGGCTTCGATGGCTAGTGTACATCTGATGCCTTTGTCCGCGACTGTAGTGATAATCCTTCTTTCTTATCATTAACGCACTTATATTTTTAAAGTAATCCCCCATCTAGATCTGATGAACTGCCACGGTACCTGTTCAGCTTACCCTGAATATTTCTGAATTTATTGACATGTTGTAGATCCGTAACTCTGCTATTGATCTGTGAAACTTGTTTGTCCATAACTTTAGATCTACATCTTTCGTACCCTCATCGGTGGTTTAACTTTCAGAAAAAATCATAATCCGGTAGGTAACATTAGGCCCCACTTAAACTGTTGTTGCAGCTGTCCTTGTAGCGCTTCCAACACCTAGCTCCGGTTTAATACTATGTATATATTTCAATACATGTCGGCATTTTATATTTGTCAACTATGAATCATAAACCGACCTTTATCTTTAATTTCAGTTGTCTCCTTTGAAATGGCCAAGCAAGCCAAGCAATTTTATTCCTGCAATTGGGCTCCGTCCCGGGTTACCGAAGAAGAACTGAACGGTTTAGTTAAAGTGGGTGCCTTAGCCAAAAAGGATGTCATCCATTGGAGAATCCCTGGTCCGGAAAACCCTCCAAGTAATTGTATTTGTTGATCACTTAGCCCGAGGGTTTAGTCCTCCCAGATCAAAATTCTTTCGCGATGTACTGACTAGCTTCCAACTCCACCCTCAAGATATTGGACCAAATTATGTGTCCAATATTTGCCATTTTCAAGTATTCTGTAAGGCTTCTTTGCAAGAGGAGCCCACAGTGGAGCTGTTTAGAGATTTCTTCCACCTAAACCGCCGTACGGAATTTACGGATAGACCTAACACCGAACTTGGCGGGATGTCCATTCAAAAAAGGAAAGATGTCAATTTTCCTCACGCCAAGCATCACAGTCATCCTAAAGATTGGTACCAGACTTGGTTTTATTGTCTAGATACATCTCCAGCTGACGAGAATCCTTTGCCGGGTTATCGTCCTCATAGGCTTACCAATAATCATCCATTCCCCCAACAGCTAAGTGCCCAGGAGCGACCCCAATATGCACCACATCTTTCAAAGCTTCGGGCCTTTATTGCAAACAGCTTAACAGGCATCGACTTTGTTCGTTGCTGGATTTCTTGGAGCATTTTACCTCTAAGACGGTGTCCCGGCTTGATGTGCGAGTACAGATGGGATCCCACAGACCCTCAACGTCATACTGAGATTGTGCTGACAGAAAATGAAATCAATGAGTCTGTCAAGAAGATATTGGATGAACCGGTGGATGTCTGCAACAAAATTGGGTTGGCTCCCTTCTGCGAATCCAATAAACCGCCAGCTGTAAATATCCTTCTAACTTTTATTCTATTTCAATATGTTTAATATCCTTTCTAAAATTTCTCAATTTCTGACAGGGTAATGATTCGTTCTGGAAGAGGAAACCCCAAGATAAACCGGCAAAGGAATCTCTCCCTAAGACCAAGGCCATCAAGAAAACTGCCAAGAGGAAAACTATTGAAGCATCTGGTTTAAACATTGAGGATGATGACTCGGCCTCAGAGGTAGAACTTGACTCTCGTGGCTCCCTTTTCTTGCATCTCATTGACAATGATTATATTCACAAAAACGCTGAAGGCAGCCAAGCTGATGGTGTTGAGGTAATTATCCTTTCCTCCGGTTCAGACCCTCTGCCAACACAGAAAATCCGTCAAGCAAATCGGAAAGTAATATTTTCTCACCCTTTAGCTTACTTGGACCCAAACTTTATTTTGAAGAAGTAGAAACATGAAGCTCGCCGCAGAACTGTCACACCCTGCATTTTGTAACATGTTATTTGTACCTTTGAAGCATGAAAATTTGGACCAGCAAAATTTATTTTAGCATCATTTGGCTTTTATTTGGAATTGAGTTTTCTTCATGTGCTTTTTCATGTGCTCATTAAAGTCAACTATGATCTCTTGTAGATTCATCTCCATACTCAAAACTTCTGCCCAATGATCATGCCAAGTGTTATATAACAGTATAGTATTTTCTTACAAAATTAATTTGGCCAAAAAGGTATTTTATAAATTTAGTTTTCCAAAAAAACCCTGAACTGGGATTTGCACTGCAAGTACTTGATTTAGGGTGAGAAAATTATTTCAAAAGGTTTATTTGAGACCTAGTAGTCATAGGACTCCCAGAAACCACAAAGGAATAATTTTAAAAGTTATTTTCCTATTTTATTTAAAAGCTTTTTTCTTAAGGCCAGAAATGGTCTTTAATAGGGGAAAATTATTTAACTATTTCAAAAATATTTGCCAAAATTCAGAGAGACTCAGAGGACATATATTGTCCATATATCGGAGTTTCAACACTTGGTCATGTTCAAAATAATGGGCTAAACCCTCTAAAACCCTTTCTGGATATTTCAAGCTTTTGAAATATTTACAAAGGAAACTTTCTCCAAAAATTCCAGGGAAATTCTATCATGTCATATATGACATATTTGTTGATCTTGCCAAATCCCATGCCTTGGGAAGCAAGAAAACATCCTCAAACCCCTTCATAACCATTATGTCCATATTTGAAGTTTGAGCAACTTTACATTGCCAAACTTGTCCAAATGCTCTCAAACTTGGTGCACCTGCTAGAATGACCTAATAAGGAATCTAGACCAAATGGCACAAGATTTGGAATAGAGCAACTTGATCAGATCACCTCAAAACCCTTTCTGTTCAAATGCAAATTTGAACAACTTTACATTACCAACTTTTTATCTGGAGCTTCAAACTTTGTGGGTGTGATCAATACCCCAAATGATGATGCTACACCAAGTGGTGCATCAAGGGGAGATGATTAGCTTGACTCAATCAAGATGAAACTGTTTCTGTTGATTTCTAGGGTTCACCAAAGTTACATTGGCTAGTTTCTTCAAATGAGCCCAAATTTGGTGAAGCACCCTATTTTCTCATGTCTTTCAACCCTGTCAAGTGCCATGTCAAGTGGAGTTCATTTACTTGACCAAACACTGATCAAACACCTTCTGCAGAATTGCTAAAACCTCCAACTTGATCACTTTTACTTTTCTCCATGGCCTCAACTTCTTACCACATCATCATTGAGTTACCAGTTACCTCCAGTAACTCCCCCAGCACCCCAGCTCCATGATTGAGGGGTGAAAGCCCTGTTTTACCTTGCTGGACAGCAGGTTTTCACCAAGTCCCCAGCCCCATCACTCTCTCTCAGCATCTCCAGGGCATCCAAGGCCTCAGACCATTTGTTTACTCTTTCCTCAACGTGCTAGACACTGTTGGACACGCTGGTTTGGACCAAAACGGCGAGAGCGCGATGATGCCAGCAATACGCACGCTCTGGAGCGCGCAACAGTGCACCTCCGCACGGTGGCTCCGGCCAATCGCTGACCCCGACAGCCTCGGGCCTCCCCTTCGCGCCAGTCGAGGCATCTCGATGTCCGCGACCTCCCCGGCGCTGTCCCCCCTCCTCCTGCACCCTCCAGTGGCCGTCGTCGCACGCGCGCTGGCCGCCCGCGGCGGCCACTCCTCTGCCTCGTACGCGCGCACGCTCCTGACGCTCCCCCGCTCCTCCTCTCACCTCTACTGGACGTGGAGATCGTCCAGGAACTCCACGGACTCACTCCCTTGGCCTCCCGTGCGCTGTAGCTTCGAGCCGGGGCTCGCCGGCGCACTGGACCACGGGCCTCCGTCGAGCTCCTATAAATAGCCCCTCCCGAGCCTCTCCAACAGCATCAGCAGCTCCACCACACTCCACTGAGTCCCCCAGCATCATCCACTCCTCCCCAGGACGTCCCAGTGCTCGGGATCGACCGGAGCTCCGCCGCGTCGGGCCGCCGGTGATCCCGCAGTACGGGCCTTCCCCGCTCTTCTTCTTGCCCGATCTAGAACCACCGAGCCACACTGACCATTTCCCCCTTGTTTCCCCTCTCTATGGCAGTCGGAAACGACCAGAACCACGACCCTCCGACGAGCTTCCGCCGTCCCACCTCGCCGCCGGTGAACCAGACCTCCCCGCCGTGCCGCACCACCACCCCTGCATCCGCGACACGACGCTGAGCTCATCTCTGCCCTTCGTTGCCGTCGCCGTGGCCGGGAACCTCGCCGGTGAGCTCGCCGTCGCCGTGGCCGTGGGGTTGGAGATGACAGGCGGGCCCCGCCTGTCATCCCCACACCTCTTCCCCCCTCCTCTCTGCCACTGACCCACGGGCCCCGCCCGTCAGGTTTAAAAACCTGACGTGCGCGCGCAGGCTCCTATGCGGTTGGGCTGGACCGCCCTGGGCCGTGCACTGTGGCCTCACTGGCCCAGTGCACAGGTCACATTTTTCTTTTTTTTTCTTTTCTGTAAATGTTTTAAACATTTCTACAGAAAAGAATAATGGTCCAAATTAAATAATTCCAACTCCTAAAATCTTGTAATATTCCAACCTATTTAATGGTACCACTTTCATTCAAATCCATGAAACTTTTATGTTCTGTTCAAATTTAAATTCAAATTTGGGCAGTAATACTCCTGTTCAAAAATCAATAGATTCTATTTTGTAAATCCGAAACTCCAACTAAGATTTTTCCCCATCTTAGAAATCCCTCTGGTATTTTACAAAAATGAGTTGACATTTTTCTAAGCACTTTGATTTTTCTGTTTTGTTTGTATTCTTATTTTCCCGTGGTTATTATGCGACGTATAGATCCCGTATTTGACGAAGTTGCTGTGGAAGAAGAAGGAGAAGGATTTGAAGACTTTGAAGACCAAGCCAATCCAGGCAAGCAGCCCTTTGACCATGATACACTTGTTCTTCGGAACCCGTTTGTTTCCAATGCATGATATTAGGGTTACGATGGTAACCTAGTTGATTCCACCACATGATGCATGCTTGATCTTGATCTTGCTAAGTGCTAGATGACATGCAAATAGATGGTCATGTTGCTTATATGATGCATGTGTGATATGAACCTTCATAGTTGAAATCTTTGCATGAACCCATCGGGTGCCCCTAATGCCCGAGGGTGATGATGTGTTAGGTCATCACTTGAGAAAGAAGTGATGTGCCGGTAATATCATGTGCATGGTGGAATGATGGATTAGATTTATGTGTGACTACCGTCCCAACCAAACATGTGCAACCACACTACCCCTTATGGGACGGGGCTTTATTGATTACTTAGGTCGATACTAGCATGGTGCCCGCATTACTAGTGACGGGAAGACTTGAGGTCTTTCCCGGGACGGGGTCGTGCTTGGATAGACGGCCATGACTGTTTTTATAGGGCACCGGACACACCGTTGGTCCCTTCGGGTACGCGTGACATTGAAATTAGGGCAAGTCCCGTGATCTATTGTTTGTACCCGAGGGCCGTGTACCAACGAGTGGACTCTATGTTAGTGTCGTCTAAGGAAAGGTAATGACCGGGTGCTTACCCCGGGTACTTGAGGTACCGCGGGTCGTGGATGACACGGAAGTTCCCCGGATCTTGTGGGTAAAGTGTACAACCTCTGCAGAGTGTAAAACTATTCGAATAGCCGTGTCCACGGTCATGGACAGTTGGGTGGTGCTACTTAAACTATGTCCAGACTTTTACTTCATCGGTGTTGGAATGTGTGTGATAAGTCAAGGTGGTGACTTGACTCGATGAGATGAATCATGTTCATGTTGATATCGGTAACCTGTCTTCGAGGTTACGCGAGGTTATTGATGCATAAACTTGATTGTAGAGTATTTGTTCTAGCCTTGCTAGATTGATCATTACTATTCAAATGCACTGTTACTTTGAACCACATCATGGGTTGCTTGCGAGTACATTCAAAGTACTCATTGGCTTGCCACTGGTTATTTAATTGGCCAGGCATGGAAGAGCAGGAATATGAGGAAGAGTTCTTTGGAGACGAACATGCGAACTAGGACGCTATCCCAGTCAGAATTCCTGTAGGGTTAAGGCAGATGGCATGGGTTCTACCCGTTATCGAAGACTTCCGCTATTTGAGTTATTTGCTATTCAGCCCTGAGGCTCTATCTATGTAAGACTTGGCCATAATGGCCTTAATTCGTGTAAGACTATTTGTATGGATGTAAGACTCTTGTTATTTCAGCTTTTGTGTGTTCAGTGAGCATTGATCTCTGGGATCACTGTACACATGCATTCGGTGATCTCGACTTCTTAGTCGGGGTCCCCACAGAGCTGGTATCAGAGCCATCCTGACTGTAGGAAGCCTTAGTTAGCATGGGCGTTAGTTAGTTGAGACCCCTTTTCAAAAACCTTCTGAACCTCTCTTCTTTTCTAAACCTGAGATTTCATCAGCTTATTAACCCCTTTATTCCACCTTTGTAGATGGCCGCTTTTCCCGAAGAGCACCTGACCACTGGGTTTCCCTTACTTCTCGAGGATAGCCTCCAGGAGTGTCAGTTCCACCGAGCACCCATCCTCACCTACCTTGAGCATTGGGTGAGCGATACTGAGGTGGAGTACCATGTGGAAGTGATCGTGAAGGCAAACGATCCTCCCACAAGTTGGTTCTTCGAGGGACCCCAGATGGCAACACTACCACTCGCTGTCGAGGCTGCTGCACTCAAGGCACTAACCCGTCTCCGCAAGCTTCTTCCGGAGATGGCAGCCAAGATGGCAACTCGCTTCTTACCTTACCGAAAGGAAGGTGACGAAGAAAGTAGCGCACTAGCCCCTCCACTGAAGGAAGGACTCTCGCTTCGATTCCAGACCTACTTCAGTTTGTGTGCCGACAGCTTGGCACAAGACTTGGCCTCGGAATCAATGAAGCTTTGAGAAGAACTTCACAAGACCAAGGCACTTCTTCGTCAAGCTCAAGAGAAGGCAAATAGGATCAAGAAGGAAGGAGCACCTTCTGGACAATCCGCTATCGCATACCGAGGCGGAAGGCCCTCCGAGGATGTGTCTTCCAAGGGTGAAGAACCACCTCGGCGACGCCGGATGATGGCAAGGGAATATCGCAAGCTTTTCCCTGCACCACCAACGAAGCACCATCGTATCCAACTCCTCCACTCCCCCACTCCCTCAAGCGACAAGGGAGCCCAGACAAATGAAGACAAGGAGGAACACCCAGAAGAGCCGGAATACGTGACCGAGCATTCCGCCGCTTAGGCATTATTCGCTACTCGGATATGCCAGTTGTAACCCCTACGGTAGGATAGGTCGTGTAACCCCTATGCGCAGTCGAGTCCTTGTATGGTTCATATGAAACCAACTAGTGTTTGCTTTTGTGGTGTCTGGATGTACGTCGTATTCTTCCTTCGGGAATGTGTAAACGACTACATCACCCATTTGGATTTTAATGAATGTGTTTTGGCCTTACGGCCCCTGCATGATTTAATTTAGTGTCACACCCACCCCCTTACTAGGCACCCATCTATCTTGCTTTCCCTCTTCCGAGTCATGAGACCTTTTACCGCTCCAACAGGATGCCTGTTGTAACTCGTACTGGTACCTCTACCCAGCAGCCCGAAGCCGGAGCATCCTCTCAGCCAGAGGCAGGCCACGACCAAACCAACGACCAAGCTCCACCACCACCTCCTCCAAGCATGGACATGGCTCAGCTTCTCCAAGCTTTCCGAGAGGAACGCCAAGCCAACACTGCAGCTCTCTAGCTGATTGCTCAAGCTGTCACCAACAACCGCCAGCCGGCGGGGAATGGCAATGGACGTTCCACGTTGGCAGAGTTCAAGAAGCATGCACCGCCAACATTCATCAAGACTGCTGAACCCCTGGATGCAGACGACTGGATCCGCTCCATTGAGGAAATACTGGAACTAGTCGGATGCACCGAAGACCGCGAGAAGGTGGCTTATGCAGCCCACTGCCTCGGGGGGACTGCTAGAGCTTGGTGGGATGGATTCAAGGCCATGCATGCTGAACAAGACATCACTTGGGTCAACTTCCAGGCAGAATTCCGCAAGGCCCACATTCCTTCCGGAATCATGGCTATCAAAAAGCGTGAGTTCCGAGCCCTGAAGCAAGGAAGTGGCACTGTCAAGGAGTACATGCAAAAGTTCAGTGTTCTGTCAAGGTATGCCCCTGAAGATGTCACCACTGATGCTGCAAAAAGGGAGCGCTTCATGGAAGGCCTCAATCAGACTCTGCAATACTCGCTTGTCGTGTGCGACTGCCCGTCTTTCCCTGACCTGGTGAACAAGGCACTTATGCTTGAAGACAAGCGGCGTGCTTTGGAAGACACTCGCAAGCGCAAGTTGGTCAGTAAGGGAAGTTCCAGCAACCAGAAACCTCGTCCGTGGCAGTCAGCCCCGGCCAAGCCAACCTATCAGCAGCCAAGAGCTCCTGCACCTCGTGCCAATCCTCAGCCTCAGCAGTATGCCAACCCCAGGCCAGCTTTCAACCCCAATACCAGTGGTGGCAACAAGATCAATCCAAACCAAGTCACTTGCTTTGGATGTGGTCAGCCCGGACACATCTCAAGGGTGTGCCCCAACAAGAAGCCTGATGCCCCGCGCCCCAATGCGCAGAACCAGGGACAAGGCCGTGGAATGCCACCAAGGAACCCAGCTCCTCGCAATCCACCTAACTATGGGAAAGGGCGTGTGAATCACGTCGGTGCTGAAGAAGCCCAGGAAGACCCGGACATCGTGCTGGGTACGTTCCTTGTCAACTCAGCACCTGCAACTGTCTTGTTTGATTCTGGAGCAACGCATTCATTTGTCACTCAAAGATTTGCATTAAAAAGTGGCATGACCCCTACACCCCTGAATAACCCTATGGTGGTACAAACCCCCGGAGCCGAGATGAGAGCCAAGATAGGCTGTAAAGGAGTCAGTATTACCATTAACGGTGTAGACTTCCTAGCAGACCTTATCGTCCTGAGATCGCAAGGCTTGGATGTAATCCTAGGCATGAATTGGCTCAGCAAGCACCAAGGCTTGTTAGACTGTGCCAATCGGAAAGTCACAGTGACCAATGACCAGGGAGTCGAAGTCAAGTTTGCTCCCAACTCCTCTTCCGCTCAAGCCGCTAAAGTCAACTGTCTATCTGAAGTTGGGCTAGATCAAGTACCGGTGGTATGTGAGTATCCTGATGTCTTTCCGGATGAACTACCGGGAATGCCCCCTGACCGTGACATTGAGTTCATCATCGAGCTCGTGCCTGGAGCAGGACCCATCTATAAGAAGCCTTATAGAATGGGGACGGAAGAATTAGCCGAGTTGAAGAAGCAGCTGAAAGAGCAGCTAAGGAAGGGATTTATCCGCCCAAGTGCCTCCCCTTGGGGATCTCCTGTTCTGTTTCTGGCCAAGAGGGACGGTACCATCCGCTTATGCATTGACTATCGTTCCCTCAATGAAGTTACAATCAAGAACAAGTATCCACTTCCCAAGATCGAAGATCTGTTTGATCAGCTCAGCGGAGCCAAGGTGTTCTCCAAGATCGACCTCAGATCTGGGTACTACCAGCTAAAGATCAGACCCCAAGATATTCCGAAGACGGCATTCGTAACCAGATATGGCCTGTACGAGTGCACGGTCATGTCTTTCGGGTTAACCAATGCCCCAGCTTACTTCATGTATCTCATGAATAAAGTCTTCATGGAATATTTGGACAAGTTTGTTGTTGTCTTCATTGATGACATTCTTGTGTTCTCGAAGTCGGAGGAAGAGCACGAGCAGCACCTGAGGATGGTCCTAGACAAGCTTCGTGAGCACCAACTGTATGCCAAATTCAGCAAGTGTGAGTTCTGGCTGCATAAATTTGGATTCTTAGGTCATGTCTTGACCGAGGAAGGATTATCTGTTGATCCTGCAAAGATCGAAGTTGTGACCCAATGGCAATCTCCAACGACCGTCAAGGAAGTCAGAAGCTTCCTCGGACTAGCGGGCTATTACCGCAAGTTCGTGGAAGGATTCTCTAGCATTGCACGACCAATGACTCAGCTCCTCAAGAAGGACAAGAAGTTCGAGTGGACGCCAAAATGCGAAGAGAGCTTCCAAGAGCTCAAGAAGAGATTGACCACCGCCCCAGTTCTGGCAACACCTGATATTCACAAGGAGTTCGTGATATATTGTGATGCCTCTCGAACCGGATTGGGAAGCGTTCTGATGCAAGAAGGCCGCGTCATAGCATACCTCTCCAGGCAGCTACGACCCCATGAGGAGAACTATGCTACTCATGATCTTGAGCTAGCGGCAGTAGTTCATGCCTTGAAGACATGGCGGCATTACCTCCTAGGGAAACGGTGTGAGGTTTACATAGACCACAAAAGTCTGAAGTACATTTTCACCCAAAAGGAATTGAACATGAGGCAACGGAGATGGTTGGAACTCATCAAAGATTATGACCTCAGTGTTCAGTATCACCCTGGGAAGGCTAACGTGGTGGCCGATGCCTTAAGCAGGAAGGCTTGCTCTTTGAATGCCGTTATTCAAGAAAGGCAGCCAGCCTTGTTTAAGGAAATCGAACAATTCAGTTTGGAATTGGTCACCCCTGGATTTCTGGATCATTTGGAAGTCAGACCAACCCTGCTAGACGACGTCAAGAAGTCTCAAGATGGACACGCTAGCATCGAAGGCATCAAGAAGAAGATGAAGCTGGGCAAGGCCCCAGGATTCTCCGAAGACGAGCATGGGATAGTTTGGTACAAAGGTCGCATCTGCGTACCAAACAACACTGAGCTGAAGACGCTGATTCTGCAAGAAGCCCACAACACTCCGTATTCCATCCACCCCGGAGGAACCAAGATGTACCAAGACTTGAAGGCACGATTCTGGTGGCACGGTATGAAGAGAGAGATTGCAACCTATGTTGCCAAATGTGATGTGTGCCAAAGGGTCAAGGCTGAATATCAGCGACCTGCTGGATTGCTTCAACCACTCAAGGTTCCTGAGTGGAAGTGGGATAAAATCGGAATGGACTTCATCACTGGATTACCAAGGTCGAATAGAGGACATGACTCTATTTGGGTCATAGTCGATCATTTGACCAAGGTGGCCCACTTCATTCCTGTCAAGACCACTTATGATGGCAACCGGCTGGCAGCTCTCTACATCGACCGAATCGTAAGTCTTCACGGCGTTCCCAAGGAGATTGTGTCAGATCGAGGAACCCAGTTCACCTCAAGGTTCTGGAAGAAGTTCCAAGAAGCCTTGGGAACCAAGTTGTCCTTCAGCACAACTTTCCACCCACAGACCGGAGGTCAGACAGAGCGAGTCAATCAGATTCTCGAAGACATGCTCCGAGCCTGTGTCTTGGCATATGGAGCCAAGTGGGAAGACTGTCTCCCGTTTGCCGAGTTCTCCTATAACAACAGTTACCAGTCAAGCCTTCAGATGGCACCATTTGAGGTGTTGTACGGACGCAGATGTCGCACACCCCTCAACTGGTCAGAGACTGGAGAAGGACTAGTCTTTGGACCGGATAATCTCCGCGCAGCAGAAGAGCAAGTCCAACTAGTCAGAGAGCGATTAAAGGCAGCCAAGTCAAGGCAGAAGAGTTATGCGGACACTCACCGTCGGAACATGAGTTTCCATGTCGGGGACCATGTGTACCTGCGGGTAACTCCTCTGAAGGGAACCAAGCGTTTCCATGTCAAGGGGAAGCTCGCACCAAGGTTCATTGGACCCTTTGAGATCACTGCACGACGAGGAGAAGTGGCTTATCAGTTGGAACTACCACCTGAGCTATCCGATGTGCACAATGTATTCCATGTGTCACAACTCCGGAAATGTCTCCAAGTTCCAGACAAGCCCAATCTCTACAAGGATGTGGATCACCAAGCCATTGATCTGCAGCCTGATTTAACCTACCGCGAGAAGCCTATTCGCATTCTGGACGAAGCAGAACGACGTACGCGAAGCCGTACCATCAAGTACTTCAAGGTCCAGTGGAGCAACCACACCGAAGCAGAAGCAACCTGGGAACGAGAAGACTATCTTAGATCCAAGTTTCCCGATCTCTTTTAAGCCCTAGTTTAGGAATCTCGGGGACGAGATTCTTGTAAGGGGGTAGGTCTGTCACACCCTGCATTTTGTAACATGTTATTTGTACCTCTGAAGCATGAAAATTTGGACCAGCAAAATTTATTTTAGCATCATTTGGATTTTAATTGGAATTGAGTTTTCTTCATGTGCTTTTTCATGTGCTCATTAAAGTCAACTATGATCTCTTGTAGATTCATCTCCATACTCAAAACTTCTGCCCAATGATCATGCCAAGTGTTATATAACAGTATAGTATTTTCTTACAAAATTAATTTGGCCAAAAAGGTATTTTATAAATTTAGTTTTCCAAAAAAACCCTGAACTGGGATTTGCACTGCAAGTACTTGATTTAGGGTGAGAAAATTATTTCAAAAGGTTTATTTGAGACCTAGTAGTCATAGGACTCCCAGAAACCACAAAGGAATAATTTTAAAAGTTATTTACCTATTTTATTTAAAAGCTTTTTCTTAAAGCCAGAAATGGTCTTTAATAGGGGAAAATTATTTAACTATTTCAAAAATATTTGCCAAAATTCAGAGAGACTCAGAGGACATATATTGTCCATATATAAGAGTTTCAACACTTGGTCATGTTCAAAATAATGGGCTAAACCCTCTAAAACCCTTTCTGGATATTTCAAGCTTTTGAAATATTTACAAAGGAAACTTTCTCCAAAAATTCCAGGGAAATTCTATCATGTCATATATGACATATTTGTTGATCTTGCCAAATCCCATGCCTTGGGAAGCAAGAAAACATCCTCAAACCCCTTCATAACCATTCTGTCCATATTTGAAGTTTGAGCAACTTTACATTGCCAAACTTGTCCAAATGCTCTCAAACTTGGTGCACCTGCTAGAATGACCTAATAAGGCATCTAGACCAAATGTCACAAGATTTGGAATAGAGCAACTTGATCATATCACCTCAAAACCCTTTCTGTTCAAATGCAAATTTGAACAACTTTACATTACCAACTTTTTATCTGGAGCTTCAAACTTTGTGGGCATGATCAATAACCCAAATGATGATGCTACACCAAGTGGTGCATCAAGGGGAGATGATTAGCTTGACTCAATCAAGATGAAACTGTTTCTGTTGATTTCTAGGGTTCACCAAAGTTACATTGGCTAGTTTCTTCAAATGAGCCCAAATTTGGTGAAGCACCCTATTTTCTCATGTCTTTCAACCCTGTCAAGCGCCATGTCAAGTGGAGTTCATTTACTTGACCAAACACTGATCAAACACCTTCTGCAGAATTGCTAAAACCTCCAACTTGATCACTTTTACTTTTCTCCATGGCCTCAACTTCTTACCACATCATCATTGAGTTACCAGTTACCTCCAGTAACTCCCCCAGCACCCCAGCTCCATGATTGAGGGGTGAAAGCCCTGTTTTACCTTGCTGGACAGCAGGTTTTCACCAAGTCCCCAGCCCCCTCACTCTCTCTCAGCATCTCCAGGGCATCCAAGGCCTCAGGCCATTTCTTTACTCTTTCCTCAACGTGCTAGACACTGTTGGACACGCTGGTTTGGACCAAAACAGCGAGAGCGCGATGATGCCAGCAATACGCACGCTCTGGAGCGCGCAACAGTGCACCTCCGCACGGTGGCTCCGGCCAATCGCTGACCCCGACAGCCTCGGGCCTCCCCTTCGCGCCAGTCGAGGCATCTCGACGTCCGCGACCTCCCTGGCGCTGTCCCCCCTCCTCCTGCGCCCTCCAGTGGCCGTCGTCGCACGCGCGCTGGCCGCCCGCGGTGGCCACTCCTCTGCCTCGCACGCGCGCACGCTCCTGACGCTCCCCCGCTCCTCCTCTCACCTCTACTGGACGTGGAGATCGTCCAGGAACTCCACGGACTCACTCCCTTGGCCTCCCGTGCGCTGTAGCTTCGAGCCGGGGCTCGCCGGCGCACTGGACCACGGGCCTCCGTCGAGCTCCTATAAATAGCCCCTCCCGAGCCTCTCCAACAGCATGAGCAGCTCCACCACACTCCACTGAGTCCCCCAGCATCATCCACTCCTCCCCAGGACGTCCCAGTGCTCGGGATCGACCGGAGCTCCGCCGCGTCGGGCCGCCGGTGATCCCGCAGTACGGGCCTTCCCCGCTCTTCTTCTTGCCCGATCTAGAACCACCGAGCCAATACTGATCATTTCCCCCTTGTTTCCCCTCTCTGTGGTAGTCGGAAACGACCAGAACCACGACCCTCCGACGAGCTTCCGCCGTCCCACCTCGCCGCCGGTGAACCAGACCTCCCCGCCATGCCGCACCACCACCCCTGCATCCGCGACACGACGTTGAGCTCATCCCTGCCCTCCGTTGCCGTCGCCGTGGCCGGGAACCTCGCCGGCGAGCTCGCCGTCGCCGTGGCCGTGGGGTTGGAGATGACAGGCGGGCCCCGCCTGTCATCCCCACACCTCTTCCCCCCTCCTCTCTGCCACTGACCCACGGGCCCCGCCCGTCAGGTTTAAAAACCTGACGTGCGCGCGCAGGCTCCCGTGCGGTTGGGCTGGACCGCCCTGGGCCGTGCACTGTGGCCTCACTGGCCCAGTGCACAGGTCACATCTTTCTTTTTTTCTTTTCTGTAAATGTTTTAAACATTTCTACAGAAAAGAATAATGGTCCAAATTAAATAATTCCAACTCCTAAAATCTTGTAATATTCCAACCTATTTAATGGTACCACTTTCATTCAAATCCATGAAACTTTTCTGTTCTGTTCAAATTTAAATTCAAATTTGGGCAGTAATACTCCTGTTCAAAAATCAATAGATTATATTCTGTAAATCCAAAACTCCAACTAAGATTTTTTTTCCCATCTTAGAAATCCCTCTGGTATTTTACAAAAATGAGTTGACATTTTTCTGAGCACTTTGATTTTTCTGTTTTGTTTGTATTCTTATTTTCCCGTGGTTATTATGCGACGTATAGATCCTGTATTTGACGAAGTTGCTGTGGAAGAAGAAGGAGAAGGATTTGAAGACTTTGAAGACCAAGCCAATCCAGGCAAGCAGCCCTTTGACCATGATACACTTGTTCTTCGGAACCCGTTTGTTTCCAATGCATGATATTAGGGTTACGATGGTAACCTAGTTGATTCCACCACATGATGCATGCTTGATCTTGATCTTGCTAAGTGCTAGATGACATGCAAATAGATGGTCATGTTGCTTATATGATGCGTGTGTGATATGAACCTTCATAGTTGAAATCTTTGCATGAACCCATCGGGTGCCCCTAATGCCCGAGGGTGATGATGTGTTAGGTCATCACTTGAGAAAGAAGTGATGTGCCGGTAATATCATGTGCATGGTGGAATGATGGATTAGATTTATGTGTGACTACCGTCCCAACCAAACATGTGCAACCACACTACCCCTTATGGGGTGGGGCTTTATTGATTACTTAGGTCGATACTAGCATGGTGCCCGCATTACTAGTGAAGGGAAGACTTGAGGTCTTTCCCGGGACGGGGTCGTGCTTGGATAGACGGCCATGACTGTTTTTACAGGGCACCGGACACACCGTTGGTCCCTTCGGGTACGCGTGACATTGAAATTAGGGCAAGTCCCGTGATCTATTGTTTGTACCCGAGGGCCGTGTACCAACGAGTGGACTCTATGTTAGTGTCGTCTAAGGAAAGGTAATGACCGGGTGCTTACCCCGGGTACTTGAGGTACCGCGGGTCGTGGATGACACGGAAGTTCCCCGGATCTTGTGGGTAAAGTGTACAACCTCTGCAGAGTGTAAAACTATTCGAATAGCCGTGTCCACGGTCATGGACAGTTGGGTGGTGCTACTTAAACTATGTCCAGACTTTTACTTCATCGGTGTTGGAATGTGTGTGATAAGTCAAGGTGGTGACTTGACTCGATGAGATGAATCATGTTCATGTTGATATCGGTAACCTGTCTTCAAGGTTACGCGAGGTTATTGATGCATAAACTTGATGGTAGAATATTTGTTCTAGCCTTGCTAGATTGATCATTACTATTCAAATGCACTGTTACTTTGAACCACATCATGGGTTGCTTGCGAGTACATTCAAAGTACTCATTGGCTTGCCACTGGTTATTTAATTGGTCAGGCATGGAAGAGCAGGAATATGAGGAAGAGTTCTTTGGAGACGAACATGCAAACTAGGACGCTATCCCAGTCAGAATGCCTGTAGGGTTAAGGCAGATGGCATGGGTTCTACCCGTTATCGAAGACTTCCGCTATTTGAGTTATTTGCTATTCAGCCCGTGAGGCTCTATCTATGTAAGACTTGGCCATAATGGCCTTAATTCGTGTAAGACTATTTGTATGGATGTAAGACTCTTGTTATTTCAGCTTCTGTGTGTTCAGTGAGCATTGATCTCTGGGATCACTGTACACGTGCATTCGGTGATCTCGACTTCTTAGTCGGGGTCCCCACAACAACTCGGCACAGCGGTCAAGTAATCACGTCCACCGGTTTCCCACATACTCTGATCCGGAAGCGTCGATCCGAGGTCTTGTATATTCCAGATGCTCTTTATCCCAAAGCGGGCCATTTCCACCAGCCTCTTAATCCGTCTGATTCAAATTATCAGGACACACCTCATTCATCATCCGGCGAGTCAACAGCCACACAAGTTCCTCCTCTCAAGACCGTTCCTGGGTGAGTTTATATTTTTCTGTTGACCTTGTGTTTAGTCCACGGACTAACTCTTACCTTTATCTTTCTCAGTAGGCCAAAACCCAGTAAGAAGGCCAAATTGAATAAACCAGCTGATAGTGATGTAAACCCTGAACTGGAGAAGACTCCAGCGCTGGCAGAAGAAAATGTTGACGCCTTGTGCGATGATCCGCCACCGCCGGATCATGATATTTTTACTGAACAAGAAGCTTCCCCGATGGATCTTGGTGACCAACAGAATAGCCCTGTCCGAGCTAGTGATGACCCGGCAAGCCCTGCCAAAGCTGCTCCTGCTACCACAGATGATTTTATGATTACTTGTTTTGGCCACACCACTCCTGGCGAGCCCGTCGCTTTGTCAAAGCATAGCGCCAAGGAGGAAGTTTCTGGTATAGCAAGGGCAAGTGGAATGCCAACTTGTCGAGCTATGCCCATCTCAGCACCCAGGACCTTCACTCTGGCTATCTAAACCGGCTGTATACAAGTCGTGATTAGGAAGCCGGTTTGGTGAAACTTATGAAGGAACGATATGAGGTAAGTGCTGCTTGATTTCTGCAATATTGTTTCTTCCTTAGTTCAATATCTTGTATCAACTCCACTGTAGCCCCCAAGGGCCGGTTTATCTCTTCAAGATGAACTGGGACTTCAGAACACCAAATTTATAGCTTTTCACCTGTGTAGCCCCCAAGGGCCGGTTTATCTCTTCAAGATAAACTGAGACTTCAGTCTGTAACTTTTCCTTTGAGCAATTATGCATTAGCCCCCAAGTGCCAAGTGCATAACTTGTTATGTGCTTGGGACTTTGTAAAAAATGTCTGATAACTGCAAATATGCATTAGCCCCCAAGTGCCAAGTGCATAACTTGTTATGCGCTTGGGACTGTCAATATGATTTACCAATTTATGATTTGTATATCTATTTATAGGCTGATCTGAACCAGAAGGAAACTCAAGCCGCTGACCTTCAAGAAAATCTTAAGTTCCGGCAAACAGCAACCTCCAAAGCCAAGGATGAGTTGACCAGCGCTTTGGCAAGCATGGAAAAATTGAAAAGAGACTTCCAGAAGGAACGGGCGGATTGGGAGACAGAGAAATCTGCTTTGGAGAAAAGAGTCGTTGACGCAGAAGCCGCCCTTAAACCGGTGTTAGATGAGCTATCTGGCTTAACGCATTAGATAAACGCTATGACCACCGCTGTCCTTGGTAAGCACCCTTATTACAACTCGGAATATATCATCTCATAAATTGCCGGCTTAACAATGGTTCCACTGATGCAGGAAAGCGCATTGCCCATCTAGGCTCTGACATGCAGAAGAAGCTGAAGGCTGCCTATACTCTTATAGAGCAACTTTATACCAGCACGTAACGAATCATTTGTACTGCCGCTCACAACAAACCTCCCCCAACTTTGATCAAGGAAACCCGGGAACAGCTGTCAATGCTGCCCGCCCAGTTTGAAGAGCTGAAGAGATCGGCTGCAAGGGCAGGTGCTTTAACTGCACTAACCCGGGCGAAAGCATGGGTACCCGACCTTGATCCGGCTGACGTAGTAAATGGCTATCCAAGCTTGAAAGAGGACGGATCAGAATTTACCAATGATGATCTTCGAGCTTTAACGAAGGAAATGCGGCCCTTGGCCAGCAAGTTAGCCAAAGAAGCTGATATGTCCCACTACCAGGCGGTTTATGACGCTGACAACAAACGGGTTAATGCGCTGACTCATGATGTGGAGGATCTCATCCGCCCGTCCGTAAGCACACTTACGCCCCTGATGTTGAACCGTCCGAGCTTATAAGCGATGAAGCTGTTTTCCAGGCCCTAACTGGGATCAATTGGGCAACCACTGACTTCCAGCTGCTGGGTGGATATGAGGAGGAGGAAACGGCGCAGGGTGATCCACGGTCGTTTGGCCGGGCTAGCGAGGAGTCATGAACCGTCCGGTTTAACCTTCAATATGTCGTGATACTTGATGAACGACTGCTATTCTTTTGGGCCGCAAAACGCCTTGTAATAGGCTAGCTGAAAACACTTGGTCTGTTATGCCATCGTGCATATTTCCTCTGCATAATATTGCTTAAACTGGCATCTTTATAATATTTCTGCTTATTGTTCCGAACAGCTTTGCTCAATCTGTTTCTGCATAAGACAAATGCAAAGTGTCATGGCGGTTCATCGCCGGACGGGTCATAATGCCCAAATAAATATGAAAGTATATCATACCTGTCATATCAAATCACATCGTTGGCTTTACCAACTTTTGTAGTAAGGGTGATAATCCCAAATTGTGAGTATTGATGACTCCTGCAATATTTCGCCGGTTTATGATAAAACCTTACCGGGTTGTGATAAACACCGGATTGGCTGCAGATAACACTGGCGATTTGTAATCAAACCAGACCGGGTTAATAAACACCGGTTTACCTGATGGTAATGACTTACAGTCAATATCTAGGCCGAGTCAATAAACATCGGTCCAATATAGAAAAAAGGTGTCGTAAACCGCAAAAAGGGAAAACAACTTATCAAAAATCATACGAGGCTTTTTATGGGCTGTCAGGCCTAAATTCGAGGCTTTTCATGGGCTGCCAGGCAACTGAGTTAAACCATTTCATGAAGCCTATTAAGATGGACCTCACATTAACCAATCGTCATTTTAACGTTGACAAGTTCAGGGTCTGTATAAGATTGACTTGTCAAACGTCTGACGGGTCATACCAGGTTTACCTGGACAGAGTGACTTACTTGATGCAGGCAGGTTAACCCGGGGTTTTAGGTGTATACACCAGGCTTCCAAGCCGTGGCTTGATAGCCTATTACAAGGGCCTTAAAAGCTTTTTGTTGCTGTGCAACAAAAACCCCCAAGTAACATTGTGAGCTGTGCTCAATGGGTGCCTATGTTTGAGTTGTGCCATGCATCAAACTCTCTTTTGTCCCTTATCATCATGTTGGCTTGATAGCCGGATTACCGAAGTAACCAGAGTTGTGCTCTTATGATAATATTGGCGTGATAGCCAGTTTAAGAGGGCCATGAGAACTCCATTTTATATACAGAAGCCCCCATGTGACAAACTCTTTTGGAAAAAACAGCAGAGGCCCCGCTTTAACAGGGATGCCGGTTTATTATATTGATAATAATATATACATTGTAAATATATGTACATAAAGGGAGCCTATGGCTCAGGTGTAATAAGGTCGAAGATGAGCAATGTTCCACGGTCGTTGGGTCTCCTCCTCCACGGTGCGTGAGTCCTTGTGTTCTCGAACGTCGATGACGTAGTATGACCCATTGTGCAGATTCTTGCTGACCATGAAGGGTCCTTCCCAAGGCGGGGATAACTTGTGCATATCTGTCTGGTCTTGGATGAACCAAAGCACCAGATCGCCCTCTTGGAACGTTCTTGTTCTAACCCGGCGACTATGGTATCGACGCAGATCTTGCTGGTAAATCGCCGACCGAGCTGCTGCGATATCACGTTCCTCATCCAACCAGTCCAGTGCTTCTTGTCGTGCCTTCTCGTTGTCAGCTTCAACATAAGCCGCCACGCGAGGCGAATCATGACGGATGTCACTAGGGAGAACTGTCTCAGCTCCATATACCATGAAGAAAGGCGTGTAACCTGTAGATCTGTTGGGCGTGGTATTGATGCTCCATAATACAGAAGGTAACTCCTCCACCCAACAACCCGGCATCCTTTGTAAGGGAACCATAAGCCGGGGCTTGATGCCTCTCAAGATCTCTTGATTGGCTCTCTCGGCTTGAACATTAGATTGAGGGTGAGCCACTGATGATACGTCATGCCGGATGTGCTCTCGTTGACAAAATTCTTTCATATCCCCCTTGGACAGATTAGTGCCATTATCAGTTATAATACTGTGTGGAAAGCCAAACCGGAAAATCACCTTCTTGATGAACTGAACCGCCGTTGCTGCATCACACTTGCTGACTGGCTCTGCCTCGACCCACTTGGTAAACTTATCAACCGCCACTAGAAGGTGGGCCTTCTTATCTGGAGATCTCTTAAAGGGCCCAACCATATCTAGCCCCCAAGTTGCAAACGGCCAAGTAATTGGAATCATCCTCAATTATTGAGCTGGTACATGAGCGCGCCTTGAGAATTTCTGACAGGCATCACACTTTTTGACCAAGTCCACCGCATCAGCATGAGCCGTCAGCCAATATAAGCCATGACGAAAAGCTTTAGCTACCAAGGATTTTGAACCGGCGTGGTGACCACAATCTCCTTCGTGGATCTCTCTTAGAATCTCATGGCCTTCATCCGGAGATACGCAACGCTGAAACGCCCCTGTTACACTGCAATAATGTAATTCTCCATTGACGATAGTCATTGACTTGGACCGCCGGACTATCTGCCTGGCCAAGACTTTGTCCTCTGGTAACTCGCCTCGGTTCATATACACCAAATATGGGAATGTCCAATCTGGGATAGCGTGAACCGCCGCTACCAACTGAGCCTCTAGATCAGGAACAGCCAAGTCCTCCTCTAAAGGTAATTTAACCGACGGATTATGCAGAACATCCAGAAAGACATTAGGTGGAACCGGTTTACGCTGAGAACCCAAACGGCTTAATGCGTCCGCCGCTTCATTCTTTCGCCGGTCCACATGGTCCACCTGATAACCCTTGAAGTGTCCAGCAACAATATCCACCTCTCGATGATATATTGCCATGAGGGGTCCTTGGAATCCCAAGTACCAGATACTTGTTGAGCCACCAAGTACGAGTCACGAAAGCATTTAACCCGGCTTAAATTCATCTCCTTAGCCATTCAAAGACCATGGAGGAGAGCCTCATATTCAGCTGCATTGTTAGTGCAAGGGAACATTAAACGGAGAACATAACAAAATTTATCACCTCATGGGGAAGTTAATACGACTCCAGCCCCCGAGCCCTCCAATTGCCTGGATCCATCAAAGTGAATAGTCCAGTATGTGTGATCCGGCTTTTCTTTTGGTGCTTGTAACTCCGTCCAATCATTGATGAAATCCACCAGCGCCTGGGACTTGATTGTTGTATGAGGCATATATTTTAACCCGTGAGGTCCAAGCTCAATGGCCCACTTCGCAACCCGGCCCGTTGCTTCTCTGTTTTGGATTATATCTCCCAGAGGGGCAAAGCTGACCACAGTTATGGGGTGACCCTAAAAATATTTCTTGAGCTTCCGGCTTTCCATGAAAACTCCATATACCAGCTTTTGCCAATGCGGATATCTCTGCTTAGATTCAATGAGCACGTCGCTGATGTAGTAAACCGGCCGTTGAACCGGATATTCCTTCCCAGCCTCCTTGCGCTCCACTACAATGGCGACACTGACAGCCCGGGCATTAGCAGACAGATACAGTAACAGTGGCTCATTATCGACCGGAGCAGCAAGGACATGCGGTTCTGCCAATTGTTTCTTCAAGTCCTCAAACGCTGCATTAGCAGCATCACTCCAGACAAAATTGTCTGTCTTTTTCATCATCTCGTAGAGTGGGATAGCCTTCTCTCCCAATCGGCTGATGAACCGGCTCAGCGCTGCAATGCGGCCTGCTAGATGTTGAACATCATTGATACATGCCGGTTTAGCCAATGACGTAATAGCTTTGATCTTCTCCGGATTAGCTTCAATTCCCCTGTTTGACACCAGGAACCCCAGGAGCTTGCCTGCCGGTACACCAAAAACGCACTTGGCTGGATTAAGCATCATCTTATAAACCCGGAGATTATCAAAAGTTTCCTTCACGTCATCTATCAACGTCTCTTCCTTTCTGGATTTTACCACAATATCATCCACATATGCATGAACGTTACGCCCAATCTGTGTACGAAGACAATTCTGTACGCAATGTTGATAAGTCGCATGGGCACTCTTGAGCCCAAAGGGCATAGATACATAGTCCTTAACTGCCATCTTGATCTGATGATAGCCAGAATATGCATCTAGTAAACTTAAACGCTCACAACCCGCCATAGCATCAATGATTTGATCAATACGGGGGAGAGCAAAAGGATCAGCTGGGCAAGCCTTGTCCAGATCTGTGTAGTCAACACACATACGCCAAGTGCCATTCTTTTTTAGCACTAGCACCCGATTAGCCAACCACTCAGGAAGAAACACTTCAACAATAAACCAGGCCGCCAAGAGCCTGACTACCTCTTCACCAATAGCTTTGCGCCTTTTCTCATTGAAGCGGCGGAGAAACTGTTTGACCGGTTGGAACTTGGGATCCACATTAAGAGTGTGCTCAGCGAGTCCTTTCGGTACACCTGGCATGTCTGAAGGTTTCCATGCACAGATGTCCCGGTTCTCACGGATGAACTCGATGAGCGCACTTTCCTATTTCGGATCTAGGTTAGCACCGATGCTAAACTGCTTGGACGAATCTCCAAGAACAAAATCAACTAGCTTGGTCTCATCAGCCGATTTAAACTTCAAGGTCGGATCATGCTCTGTAGTTGGCTTCTTCAAAGGAGACATATCTGCCGGATCAACATTGTCCTTGTAGAACTTCAACTCCTCTGTTGCACAAACCGCCTCGGCATAGGCCGCATCACCTTCCTCACATTCCAAAGCAATTTTACGGCTCCCATGTACTGTGATAGTCCCTGTATGACCCGGCATCCTGAGCTGCAGATAAACGTAACAGGGCCTCACCATGAACTTAGCATAAATCGGCCGGCCGAACAAGGCATGATACGGGCTCTTGATCTTCACCACTTCAAAGGTCAAAGTCTCTGACCTTGAGTCATGCTCATCTCCAAAGGTAACCTCCAGATCTATCTTATCGACCGAATATGCCGATTTACCAGGTACCACACCATGGAAAACAGTGTTGGACGGTCTGAGCTTCTTATCTGTTAGCCCCATGCGACGGAAGGTTTCATAATACAAGATGTTGATGCTGCTTCCTCCGTCCATGAGCACCTTGGTGAACTTATACCCCCCCAACCTGAGGTGCCACCACTAGTGCCAGCTGACCCGGATTGTCAACCCGGGGCGGATGATCCTCCCGACTCCACACAATGGGCTGCTCCGACCAGCGTAAATAACGTGGTACTGCCGGTTCAACGGAGTGCACCGCCCTCTTATAAACCTTCTGATCACGCTTACACAAGCTAGTGATGAAGACATGATACTGCCCACTACTCAACTGCTTCGGGTTGCTCTAATAACCTGACTGCTGCTGATGATGATTCCCCTGATGATTATAACCACCTTGGCTGCCCTGATTGTTGTGTCCATTCTAATTGCCATGTCCATTCTGATTGCCTTGAAATCCTGAGCTAGAAGCACCACCTTGATAACCCGGCCCATGAAAACCAGGGTCTGAACGCCGGGCGGACCATGATCATATTGGAACCGATCCGAATTTTTGAACTCCCGCATAATAAAGCAGTCCTTCCAGAGGTGTGTGGTTGGTTTTTCCTTCGTGCCGTGCCTAGGGCAAGGCAGATTCAACTGGCACTCCAGATTGATGTTTGATCTCTCCGTGGGGACGGCCTACCCTTACGACGCTGACCATCATTCTGCGTACTAGTGTTAGCCACGAAATCTGAATTATTATCCGCTTTACGCTTACCGTTGTACCCATGACTCACCGGATTAGACTGTGACGCTTTACTGTTCTTCTTTCCCTTTCCTGACTTCTCGTCATCAGACTCTGGATATTTGGCTATATCAGAATCGGCGTATTTCACCTGAGCTGCCATAAGTGTTCCCATGTCATCGCAGTGACGTTTGAGCTGTCCCAACTTCAGTTTCAGAGGCTCGAACTGGCAATTGCCTTCCAATGTCAAGACTGTTGTGTCCGGATTGATGCGGTCTGATAAATGCTGGATCTCGGAAACCCGGCGCACTCAATGACTTGTTGATTCGTTCTCCCCTTGGACACAGGCAGCTAAGTCCACAATTGACATGGGCTGCTTGCATGTATCTTTGAAATTATTGATAAACCGGCGCCTTAACTCGGCCCATGATCCAATGGAATTAGCCGATAAACTTTTCAACCAAGTACGAGTCGTTCCTTCCAGCATCATGGTGAAGTACTTAGCACACGCCGCATCGTCCACATCCAGCATCTCCATCGCCATCTCATAGCTCTCAACCCACGCTTCGGGGGATAGATCAGCAGTATAATTGGGCACCTTTCGTGGTCCTTTGAAATCTTTAGGCAGCCGCACATTACGTAAAGCGAGGGTGAGACACGGCACTCCTAAAGAACTGGAAGAAACTCCTGGTTCTATCGTAGTAGTTTGATGAACCGGGGTAAGCTGATGGGTTGTATATTGTGCTGCTAACTCGGCCTCTCGACGTTGTCTACCCTGGTCTACTATATCCTGAGCATTTGCGCCTCCACCTGCCAGGTTATCCCTCTGAGGCGGGTTACGGTTCCGCGCACTACTTGATACGGCCGAATCATCCATATGCCTGCTGTAACTCCGGCTTGGGCGGGGGTGGAATGAATCCTCCCGCGGCAGTAAGAATAAGCCTGCTGCTGAGTCAAAGCCGTCTCTAAGAACTCTCTAGCTCGTCGCGCCTCCACTGCTATAGGGGATTCTCCTTCAACGGGGAGGGCTTCCAATCATGAAGCGGCTTTGACTATATTATCCAAGGGGTTGGAGTAATGACCGGGAGGCGTCGGCACACGTTGTGATGGAATGATCTGACGTGATGGATCCGTCGCGTGCGGCTGGACCGACGCCCCCGTTCCAAGCACTTCCACCCGGTTTACCACTGGCTCATTGCTGGTTCCTGCTCTTGGCGTATTAAAGAGATTCCTTGCCTCATAAACCGGAGGCAGGCAAGACTGGTGCCTTCTCCTCATTACATCATTTGATGCGTTCTGATCCAGTAGGAGCCGATAAGCCTAAGCATCCAACTCAGCCTGTCTCGCGGCCATCCTAGTGTTTTCAGCTGCCAGGTCCACCTTGGCTTGATCTATCTGACCCCTTATTTTAGCAACTTCTGCATCGTGCTGCTCCTTATCGGCCTGGCTGACTTCTGCGGTCAACAGCGTTGTCAAAGTGTCAAATTAACCGGACAGGACTTGAGGCGGCGGCTGCACAGGGCCTCCTGCCCCTGCTGCTATTGTCGTCGCCAGACCAGACGTTAATGTTGCCGCAGTCGAAGATTGTTGCATAGATTGTGACCCGGCCATGAAGACCGCAACCCGGCTTGGTGGATCAAGGGTGTCCGGAATACTGTCACCATTGGAACAGCCCCCAGACCGACCATCCTGCAATAGGTATAATGACTCGGTCTCTCTGGTAGGCGACTCGTCGCCGGAATAAACAATGGTCTCACCACCAGATTCCGATCTATCCTCAGCTTCCGCTCCGTGGACAACTCCCACAAAGACACGCTTCATGGCGGGCCGAACCCGAGCAGGTCTTGCATGCTGAGCCGACTCGACGAGGTTGGAGCAGATGTCCGGCTCAGGGCCCGGTTCACCGATCTTGCCAATGAAAACGTGGATGCCGCCGAAGGGAACCCGGTACCCGTACTCGATTGAATCGGCCTCCGGGCCCCAGCCTGCATCGTCGATGTAGATCTTTCCGCGATGACTCTTAGTCATCCGGCCCACTGCGTAGCCCTTGAGTCCTTCAAACCTGCCCTCTAAGAGCTTGAAACCATCGTGCGATAGCCCCACAGTGGGCGCCAACTGTCGTGGTTTTGTCATGACAGATGTCCTAGCATAAGGACTTAGTCGTGGAGCCATCACTACGGGTTAGCTTAAAGGGGTTAAAGCGGACAAGGGACGCAAGGGATTTTATACTAGTCCGGCCACTTCGATGAAGGTAAACGCCTACGTCTAGTTGTTGTGGTATTGCTAGGGTTTCGATGACCAGGGAGCGAATCCGCTTTGCCTATGTCTCGAGTTGTGTTTCGTTGTCCATGAAATGTGATTTTGCGTAATACTGGAATTATTTATTATAAACTAATAAACCTGCTAAATGGGTCTTGGAACTTTCAAAACGGTTCTAGCAGTAAAATCGTGTGTGATGGATAGCCCAATGCCATACAGTTTTATTCATCAAACCGTGTGTGATATAGTTGAATATAAATGGTTAACGGAGGCAGTGCGTGTGTGATCGTTACACCTATCGCACACGAGGCTATACATAAAACTGTGTGGTATGTACAGACGAACGGAAACATTTGTCTGGGATTCACTGTGTGGGATGTGCATATGAACGAAAACGTTTGTCTAGGATTCACTTTGTGGGATGTGCAGACGAACAGAAACGTTTGTCTGGGATTCACTGTGTGTGATATGCAAACGAAAGGAAATGTTTCTCTAGGACTCACTGTGTGGGATGTACTTACGAACGGAAACGATTAAGCATGTATAACTGTATGCGATGGCTAGCCCGATCACACACGAGCTCATTTTGCCCATTGTGTGTGACCGGAGGGCCTATCCGCGACGGTTTCTGGGTCGTGTGGGTAAGACCCCCTATCACCCACACTCACTAGGCGCCGGTTTAAAATGTCTTCGCGAAAATGGGTTAAAAACCGTTTGTATAGCAGCTCGTTGTATTAGTGAGTGGTCCTTGATAAATGACCAAGGCTACCCTTGAGGAGATGAGGTGGGAGATATTTTTTGTCATTGTGCACGTGCCTCTAGTTAGGCCAGAAGGCTGATTTGTAGCCTACTAAGGAGAGAGTCCTTACACTATTTGAAGGCTTCCTCCTTGGGCTTCTTTGCTCATTTGCCATCATCTTTTGACGTATTTTTTTGTTGGTCTTCCCTCATCGGCTTGTTGCCATGAAGATTTTTTTGGACTTTCGGTGATGAAAGTGGCTTGCTTGGACCCACTCGAGTTTGATTGGACTTTTGTTGACCTTCGTGACTTGTGTTCACTGGCCTTGACCATTGTTGCCCCCTATGTGGCGTGCCATGTAGTATAGGGGTTGGTACCTCGAGTTAGATCGAAGCTATTACTACAAGAACATCGATATATGGAACTTTCTAAATGTCAGTTTGACGGCGTATTAACAATTTCTAAATTGTGACTAGTCATTGTAATATCATGCCATCGCCACTTGCGTAGCGGCAAATTTTGTGTTATTTTCTTATGAAATGTCTGCGTCAATTTGGCACTTTTTGCGCGGGGGGGGGGGGGGGGGGGG
>LR738711.1:271724558-271810135 GCA_902687465.1 Secale cereale | reverse complement strand
CCCCCTCCGCGAAAATCCTACATCTACGAAGAGCTACGAAAAACTTTTACATCAACCTCCAAACTAAACTCCCCCTAATTTTCAAGGGAGTGGGCCCATCCACGCCTTATCTCCAATCATACTCTTCACCTGCCTCATTACGTTAATCCCGTACAATTATTGCCAGTAAATCATATACATAATTTATCAAAACTAATTTACGTGGATGTAGCAAAGCTCTTTCTCCATAAAACTTTAGATTTTTTTTTGTAGAAACACATGTAATTTTATTGATACTCATAACAATTACAGGTACACTGATATGAAACTAAGATCCAAAAAAATACAAAGTAACTCATATTACTAAGAATTACAATGACGATGCGTTTCGATGTCTGTGTTCGAGAACTCCGTATTCAATTGGTTTCAATACAAGTTCAGTGGGGGAAACTATAATGGACATGAATGCGATTTCACTTGTTTGGATGCTCATGGAATTGGCCCATGGAATCCCAGTGAGGTTTTGATACCAAATCTTGTTTGGATGACAAACTATGGAATTGCATAGTGCCTTGTTCTATATGCATCAAATCAAAATTGCCCGATTGTCGATGATCATCTTATCTCGCTGTCAAGTAAGACAGGTTGTCGATGATCATCTTATCTTGCTGGCTCTTACTGACAGTATGCTCTTGCTGGCCCCCCTCTCTTCTTCTAAAAATAAATCAGCCAAAGCAGAGACATAAGTTCCACATTGCACACATAATTAAGAATCAATCCACCCGTCAGAAATTAACAATCAATCCTCTTGTTACTAATCTTATTTAGCAATATGCAAAGGGAAACTAAATTTCGTTTGACTGGATGATTATATGAAACAGACAAATTTCATGCAGTGTCATAAGAGAGCAAGCACCATGAAATATGTTCCTGCAGTTGACAGAATATCGCTGCGTAATGTGCATTCGACTGCTAACTGATGAACTAGTGAACTAGTGATGACTAAAGAGATTCCTGGATTAAAAGGAGGTGAGCAGTACCGCAATCTTTTGGCAACTCGTAACCAGCAGCAAAGAAGAAACAAACAAGCGACGAAACCGCGAGAGATTGCAAGGTTACCGGTGCGCACATGTGGAGATGGAGGTGACGATAGCGGGATCGACAGCGCCGCCGCCGATGTCGGCCATGGCTTGCGAGGCCTCACGGATGGCCACTTCAACTCCACCCGTAGATCTGAGTCGAAGGGGCAGATGAAGCATCCATTGGAGAAGGGGAATGAGCTGAGGTGGCGGGGATACAGGTGCCGCGCGAGGACTGGGGGCCGTCGTCGGGGGGCTTCCCTGGGCGCCACCGTCGAGGGTCCTTCCCTGTGCGCCGCTTCTCTCAGGTCGCAGGGCTGTTGTGTCCTTGGTCGAGCAGGGGAAGAAAGAAAGACTGAATCGTTATCTTTTGTGGGATGGACGCTTCCAGCCAAATCGAAGGGGCGAAGCTCGAAAACTTGGGACACCTCGGCGCGTGTAAGTGATTTCAGCGTTGTATTCGTTTTATTTCAGATCGATCTTTCCTCGTGCATGCCAAACAACTGAATTGGAAATTTGGGAATACCAAATTCAATTTGGAGCCTCATTACAGACATCCAAACGCAGCGTGAAATCTTTTGTAAACACCTTCGCGGTATCAATCTCTGCTCGATGAAATACTTCAAAGACTTCAGTAAAGAGGCTGCAATTACACTGGAGCAACGATGGTGTCACTCTTTCACCCGCACGGACATTACCGATAATGGTTTTTGAAAACGCCTTGAGTCGCCCATCTACAAAGATGGGAAGCCTTGATCGATGAACGCACTTGGGTCGATGGTGATCCCCTAGAAGTGCAAGCCGTCGAATCACTATATCTTCAATATGATGTCAATGAAAGATTTCAACTCCAGAAAGAATAAAATCAACAACAAAATAAATTGACACGGCAACATAAACTCATCAGATCCGATTAATCGAATCTACGAGGACAGAAAATTCTCAAACCTCATGGCACTACCAAAAAAACGAGAGGCGTTGACGAAGAACATAAAGCTTCAGATCTGCATCAGCTTTGTGCGGTAAAATCTTACGTACGAGTGTGGCATTTCCAGCCCAAAATTGACTCGTTGAAAACTTGAAATTGCGCCCACGGCTCCTTGGCTAGGAAGCACCCGCGACACCACTCTGCCCGGTATCTCATCTTTTCGAGTCAAATCTTGCAAGAGAAGGCGAGCGAACATTTTCAACGATACAGTGGCTGGATGTTACGTATAAAAAGGCCGGGCCAAAGCGCTCATACGATTCATCGCATTACCACCACGAACGTATTCCAGTGCGTCACTTGGAAGGCTCTACACGAGCTCAATCGCGCGTGGCAATGAAGATCGAGTCTAACCCAAAGTATTGCAGAATTATTAAAGGATCATCATCTGAGGAGGACCGACTGAGTGGCCTCCCTGACGACGTCTCCACTCAATCGTCGGCCGGGTCCCCCCTCAAACGAGTTAATTGCAAGGTACTACTACACTTCGGCACCTCATAACGAATCAGTATTACTAGTCTTTTTTTTTTTGCATGTCAGTACCATCTCACGGCCTAAGTGTTGCAAAACGGTCTAAAACACGTATAAACGCATATTGACGGCGTATCTGACCGCCGGGACCCGTGTGTCAGGGGCTGACGTGGGATGTTTTTTTACGAAAACAACCCTTACTTTTTATTTAATCATGCATACATCATTTATCTGTCAAAAAAATGTAAAATCTCTTGCGCAGGAAACAATTTTTCAAAAATATCTGAGTGGCCTCCCTGACGACGTCCTCCACTCAATCGTCGGCCGGGTCCCCCTCAAACGAGTTAATTGCAAGGCACTACCACATTTCGGCACCTCGTAACGAATCAGTATCACTAGTCATTTTTTTTGCATGTCAGTACCATCTCACGGCCTAAGTGTTGCAAAACGGTCTAAAACACGTATAAACGAATATTGACGGCGTATCTGACCGCCGGGACCCGTGTGTCAGGGGCTGACGTGGGATTTTTTTTTACGAAAACAACCCTTACTTTTTATTTAATCACGCATACATCATTTATCTGTCAAAAAATGTAAAATGTCTTGTGCAGGAAACAATTTTTCAAAAATAGACCGCCCCGCGCGCGTCGGGTCGAGATTCGAACCCGCAACGTGCCATTGGACGAGGAAGATCGCTGCCGCTGCGATACCACTCATGTTCTTGCAAATAGCACGCATAAATATATTTATACTTTGTGCCGTTCGTTTTTTTACACGGTAGAAAATCGCACAACCGTCCGCCGGAAATCGATCCCGTCAAGTCGTTCGCCGTGCGCGCTCGCTGCCTCTGCCCCACGCCATCCTATGTGTCAACTAGTACGCGTCTACGTCTTTAAACTCCAAGCCTTTCTGGTTTTTATACGATACTAAATACGAGTAATATTGTATATGTTCATCGTGTCGTAAAATTAAAAAAAGTTTGCCGCATCGTTTAATATGTATACTGAACATTTTTAAATATACATGATCTTATTTAAATATATGATATCATATTATAAAAAGTTTACCATACATATATTGAACATTTTATAATATACGATGTCTATATATTTGTGTGTATGATTTTTTCAATATACATTACGCACACTATGTTTGGTCTGAAGAATAAACCTGCTGGTCTCTGCATTGTTTTTCGGTTGACGTTCAAATTTTCAAAAATTGTTAAATTATTTTATAAATGTTGAACACGTATTTAAAAATTATAAATGTATTTTATAAAATGTTTGTCATGCATTATAAAATTTATTACGATTACAAAATAATTTAGTACGTACATGTTATCAAAATTTTGAGTAACTGTGCATTAGAAAATACAACAAATATACGCAGTAACTGTGAGTTGGCCATATAATTTGTTTATTTGTGTGTTTGAAAAATATAATAAGGATGCATAATAGTTATGCATGTGTGTGGTGAATCACACATAAAATTTTCTGAACATTTTTTTACCCATATATTTTATTTCAAATGTGCTGACCTCACTGGGCCACGGGTGGTTGGGCCATCCTGCAGCCCATGCAACGATGGCTCGTCAAGCTCGAGCGGATCGGGGATTTGGGGACGAGGGTCAAGGGCAGCGGCGTTTGAATCCAGCGATGGTTCTAGCCACCGCGCCGCCGCACCGCCCGACCGCGCTGCCGCGCCGCCCTTAGCCCTCGTGGCCGAACACGAGCCGCTGCTCCCGCGAGCCAGCCGCTGCTCCTCTGCACCGGCGATTCAGCCGCTGCTCCGCTGCTCCGGCGAGCCAGCGTCTGGGATCCGGCGAGCCAGCGACGGTGCTCCGGCGAGCCAGCAACCGGGCTCCGGCGAGGTCGAGGCGGCGGGGCTTTGAGTGATTAAATTTACAACAAAGGTGTTTTCTGTAAAAATATATGCCAGGATGGCTCCTGACACACGGGTCCCAACGGTCAGATACACCATCAATACGTGTGTATACATGGTTTAGACTATTTTGCAATACTTAGGCTGTGAGTTGATACTGACATGCAAAAAAATGATTAGTGATACTGATCCGTTACGACGTGCCGAAGTGTGGTAGTTCCTCGCCGTTAACTCCCCTCAAACAAGCCGTCCGCACCAGCGCCCTCTCCACGCGGTGGCCGTGCCTGTGGCTCCACGCGCTCGCCGCCTCCGCCGTCCTAGACTTCACCGACCGCGACTTAGTCCGCGGTCAGTCCCCGGGGCAGATCGTGGCCACCGTGAACCACTGCCTCGAGGTCCACGGCGCGGCGCCCATCGACGTGTTCCGCGTGGCTTGGTCCCGTTCGACCCGTTTGGGCGCGACGTCGTCCGGTGGGCGGCGGCCGCCTTGTGGAGAGGCGCCAGGGAGGTGGGGGTGGACCTGACGCAGAACGCCGACGACCGCGGGGCTCTGGAGCTTCCTGGGGACCTCTTCCAGGTCGTGAGCTCCCTCGCGGTGCTCAGCCTCGGCCGGTGCAGCCTCCGCGACGTCCCGCCCGGCGCGGCGGGGCTCGTCGGCCTGACATCGCTCTCCCTTAACCAAGTCAACGTCACCGACGATGCTGTCCGGGACGTGGTCTTCGGGTGCCGGCCGCTCGAGTTTCTGAGCCTGAAGAGCTGCCACCTTCTAGTGTATGTGAGGGTCGTCGGCGAGAGGCTGCGGGGCCTGGAGATCGTGCGCTGCCTGGGCATGCGCCACCTGCAGGTGGCCGCACCCGTGCTGGAGTCCGTCGCCTACCACGGCGACGACCTTATCTGGAGAGAGGACGAGCCGTCCGGCGTGGAGTTCGTTGGCCCAGGCGGCAGGTCCGATGCCAGGCCGGAGCTAAAGGACGCGTACCTGACCCACATCGGCTACGGCGAATAGGACGAAGTAATTCACGAGTTCGCCTACTCAGGCTTCTTGGATCAGGTCGCGCATGCCAAGATTTTGACACTTCGTTCCGTGGTGTCGAGTAATGTGATTGTATTAGGAAACATAGGTTAGACTATAAAATATTCTGGCTTGTCTTGTACTCCAAGTACATCAGGTATTCCTATATATATGCCCACGAGGCTCAAGCAATAAAACAACTATAATATCAAAAAAATTCTCTCTCTTCTAACATGGTATCTATCGTAAGTCGATCCTAAACCCTAGCCGTCACCGCTACCGCACCCGCGCGCCGTCCCTGGGACTGTCAGCCTCCATGACCGCCGCTGCCGGGGGCCGCGTCGCCCGTACATAGGGTTCGTCCGCCGGTCGTGTTGGCCGGCTGTCCTAGAGAGTCTTTTTCCGGAGCCCTTGCTTCGGGTTTTTCTCTCTCTCGCCGGCCGCTTTGATCGACGTTTACTTTTTGGTTTTCCGATCTAAAATCGGTTTGCGTCGCCCATCGCCGTCGTCGACATCCGCGCGCCTCTACTCCGACACCGGCGCGACTGGCCGGCTACTTCATCGACCCAACGGCCTCGCGCAACAGGCGGCCCCTCAAGGCCATGGACCGCGCGTCGGCCCGCCCGTCGACCTGCGCCAGCCGTCACCACCCTGCTCCGACCGGGACACCTGCATCGCCTTCATCCGGCGGCCTCGCGCCATGCGGCGGCCAATCATAGCCGTCGTTCGCGCGCCGGTCCGTCCATCTATCCACACCACCCGCCTCCGTCGGGTCTACACGACGGCCCTTTGGTCTACCTCACCGGCCTCGTCTCCGTCGGCGTCAGGCTCGTCGACTGTCTCAGCTCGGGCGCCGCTACTACGTTGGTCGCTCGGGCCTCGCTGCCCGGGTGCCGATCGCACGACGTCCCGCGCCGTCTGTCCTCGCCGGCTTCATCTCAGACTCCGCCGCCATCCCGTCTTCACCGAGCGGCGTCCCTGACCTCGCGCGCGATCGGCTTGATCATCCGCTCGCCGCCGCGATCCGCCTCATCTACGTCGCGCGATCGACCTGGCCCATCGGTCACACGCGCCTCCGCAGGTCCCGTGAAGATCGTCCCGAGTACTGCATGCCTCTTCGCCGATCGAGCATCGGGCTGCCACTGCGTCGTCCCGTCTGGCCGCAGCGCCGCCGCCCCCGTGGTTCTCCTCGCGACTGCATCGACTCGTGATTCGCCGCTGCGTCGCCCTTCGGGCCGTTGTGCTGCGATGTGTTGTCCCCGTCGCCGCCCCGAGGCCGTCCCCGCGGTTGCACCGACTCGCGAACCGCCGTTGCGTCGACCATTCGGGCCGCAGCGTCGCGGTTTGCGGTCCCCGCCGCCGCCCCGAGGTCTTCCCGCTGTCGCCCCGACCCGCATGTCACCGCTGTGTCACCCCTTTGGGCTGTAGCGTCGCGGCCCGCGGTCCACTCCACCTTCACCGCGCGTCGACTTCCCGTGGTATGCGCCGTGCCATCTCCCTTTGGCGCGGGAACGTCACCGTCCGCGCCGGTCTTCGTCACGCTGTCAGGGTTCTTCGCCTACTTCGAGCACCGTCGCCGCACTCCTAACCTAGCCGCCGCCGACGCCGCTCTTCTTTGGCCGCCGCCGCTACCTTCGTAGTCGCCGTCGTCGCGCGTCCACCCCCTTCGTCTTCGTCCAAGCACCAGCCCGTCGCCAGCGTCGTCGTCATCTACCCCGACCACTTCGTCTACTCCGACCACCGTTGGTGATATCGGCCCCGCGCCGATGGACGCCGCAATCGTCGTCGAGTTCTTCTCTGCTGGCCCCTCCGACTTCTCCGACGTGGCGTACAGCTCGTGCAGGACCCTCGCCTGCGCATGTCCGGTGCTGGCAACACAGATGCGTGCCTTCATCCACGACGTGTCCCCGGGCCTGGCAAGCCTGGTCGGCGCTTCGTCAACTTCGTCTTCGTCCGTCTATGCATGCCCGGTGCTGGCAACACCGGTGCGTGCCTCCGTCTACGATGTGTCCCCGGGCTTGGCAAACCCGCCGCGAAGCGTCGTCAACAACATCTTCTTCCGGACGCATCACTACTTCGACACCACAGCGCCCATGCTAACTCGGCGCCCCCTTGCGCCCGCGGCTCCACGACGACTTCTTCGACACCAACTACCCCGACTCGACATCGACCACGGCATTCTTCGCACGGCAACCTCGACAACGGTTACACCACCTACGCTCTCGGCTACATCGACAAACGGCATAAAGGGCTACCGCCTGCTTGAGCAACCTCGTCAGTTTCCACTCCAGTCACGACTCCGCGATGCGTCGACCGTTCCGACTGTGGGAGGGTGTCCGTCGGCTTGCCTCCGGATTCTTCTTCAGTCTCACCGTCTGCGTCGCTACCGTTGTGACTGCGGGGGGGATGTTGAGTAACGTGATTGTATTAGGAAACATAGGTTAGAGTAGGAAATATTCTAACTTGCCTTGTACTCCAAGTAGATCAGGTACTCCTATATATATGCCCACGAGGCTCAAGCAATAAAACAACTATAACACCATATCCTCTCTCTCCCTTCTGACACGTGGGCATGCTGGTACGATATTCAAACTTGTTCTTGCCTAGGAAACCAATTAGGCAAATTAACTGACGGTGTCTTGTATACGATCAGCACATAGCAGAAGAGTGACTGTTCGCTGAGGGCGACGTGCATACCCCGAACCTTGAAGAGATGCAGCTGCTGATGGACTCCATGGGCGACGGCGATGTTACTCGCTTCTCTGGATTCTTACAGGTCGTCGAGGCGCCGCTCCTCGACCACCTCTTTATCCGGGTAAGCATCCTGAGTCCCGACACATGATCCATTTGAACCTGACTTCCCACGGCGTGCGACCCTAAGGGCGTGTTCGGCAACGCTCCGGCTGCCAGCTTCTCCAACTCCATGATTGGAGATGAGCCGAACGCTCTGACTCCGCGGAGTTCGGAATTGAGAAGCCAGCTGCCCGCGTAGTGTAAAAACCGAGGAAACTGAGAAGCTGGCCTTTTCCAGCTCTGAAAATTGAAGAAGCGGGAGTTGAGACATATTACAACCAGATGCCACCGCTAAGTGAGTCCCTAGCGTACCGGTTCGCGCATTCTGTTTCTCTTCCCGATATTTTTCTCTCCTGCACGACCAGATGCACGAGGAGATGGATGCTCGGAGTGGACGGGCCGAACGATTTCCCAGACAGACTGGGCCACATGCGCTTAAATGGGCTGGAGGCCTGGTACAGCGACCAAATCAAGAAGCTGCGTGCCGAACGATTTTCCAGTCGCCACATGAAGTGAGAAGCCACAAGAGAAGCCAGATTTGAGAAGTTTTAGAGAAGCTGGGTGGTTTCAGAACACGCCCTAAATGAGCTAGCGGCTCCGCCGATCGAACTTGCAGCTCCCAGATGCGTGCGGCGGCACGGAGGTGACAGGCGAGGACGCCGATATCGTTCTCGAGTACGAGATCGCTCTCGACCACCTGACGTTCCTCAAGGTGGTGAGCTTCCGAGGGACGAGGCGCGAGCTGCGGCTCTTAAGGTTCGTCCTGCGCAGGGCTCCTGTCCTCGAGCAGCTGGTGCTCGTCACCCCGGAAGACGTGGGAGCTACAGGAGACCATGAACAGCAGGAGAGCGTCCGCCTGCTCCTTAAGGTCGTCCAAGAACACGTGTCAGAGATCAGCAAGGCGTGGCTCTGGCAGGAGCCCCGCGTCACCGTGTGCCGGCCGCGGGAGGACGATAGCCGGAGCCCTGCGCACACCAAATACTACCACCATGATCAGACATAGTTCAACTAGAGCTAATTAATTAGCTCCAACACCCCCCTCGGCGCAGAAGCCCGTTGCAACAAGCCGCGGAGACGTCCGGACGAATAATGGACGCCCATCCAACTCTATGCACAAAATTTTAGCACTAAATCCAAACGACTCCATTTAATATGCAACAAGTCTACGGGAGTAGCAATTTTTACCATATGTAAATAGGTGCAAACATATGTAATCACAACCAAAACGCGTCGAATATTGGTCAATCTCAAAAGTTGTGCAAAAATCTTATTCTCTTGGCCTCTCGGACGGTCTACCTATGCCAAAGTACTATGCGTCCGGCTCCTCCTCATCCACCGACTTCTTCAAATCCACCGCCAAACAATTCAATATGCTAGCACACAGTAGGTGATGCGAAGCATCCCACGATCATCCCCATGTTCACTTCGACGAGACCGCAAGTACACATTATTGGACACAACGTTATGTAACACCCGGAGAATCATGCTACAGTAATCACTTGTTGATGGTGCCATGTCATCACTCTTACTGTAGCTAATCCTCAATTGTAGTCAAACACAAATCCAAATTTAAAGTCAAAATTCAAACTTCTCATACATGCAAAATAAAATGTTCAGGAGGTTGCAAATAATCATTTGTTAATATTGGTGGTAAGCCAACATTTTTACAAAGTGGTTTATTGCCCTATAATAATTAAAGCAGTGTGTATAACAAATATTTAAATGCCTTTTAAGTAATAAAATTATGCAAACCATTTTATCATTGCACCAAACCTTTTGTGGCAGTATTATATTTAGTGTTACTAATTTGGAACTGGTTTTGTATTTTTATATAAAACTAAAATAAGTTGAAACTTAAATAGAAACAATAAGCAGAAAAGTAATGGATAGGAGAAAATTAAAACAAAACAAAATGAGCCCAGCTAACTACTATGCACCGGGCCCTAGTGGCCATAGTACACATCAGGTCCAACCCATTCGTGCCCCCTCCTTCCTTCTATTCACCTCGCTCCCGTGGACGCCCGTGCGCCGTCCAGCACGCGGATGTCGTGCTGCCGCCCATCCCGTGGTCGAAGAACTAGATAAGAGCCCCCCCCCTCCCCGACGGCAAACCCTAGCGCACCCCCTTTCCTTCCGCCTGCTCTCCTCCCACGCGCCGCAACTCTCTTCCCCATCCCCACCCGATGCCGTTGTTGCCGTGCCATTGTCGTACGTCGCGGCGACCGTCGCTCTCTGTCCCGCACGACGCGCCTTGGAGCTCCGCAGGCTTCGACTCCGTCCCCTGCATCGGTCACCTGAAGCTGGGGGGCACCACCACTATCACCCGCATCATCTCCCCGTTCCCGACCTCGACCACCGCGACCAGCATCGCTGCTTCACCGCTTCACCGCACCACTTCTACGGTCGCAAGCTCCCCACCGATCTTCCCTAGGTGAGCCTCGTGCGACCCCCCTTCTTTCCCCACTCGATTCGTCGCCGTAAGCTGCCCCCATTGCCATGACCGGAGCTCCCCTCCATGAGCCCCTAGCCGTGCCCGCCTTTGCCTGCTCGATGCGTGTCGCCGTCGCCTGTGTCCTGCTGCCCGCCGGCCCGCACTGCTCGTCGCTCTTTGCTGCACTGCTGCCTACACCCCGCCTCGCCAGCTTCTGGGCCAAGCGCCACCGTCGCCCCGCTCAACGCCGCCCACCCTGCTCGCCTGCGCCCCCGCCTTCGCCGCTGCTTTCCCCCGCGTGCGCCCTCTGCCCCGCCGGCCGCGCCCCCTGGCCGCCGGTCGCGCCAGCCGACCGCGCCCCCTGGCCGCTGGCCGCGCCAGCCGGCCGCGCCCCTGCCAGCGCCCGCGGTCTCGCCCGCCCAGGCACCCGATCGGGCGGGTGCCCGATCCCTTTCGCCCGCTCCGCCCCGCCCCGCTGGCTTGGGCCACTGCCAGCGGGCCCTAGAGCCCAGCGCCCTATTAAAAAAACAGAGGTTTAAAAAAAATAGATAATAATAAAATTATATTAAAATATAATATAATATAATTAATTAATAAGTTAATTAATTAAGGAATCAGTTAATTAACTTAATTAACTAAGATTAATTAGGTTAATCTCTGGATTAGTTGAAACTTTATTTAATTAACTGAGGTGTCCATGACACGTGGGCCCCACGGCCCCTTTTGACCAGTCAACAGTCAAAGTTGACTGTTGACCTTGCTGACATCATGCTGACACAATAAGCCTTTTTTTCATTAATATTAATTTCAGAATATTATTTAAAACTTTAGAAAATCATATAAAATAATCTGTAACTCGGATGAAAATGTTTTATATATGAAAATCGCTCAGAACGACGAGACGAATCTGAATACGCGGTCCGTTCATCCGCCACACATCCCTAGCATAGTGAAGCTGCAACTTTCCCCCTCCGATTCATCTGACCGTAAACACGAAACGTCGGGGATACTTTCCCGAGTGTTATCCCCCTTCGTCGGTATCGTGTACCACCTCGTTAGAGCACCCTAGCACCGCGTGTTAACTTGCCGTGCTTCTTTATTGCATCTGTATGCTTTGTATTTATTGTTTCTCCCCCCTCTTCTCTCCGGTAGACCCCGAGACCGAAGATGCCCCGGTGATCGACTACGGTGTTGACGACCCCTCCTTCTTGCCAGAGCAACCAGGCAAGCCAACCCCCTTTGATCATTCTGATATCGCCCATTCTCTTCTCTCTTATGCTTGCATTAGAACTGCTACCGCTTTTTGTATGATCCTATTCTGATGCATAGCCTGTTGTTCATACTGCTTTCATACCTTACATGTTTATACTAAACTGCTTAGTATAGGCTAGTTAGAGATCCACCAGTGACCCCCCTACCTTGTCCCGACTGCCTCGCTGGATTATCAGAAGACCCGTTCAATGGGATCGAAGACTAGGACCCGGCACCGCACATCACTTTCCCCTTAGTTGCTTGACACTGCTGGGTTACTATCGAGTGCCGAGGGTGAGACCTCATCAGCACTTCTAATGTTGACCTTGTAGGTTAGTTCATCGGTTGTGGTCATCGAGGGTGATTCCTCTTTCTCCACTCCCGATAACGACATTGTCATGCAACTCCTCAAGAGTGGACCTCGAGGGTGACTCCTCTTTCGTTCACCTTGACGATAAACATCAGGTGGAATTCCATCGAGGGTGATTTCCTCAGGTTTTCCTTTGGTGTCAGACACACAGTTACTTTGGTTACTATGACTTTACACTGAACCTGGTTACTAAAAGACGGGTCGACCCCGAGGGGTACCCGCGTGAGCTTAATTGCGAGTGATGTGTAGTCGGGTTGACCTGGAAGGTGCCCGTGAGATAAATACGAGGCGTGGCCGGGCACTCGCCCTTGTCGCAAGTTCTCGAGACGGGGCGATGGGGTCACATTATCGTGAGTCTCTGCTCGTTACCGCGCGTTCCCAAGACACTAAACGGTTTGGATATTTGATCCGAGGGGCCTCTGGCCTGATAGCACTAACCATCACGTGGGCATAGTATGGGCGTTCTGCGTCGTATGCATCAGCCGAAGCTTAACTGACGTCATTGCGACTGAGCGGCGCGCGCCGGGTTGGACTGCGTAAGCACCTACCTTTTTAAGGAGGTTGCCCAGGTCTGCTCACCGGCCGCCCACGCAACGTGCAGGAGTTCCCGAGGCGATTGGCCCATGACTCCTGGGGGCATAGGGTTTAGTCCGGCGTGCATGACCTCTCTATTAAGCCTAGGTCGGGTTGCGGCGTATTGTTTGGCCGAGGGCGGGCATGACCTGATGGTGTGTCCGGCCGGAGTTAAGAAAGCGTGTTGGGTAAGTTGGTGCACCCCTGCAGGGAAGAAAACATCTATCGATAGCCTGTCCTACGGTAACGGACACTTGGAGTTGTATCCCGATCGCTACAACTAGAACTGGATGCTGAGGCATTGTTTGGATATGTTGCTTCGGGAGTCGAGAAAGGATCCCGGAGCGTTGGAACAACAACATAAATACGACTTATGTTATACTACTCTACTTCCCCCTCTTGCTGCAAGACGGTGGTTTCCAGAAGATGCTAGTCTTCGATAGGACTAGCTTCCCCCCTCTTATTCTGGCATTCTGCAGCTTAGTCCACAGATACTACCCCTTTTCATTGATACCGATGCATATGTAGTGTAGATCCTTGCTTGCGAGTACTTTGGATGAGTACTCACGGTTGCTTTGCTCCCCCTTTTCCCCCTTCTTTCTTCTTGCTGGTTGGTGCAACCAGATGGTGGAGTCCAGGAGCCAGACGCCACACTTGACGACTGCTACTACCCCGACGGAGCCTATTACTACGTGGAGACAACTGACGATCAGGAGTAGTTAGGAGGTCCCAGGCAGGAGGCCTTGCCTTTTCGATCATTGATGTTTTGTGCTAGCCTTCTTAAGGCAATCTTGTTTAACTTATGTCTGTACTCAGATATTATTGCTTCCGCTGACTCTTGTGTATTCGAGCTTATGTATTCGAGCCCTCGAGGCCCCTGTCTTGTAATATAAAGCTTGTATTATTTTAATTTGTGTCTAGAGTTGTGTTGTGATATCTTCCAGTGAGTCCTTGATCTTGGTCGTACACATTTGCGTGCATGATTAGTGTACGGTCAAATCGGGGGCGTCACAAGTTAACTCGCTCCTCTCCGAACCTCCACTTTCTACATGCGAGACATGGCTACTACCTCAAATATATGTGCTATGCATGACCAGGAACCAAGAGGGAGGTCATGGAACAGCTAGGAGCATTGGACAAGATGGCGAGGACAAGTCCGAGGATCAAACGGAGAAGCCGCTGGAAAAGCTACAGGCTCCGGACATCCGGCCTCTACCGGACGACCGGCGACTCCCAGGCGACCGGACGACCGGAGGCCAGCGGACGTCCGTGACTTCGACGACAGAAGGAAAATAGCGAAAGTCCGAAGACTTCCGGACGTCCAGACCCTCGCGAGCCATCGGACGTCCGATAGCCGTCGGACGTCCGCTACATGCTGTCTGCGCGCAGTTCTCAGGCCAGAGGCCCATGTATCCCTCTCGCACTTACCGCTTCGTGGCCCTAGACTATATATACTCCTCCACCTCCTCCTAGTGAGGGTTAGCTTAGGTTTAGCTCATTTGAGACAGAGCTTTGCTCATCCACTAGTGGTTCATCTCCATGTGAGTGACTATGGCCCCTCCACGGAGAAGATCCTCACGGATTCAAGACCTCCTTCACGGAGAAGATCCCGCGGGATACCCCAAGACCTCCTCACGGAGAAGAACCGGTTACCCTTTGTATCGTCCGTTGTTGATCATGGATCTTGTATCTCTTTGTGTTTCGAGGATCTAGCATATGTGTGACTTGTTCTTATTGGTTTGAGTGATTCTCTCGTGTTTCCCCTCGTGTTCCCTCTCGTGTTCTTCGTGGGATCCCCTCCATTTCGTGAAAGATCAGCCATCTAGGGTTCCACCCTGCATCATATGGTATCAAAAGCAAGGTTTCTCACGAAATTGGAGCTCCCTCCATCGTTTTCTAGCCTTCTTTTCTGTGATTTCGTCCTAAAATACGAAAATCCCCACAAAAAATAGCCCCAATTTTTTTTGTGATTTGTTGGTTTGATGATGTTTTGTTGATTTTGATCCATCGATTTGCTTGGTTTTAAGTGGATCTAGCATTTCCCCAAGTTCATCCATGAAATCTCATCAATTTTGACCCCAAAATCATCAAATTCCGCCCAAAATCGCGTCCCGAAACTCGCATCTCGCGTTGACCCCGACCCACCGGACGACCGGCGTTTTACCGGACGTCCGGACCCTCACGAAGCACCGGACGTCCGTCATCCACCGGACGACCGGAACCACATATACAGAAGAAATTACCGGATTTCCGAGCCCGACCGGACGTCCGGCCACCGGACATCCGTCCATTTCCGGACGTCTGGTACCTGTAGATTTTGAATTCGGCTAATTTTTGTTTTGATCATAACTAATTCATCCGAACTCCGATTTTGACGTTCTTTAGCTCGTTTCGAAGCTCTTGACATCCCCCTTCACACAAAAATACTACGATAATCATTTGACTCCATCATATTTTGTGGATTTTGGCATCTTTGCCTAGGGCTTCCACCATATCATCCGCATATCCACCACCGACTTCCGCAACCTAAACCATTTTGTCCCCCATAGCATTTGTGGTTGCTTGAGTAGTGATTTGAGTCTCCTAAGGTATTTAGGCTACTTAGGGACAATCGCTTCTTCATCAACCACCACCACCACTTTCGCATAGCTTAGTCCACTATACATAGCCAACGAAACTTAACCCAATTTTGTGTGAGCTTGTTTGAGTTGTGGCTCGTGTCTCCTAAGGTGTTTCGGCTACTTAGGGACCGTGACTTCAACTACAATTTTTGTTTTGTCCATAATTGATTCATCCGAACTCCATCTTTCCACTTCCGCAACCACCACCGCTTTTCCACTATCACCATTTGACATCTGAGATTTTGAGTCCGCGGTTTTTCCATTTCCTAAGGTGTTTCGGCTACTTAGGGACGAGTCTCCATCTTGGTATCTACATCAAGAACACCGCCACTCATCATCGCCACGGACGATAACCTCCATATCATCTTGGTATTGTGGTATCTCTCCTTTGTATATTCCCTTGCTATTGCATTGTTAAACCCTAGCCCATTTTTGCGTCACTTACCTATCGAGACTAGCCATTTGAGTATTGCCCGCAACGTGACTTGTGCACATTAGTGATCATACTTCCCATCATACATACCATATCACCGTGGTGCATATCTTGGTATTATCTCTTGTGACACAAGGTTGTCATCGCATATACTCAATTGTTATCTTGGTTCATGAAGTTTTGCATGAGAAAAGATCTCAAAAGAAAAAGAGCCAAACAAGCTTTTAAGCACAAAGAAAAAGATAAGCAAAGAGCTTTTAAGCAAGAACCATAGCATCATACTATATTAAGATTGTCATACTCGATCATGTTGGATCATACCACCGGAATACCATACATATAGCATACTTGGGATAGAAGTCGTTGCATTTTGCTTAGTAGGTTGTGCACAAGTTCGTATCCGCCTATTGTGCAATTGCGCTAGCGTCTCTCAAGTGTTGTGCAACAAGAGCATTTTCATGGATTCCACATTTTGGCTCACCCCTTGGTTGCATGACCCCACTTATCTATTTGTCTGTGTGTTTCCGTGTACCATATCTTGCTATTGGTCTACTTGTTGCATTTGCAAATTTGTGAATCTTTTTCAACATTTTTGACTCTTGCTAACATTTTGCTCAACTTTTTCTGCCACTATCCTCACCGAGCTCCACCATAAGCTTTACTTGTGTAGGTGTGAGAAACCGACAAGAATTGGTACCAATTGTGCTATTTCCTTGTTCCACATTTGAGTGATCATTGATCCATCTTCAACATCGGTCAAGGTACATTTGGTATAGTTCTTCTCTTTTTCCCACTCATACTTGCTAGCGTCTTGTGATGGATAGGCAAGGCATTTCATCTCCGGTCTTCGACATCGACGGCGCGAACAATGACATCCACGCCAAAACCATCGGACTACAACGAGCAATGCAAGAGCTCTTGGGCAACATCGCCATCGACGACACTCTGAGACAAGGAGAATGGCTTCCTTCGACGACATGTGTAGCTCCTTCAACAAACAAATGGCGGAGCTCAAACACTTGGTGGTCGATTACAAGTCTTCTTCCCCTTCGTCATCTTCTCGGCGGCGACGTTCAAGTCACAAGTCTTCGGAGCGCAAACATGACGCAAGTGCAAGTCGTCCACGAGCTCAAGCACGACAACGACATCATCCTCACGAAGATGCTCTACAAGCGCATACCTACAAGTCCCATCAAGCTCTACTTCACGCCAAGGACGAGCTTCGAGAGCAAGAGAAAAGACCGCGAGACAACCACCACCATGAAGGAGCTACGGCTACAACCACCACTTCGGCATCTTCGCCAAGTGCTATCAAGGCATCTTCGCCTTCGGACGTATGGCATCTTCGCCTACTTCCCGTGAGTTCGCCTACATCGACATCTCCAACAACAAGGCGACCACCTACAAGTGAGGGTGACACTTCCATCTTCGGAAGCTCCCCACATCAAGACGGCGACAATATGGTCGAGCAAGGGACATCCCCTTCGACCAAGGCGATGAGCATGAACCTCTTCAACAACATGAAGACAGCGCCTAAATATGACTACTACTTCGAGTCAAGCTGCGCGAGCGCACATGAGTCATGTTTGATCTCGGAGGAGAGTGATGATTTGCCACCTCCCACGGCATTCATCTTTGGAGGCGTTATGGATGAGGAGGCGATTGGAGTTGAGTTTGGAGACGTTTGCACCTACATCTCCCCGACACATCATGAGATGACCCAATTGCCACGTGAGAAGAGCCACCACCACATGAGTGACTCCACCATTTGTGACATTGAGTGCATTTCCTATGAGAGGATGAGTGTGACCACCACTAGCCCCACACATGAGAGCATGCCACAAATCCTATGTGAGGTTGAGAGCCTTTTGAGTGACTCCACCAACCATACGAGTGAGTGCATCCAAGAGGGAGTGAGTGAGCCACAACACTTAGTGAGTGAGGTAGTTGATAGGGCATGTGAGGCCACTATGATTTCTAACGACTTAACCTCTACTCGGAGTGTGTTTTCTTTGGTGCTAGGTCCCCTACATGACGACATGCCTACCCTCGACGAGTCCATCCCTCCAATGGACAAAGCAATGGCCATGGTGGAAGAAAATGCACCACCCACATGGTTCCATCAAGATCACGATGACCGATACTTTGTCTTCAACACCTCACCTACAACATATGAGCGGAGCTCTAAAGGTAACATAGGTGATGGTGCTTCTCTTGTCCCACTAGTGGACTATGTTGACAATGATTGCTTGCATGATGTTGACACACCTATTGACATGCTTCATGCTAGTGCGACTTCCTCATGTCTTGACTTGCCTATTTATGATGAATATGATGATGAGCATGTTGAGTTGCCTAGTTGTGATGCTATGCTCCATAGGATATCATGTGAAAATTATTTTGGTCACATCATTTCGACAACCCTTTAAACTTGTCATATGTTATGAGTGAGATCTCACATATTGCATCATTTCAATCTCAACATAGTACCTATGCATGCCCCATTAAAGTAAATCCCATTTGCACTTGCGGCATAGATGACAAGATGATGTTCATTGGCTTTTGTTTTTCATGCGATGATATTGCCATGCTTCCTTTACATGATTTGAGCAAATCATCTACTATGCCATGCCATGATCACATTGTTCCAAATATGCTTTGCTTTGGATGTTGTCAATATTCTCCATGTGATGTTTCCATTAATGCTCATGAGGAGACCCCCATAGTTTCCTCATATATACTAGGAGATCTTGATGCATTTCATACTTTGCATAATTGCCATGATTGTGTGCACCATAAGCATTACATGGATAACAATGCTCTACCTACTTGTCATGATGCATTACACAATTCGAGTCTCCATTATGCTATACATAACAACAAACCTCTCATGATGGATGCCATGTTTCTATATCACGCGTCTCATTTATTTTAGCATTGGCTATTTTGTGCTAACCAACACATGCACGTGCGCATCATGATGGATGATGTGTACATATACCACGCACATACAATTTTTCCTTTGCCTTTGTCTTGTGTAGGTACTTTTGCAAACTCGTCAACCTCACAATCCCATGAGTTGACGAAAAGAGCTCTTGAGAGCAACGACGATTTGAGATTCCGTGGAATCTCCTTACCACCATTCTCTTCGTGCAACCACTACGAGCATCTCTTTTACTTGGCTCCCACATGGCTATGGGCTATTTGCCACTTGTCACATTATGCCCATACTATCGTGTTCACTTTGCATGTTATGCCTCTTGCTATGACTTTGCCATGCAATTGTGACCCTTGCTTGCATTTACTCATGTTTCACCATTATGATACTCCTATGTGTATTTGCATGCTTGGTGGAGATACTTGTAGCTATTGCCAAGATTTATTTGTGCCCGATGCTATTATTGATTCTTGTGTTGGGAGAGTCGTGATGTCGCAACGCTATTTACATATGGCTTCTCGCCAATACATTGATCCTATTTTGCTCATATCTTGCTTTCATGCTTGTGATATGACATGTGCATTATTCATGCCTCCTATTGGCACACATGCCATGATTGCCATGATTACTTCTAGTATGTTGCATCTTCGCACTACTAGCTTGCTTGACTTGATCACTATGATTGCTTTCTTTGTCGCATCACCCATGTTCCACTCTTACTTGCTTTCTTGGGTTGATGACATATATGTTCATGCATTTCACATGATATATCTTGATCACTGTCACTTGTCTCCAATAGTTACATCTCGCATATTCACTTATAGTGAGTGCAACCGTGCTATGCTTGTTGATCTCGGAGACTTTGACACCCTTCTTGTGATGCATACTTGCTTGATTGAGCCTATTGTACTTGGTTGTTCTCGCATCTTATGCCTACATACCATGCACCACACCCTTGTACTTTCTTATGATAAGAATGATGCAAGCACTTGTTGGGTATTTTCCCACACGAATGCTAGGTTTTGCATTATGACTAACCTCATTTGTTTTTCCGAGTGTTTGCCATGTTCTTTCATTTTGAGGGATTCACAAGGCGGTACCATCACGAGGCATCTTGGGCATGTGAATGCATACACGTTGCGCAACACCAACACCTTCGAGAACATACATAAGGTGAATTCCTTGTTTGTGAGCCATCCTCACATATGCATATTGGATGGGCCATACTTTCATTGTTGTTTCCTTCGTTTTGTATACATGATACATCTACGGGATGGAGGACCAACATTGAAGATGGACCCTATGGATTCACCACCGGTCTACCACTCTTGCCACGACATCGAGCATTGGTATATCAAAACCCCTTTGACACATTGCACCAAAACCTTCATATTTGTTGATTGTGTGCTCACATGCCATGCTCCATGGACATATCATTCCCATAACAAGTTTGCATCTTGCCCATGGATTGACTCACATTATGATTGCCTTGTTGCATTTTGTATTCCCATGTCATCCATGATATATGAGCTTGTTCATTTCCTTAGCAAATTTGTTGTGATCTACCTTGATGGCATATTCATACATAATGATCACATTGCCAAACATCAATTGCATGATCACATAGTCATATTGAGCATCGATTACCATGTTCATGCATTTGATACACCGTCCCATTCAATGTTGAGGATATCTCTTATCGTTATCGTCTCAGTCAGCTAAGGATTAGAGATTAAACGAAAATCGGCCGATTAATCAATTTTATCGGTCGACTATTAATCGGATAATTTGTTTCAAATCTCAGGTTCTCAACACTAAAATATGCTATATTCAACACCGAAACAATATTTTACAGAAGTGTTACCTTGATTTCTAGCCTTTGAATCCTCGTATAATAGCCAAAAAATAGGACAATAGTACAGATTCCGTAACAAGGTCCACAAAACATAAATAAACATAGTTTTTGCAAACAGTGTTACGAGTAGGTCCGATTTATTGGTAGATTCCCAATAAATCGCTTATCAGAATAATAAATTGGTCCAAAAGATAAACGGCAAAGATAAGGCATAATCTTATCGGCCACCCTCGATTAGCGATAAATCGGAAGATTAATCGGTGAATCGGAAGATTTTTTGAACAGTGGTCCCATTATGACATCATTTTGCACAATGGTTGCATTGATCAATATCACAACACCTTTGTGTGCACCACGAATGACTTTGCTCACATGAATGCTTTACATGTCATTGTACATATTTTAGATAAGCATCATGCGTCTTGCCACGCCCAACCTTGTCAAATGGACTCATTCTTCCATGATGGACACTTTGTGTGCGCTAACCATTGTATTTCTGAGTGTCGTTTGTGTTTGCTCTTTTTGCATATATACCACTCTGACGACACCTTGGACTACTTGGATTGCACCATGTCCTCAACTATGTCCGACTACAAGTCCGTCCACGACAACCGTTTCCATGGTGATGAGCTTTTTGATCCGAGGTTGGATCTTTCCCAAGGGGGGGAGATGATGCGGAGCATCCCACGATCATCCCCATGTTCACTTCGATGAGACATCAAGTACACACCATTGGACACAAGGTTAACTCGCTCCTCTCCGAACCTCCACTTTCTACATGCGAGACATGGCTACTACCTCAAATATATGTGCTATGGATGACCATGAACCAAGAGGGAGGCCATGGAATAGCTAGGAGCATTGGACGAGATGGCGAGGACAAGTCCGAGGATCAAACGGAGAAGCCGCTGGAAAAGCTATAGGCTCCGGACGTCCGGCCTCTACCAGACGACCAGCGACTCCCAGGCGACCGGACGACTGGAGGCCACCGGACGTCCGTGACTTCGACGACAAAAAGGAAAATAGCGGAAGTCTGAAGACTTCCGGACGTCCGGACCCTCGCGAGCCACCGGACGTCCGGTAGCCGTCGGACGTCCGCTACATGTTGTGTGCGCACAGTTCTCGGGCCAGAGGCTCATGTATCCCTCTCCCACTTACCCCTTCGTGGCCCTAGACTATATATACTCCTCCACCTCCTCCTAGTGAGGGTTAGCTTAGGTTTAGCTCATTTGAGACAGAGCTTTGCTCATCCACTAGTGGTTCATCTCCTTGTGAGTGACTGCTGCCCCTCCACGGAAAAGATCCACAGAGATTCAAGACCTCCTTCACGGAGAAGATCCCACGGGATACCCCAAGACCTCCTCACGGAGAAGAACCGGTTACCCTTTGTATCGTTGCTTGTTGATCATGGATCTTGTATCTCTTTGTGTTTCAAGGATCTAGCATATGTGTGACTTGTTCTTGTTGGTTTGAGTGATTCTCTCGTGTTTCCCCTCGTGTTCCCTCTCGTGTTCATCGTGGGATCCCCTCCATTTCGTGAAATATCGGCCATCTAGGGTTCCACCCTACATCAGTAGGCTCGCATCATCTTCGTCACATCAGGATCCAAGTACGAAATCTTCGTGATCAACATCTTGGTGTCCTCAATAGAGGTCGTGGGCTCAACCTTCTTCTCTTGAAGCTTGACCATCTTCTCTTGCATCACAATGGACTTGTCACCACTCAGTCTTATTTTCTTCCTTTATGTCATTGCGCTTGACGCATGTCTCCTCCTTCTTCGTCATGATGTTCTTGAATCTCTCCATCATCTTGGTTGTCATCCCTTCTCTCTTCTATTTCTCTTCCCCAAATTTCCTCCCTTGGTTCCTGGCCATCCTTTTGATCGAAGCAAGGTCTCCTTTTGTTGGATCACCATCTTCATCTAAATCAGGCATGACGACAGTCTTGACGGAATCGATAACACACTGAGCCACTTGGGTTGCGCATTGAACTTCAGTCAACAATGCATGAAGAGGATGCATTACAAGGTCAGAGGCCACTAATGAAAGCTGGATGCACACTGTTGCAAGACTATTTGGGGTTGTTGCATATCCGACGTGCAATGTTGCAAGGACGGCTTCCCACCACTACAAGTCCTGCGCGTGATGTTGCAAGGTTCCCCTCTCCTTCCCTCACCGCCGCCGGCTCACGCCGTCGGGCAAACCCGGCCGGCGTCGGTGGCGGCGGGGCCCTCCCTTTCCTCTCCTCGCGGCGTGGGCTAACGCAGGACAACTACTTCGAGCGGAGGCGCGCGGCGCGGTTGCAGCCGGGCGGTGGCTCCCTATTGTGGAGGCGCGGACGGCTGCTCGTCAGGGTCGGGCGGAGCGTGCCTGGGCAGAGCGGCAGTCGCGGGATGCTCGATCCAGATCTGGATCGAGAGTTCCTTCGGCAGGCTACTTGCGGGCGGTGTGGGCTATGGCGGTGTGGGCCAGCCATTGCCGGTGGCCTCGGCTGCTGGAGGAGGTTGGCGTGGAGGCGCGCCATGATGGGTGAAAGCACAAGTGCTCCATGGGTGATTTTGGTAATTAATGTCAACATATTTCTTGTTGGACTAATGTTTTCATCTAGTATATTTCAGACAAGTTCAACAGATGGAGTGTCATGGACTAGAGGATGTGGAACCCCTTCAAGATGATAAGGACAAAGGATTGGCTCAAGCTCAAAGCTCAGGACTCTACATTTTCTATTTTAGTGATCCAAGATCACATTGAGTCCATAGGAAAGCCAATACTATTAAAAGGGGATGAGGTATTGCTAAATAGCTTGCTTTCTCAAAGTGCTTAGTGATATGCTCCAAACCCTCAACCACTTTATCACATCCACATATGTCCCAAACCAAAAGTCAAACTCGGCCCCACCGAAAAGTTCTATCCAGCGCCATCGAGTTCATTTGACATAGCCACTGCCGGAAACCCTAGTCATTTCGGTCTCACCGAAAGGGATATCGGTCTCACCAGGATGGGAATCTAAACTCTTTGTTTCCTATTTGAAACATTTCGGTCTAACCGAGATGTGAAGATCGGTCTCACCGAGTTAACATTGCAAACTCTCTGTTGCCTCTTCGTAACGTTTCGGTCTCACCAAAACGAGCGAATCAGTCCCACCGAGTTTGCCTGACCAACTCTCTGGTGTGCTTATTACCAAAATCAGTCCCATCGAGTTTGTGTAATCAGTCTCACCGAGATTACGTTATGCCCTAACCCTAATGAAATCGGTCCCACCGAAATGCCTAACGGTCACATTATGAACTAAATCGGTCTGACCGAGTTCTCTGAATCGGTCCCACCGAGTTTGATAAATTGTGTGTAACGGTTAGATTTTGTGTGGAGGCTATATATACCCCTCCACCCACTCTTCATTCATGGAGAGAACCATCAGAACATACCTACACTTCCATCATACATGTTCTGAGAAGAGAACCACCTACTCAAGTGTTGAGATCAAGATATTCTATTCCTACCATATGAATCTTGTTCTCTGGCCTTCCCAAGTTTCTTTCCACTCAAATCCTTCTTCCACCATATCCAAATATGTGAGGAGCTATTTGAGTGTTGGGGAGACTATCATTTGAAGCATTTGAGCAAGGAGTTCATCATCAACACACCGTCTATTACCTTTTGGAGAGTGGTGTCTCCTAGATTGGTTAGGAGTCACTTGGGAGCCTCCGACGAGATTGTGGAGTTGAACCAAGTGATACGTCTCCGTCATATCTATATTTTTTTATTGTTCCATGCCAATATTCTACAACTTTTACATACTTTTGGTAACTTTTTATACTATTTTTGGGACTAACATATTGATCCAGTGCCCAGTGCCAATTCCTGTTTGTTGCATATTTTTTTGTTTTGCAGAATATCCATATCAAACGGAGTCCAAACAGGATAAAAACAGACAAACATTTTTTTGGAATATATGTGAATTTTGGGAAGTGGAATCAACGTGAGACGATGCTCGAGTGGCCCACCAGGGTGAGGGGCACGCCCAGGGGGCAGGCGCCCCATGGGCCCTCGTGGCCACTCTGTAAGGCGGTTGATTCCCTTCTTTCGCCGCGAGAAAGCTAACATCCGGATAAAAATTGTGTCCAAAATTCAGCCCAATCGGACTTATGGATCTCCGGGAATTTAAGAAACGGTGAAAGGCCAGAATCTGAGAACGCAGAAACAGAGAGAGACAGAGAGACAAATCCAATCTCGGAGGGGCTCTCGCCCCTCCGCTGCCATGGAGGCCATGGACCAGAGGGGAAACCCTTCTCCCACCTAGGGAGAAGGCCAAGGAAGAAGGAGAAGGAAGGGGGCTCTCTCCCCCTCGCTTCCGGTGGCGCCAGAGTGCCATCGGGGCCATCATCGTGCGACGGCGATCTACATCAACACCTCCGTCATCTTCACCAACATCTTCATCACCTTCCCCCATCTATCTCCAACGGTCCACTCTCCCGCAACCCGATGTACCCTCTACTTGAACATGGTGCTTTATGCTTCATATTATTATGTCACACCCTGCATTTTGTAACATGTTATTTGTAACTTTGAAGCATGAAAATTTGGACCAGCAAAAATTTTTTTTAGCATCATTTGGCATTTATTTGAAATTGAGTTTTCTTCATGTGCTTTTTCTTGTGCTCATTAAAGTCAACTATGACCTCTTGTAGAATTCATCTCCATACTCAAAACTTCTGCCCAATGATCATGCCAAGTGTTATATAACAATATAGTATTTTCTTACAAAATTAATTTGGCCAAAAGGTATTTTATAAATTTAGTTTTCCAAAAACCCCTGAATTGAGATTTGCACTACAAGTACTTGATTTAGGGTGAGAAAATTATTTCAAAAGGTTTATTTGAAACCTAGTAGTCATAGGACTTCCAGAAACCACAAAGGTATAATTTTAAAAGTTATTTTCCTATTTTATTTAAAAGCTTTTTCTTAAAGCCAGAAATGGTCTTTAATAGGGGAAAATTATTTAACTGTTTCAAAAATATTTGCCAAAATTCAGAGAGACTCAGAGGACATATATTGTCCATATATAAGAGTTTCAACACTTGGTCATGTTCAAAATAATGGGCTAAACCCTCTAAAACCCTTTCTGGATATTTCAAGCTTTTGAAATATTTACAAAGGAATTATTCTCCAAACATTCCAGGGAAATTCTATCATGTCATATATGACATATTTGATGATCTTACCAAGTCCCATGCCTTGGGAAGCAAGAACACATCCTCAAACCCCTTCATAACCATTCTGTCCATATTTGAAGTTTGAGCAACTTTACATTGCCAAACTTGTCCAAATGCTCTCAAACTTGGTGCACATGCTAGAATGGCCTAATAAGGCATCTAGACCAAATGGAACAAGAATTGGAATAGAGCAACTTGATCAGATCACCCTAAAACCCTTTCTGTTCAAATGCAAATTTGAACAACTTTACATTACCAACTTTTTATCTGGAGCTTCAAACTTTGTGGGCATGATCAATACCCCAAATGATGATGCTACACCAAGTGGTGCATCAAGGGGAGATGATTAGCTTGACTCAAACAAGATGAAGTTGTTTCTGTTGATTTCTAGGGTTCACCAAAGTTACATTGGCTAGTTTCTTCAAATGAGCCCAAATTTGGTGAAGCACCCTATTTTATCATGTCTTTCAACCCTGTTAAGTGCCATATCAAGTGGAAGTCATTTGCTTAACCAAACACTGATCAAACACCTTCTGCAGATTTACTAAAACCCTCATCCTGATCACTTTTACTCTTCTCCATGGCCTCAACTTTTTACCACATGATCATTGAGTTACTAGCTACCCCCAGTAACTTCCCCAGCACCCCAGCTCCATGATTGAGGGGTAAGAACCCTGTTTTACCCTGCTGGACAGCAAGTTTTCACCAAGTCACCAGCATCTTCACTCTCTCTCAGCTTCTCCAGGGCATCCAAGGCCGCAGGCCATTTCTTTACTCCTCCCTCAACCTTCTAGACACTCTGTGGCACGTTGGTTTTGACCGGAGCGGCGAGGGCATGATGATGCCAACAATACGCACGCTCTGGAGCGCGCTACAGTGCACCTCCGCACGGTGGCTCCAGCCAATCAGCCTCCCCCGACAGCCTCGGGCTCCTCCTTCGCGCCAGTCGAGGCCTCTCGATGTCCGCAACCTCCCCGGCGCTGTCCCCCCTCCTCCTGCGCCCTCCAGTGGCCGTCGTCGCACGCGCGCTGGCCGCGCGCAACGGCCACTCTTCTGCCTCGCCCGCGCGCGTCGACTGGAAGGTTCCCCGCTCCTCTTTTCCCCTCAGCTAGACGTGGAGCAAGTCCACGGTCCTCCCCGGCTTGATCCCAGACTCCAGAACCTCTCCTAGCCTCGCCTGCAACCTCGCCGGCGCACGGGTCCACGGTGGACCGTGGGCGCGGCTATATAAGCCCCTCCCGAGCCTCTCCAGCAGCATCAGCAACCTTACCTCACTCCACTGAGTCCCCCAGCACCATCCACTCCTCCCCAGGAAGTCCCAGTGCTCGGGATCGACCGGAGCTCCGCCGCGTCGGGCCGCCGGTGATCTCGCAGTACGGGCCTCCCCTGCCCTTCCTTTCACCTGATTCGGAACCCCCTCGCCTCACTGACCATTTCCCCCTGTTTCCCCCTCCGTTTGCAGTCGGAAACGACCGGTGCAACAACCTCTCGACGAGCTTCCGCCGTCCCACCTCGCCGCCGGCGAACCTGACCTCCCCGGCGTGCCGCACCACCACCCCTACAACCGCCACTCGATGCTGAGTCCATTCCTGGCCTCCGTTGCCGTCGTCGTGGCCGGAAACCTCGCCGGTGAGCTCGCCGTCGCCGTGGCCGCAAGGTTGGAGATGACAGGCGGGCCCCACCTGTCATCCCCACACCTCTCTCCCCCTCCTCTCTGCCACTGACCCACGGGCCCCGCCCGTCAGGTTCAAAAACCTGACGTGCGCGCGCAGGCACCCGTGCGGCTGGGCTGGTCCGCCCTGGGCCGTGCACTGTGGCCTTCTGTGGCCCAGTGCACAGGACACATTTCCTTTTTCTTTTCTGTAATTGTTTTAAACATTTCTACAGAAAAGAATAATGGTCCAAATAAAATAATTCCAACTCCTAAAATCTTGTAATATTACAACCTATTTAATGGTACCACTTTCACTCAAATCCATGAAACTTTTCTGTTCTGTTCAAATTTAAATTCAAATTTGAGCAGTAAAACTCTTGTTCTAAAATCAATAGATTCCATTCTGTTACTCCAAAACTCCAACTATGAATTTTCCCCATCTTAGAAATTCCTCTAGTATTTTACAAAAATGAGTTGACATTTTTCTGAGCACTTTGATTTTTCTGTTTTGTTTGTATTCTTATTTTCCCGTGGTTATTATGCGACGTATAGATCCCGTATTTGACGAAGTTGCTGTGGAAGGAGAAGGAGAAGGATTTGAAGACTTTGAAGACCAAGCCAATCCAGGCAAGCAGCCCTTTGACCATGATACACTTGTTCTCGGAACCCGTTTGTTTCCGATGCATGATGATAGGGTTACAATGGTGACCTAGATGAACCACCACATGATGCATGCTTTATTGGCGATCTTACTATGTGCTAGATGACATGAAAATAGTTGGTCATGATGCTTAAATAATGCATGTGTGATTTTAACCTCCGTAGTTGAAATCTTTGCATGAACCCATCGGGTGCCCCTAATGCCCGAGGGTGATGATGTGTTAGGTCATCACTTGAGGAAGAAGTGATGTGCCAGTAAAATCATGTGCATGGTGAAATGATGGATTAGATTTTTGTGTGACTACCGTCCCAACCAAACATGTGCAACCACACTACCCCTTATGGTACGGGGCTTTATTGATTACTTAGGTCGATACTAGCATGGTGCCCGCATTACTAGTGACAGGAAGACTTGAGGTCTTTCCCGGGACGGGGTCGTGCTTGGATAGACGACCATGACTGTTTTCACAGGGCACCGGACACACCGTTGGTCCCTTCGGGTACGTGTGACATTGAAATTAGGGCAAGTCCCGTGATCTATTGTTGTACCCGAGGGCCGTGTACCAACGAGTGGACTCTATGTTAGTGTCGTCTAAGGAAAGATAATGACCGGGTGCTTACCCCGGGTACTTGAGGTACCGCGGGTCGTGGATGACACGGAAGTTCCCCGGATCTTGTGGGTAAAGTGCGCAACCTCTGCAGAGTGTAAAACTATTCGAATAGCCGTGTCCACGGTCATGGACAGTTGGGTGGTGCTACTTAAACTATGTCCAGAACTTTACTTCATCGGTGATAGTATGTGTGTGATAAGTCAAGGTGGTGACTTGACTCGATGAGTTGAATCTTATTTATGTTGATATCGGTAACCTGTCTTTGAGGTTACGCGAGGTTATTGATGCATAAACTTGATGGTAGAATATTTATTCTAGCCTTTTTGCTAGATTGTTCATTATTGCTCCATTGCACTGTTACTTTGAACCACATCATGGGTTGCTTGCGAGTACATTCAAAGTACTCATTGGCTTGCCACTGGTTATTTAATTGGCCAGGCATGGAAGAGCAGGAATATGAGGAAGAGTTCTTTGGAGACGAACATGCGAACTAGGACGCTATCCCAGTCAGAATGCCTGTAGGGTTAAGGCAGATGGCATGGGTTCTACCCGTTATCGAAGACTTCCGCTATTTGAGTTATTTGCTATTCAGCCCGTGAGGCTCTATCTATGTAAGACTTGGCCATAATGGCCTTAATTAGTGTAAGACTATTTGTATGGATGTAAGACTCTTGTTATTCAGCTTCTGTGTGTTCAGTGAGCATTGATCTCTGGGATCACTGTACACGTGCATTCGGTGATCTCGACTTCTAAGTCGGGGTCCCCACAGAGCTGGTATCAGAGCCATCCTGACTGTAGGAAGCCTTAGTTAGCATGGGCGTTAGTTAGATGAGACCCTTTTTCAAAAACCTTCTGAACCTCTCTTCTTTTCTAAACCTGAGACTTCATCAGCTTATTAACCCCTCCTATTCCACCTTTGTAGATGGCCGCTGTACCCGAAGAGCACCTGACCACTGGGTTTCCCTTACTTCTCGAGGATAGCCTCTAGGAGTGTCAGTTCCATCGAGCACCCATTCTCACCTACCTTGAGCATTGGGTTAGCGACACTGAGGTGGAGTACCATGTGGAAGTGATCGTGAAGGCAAACGATCCTCCCACAAGTTGGTTCTTCGAGGGACCCCAGATGGCAACACTACCACTCGTTGTCGAGGCTGCTGCACTCAAGGCATTAACCCGTCTCCGCGAGCTTCTTCCGGAGATGGCAGCCAAGATGACAACTCGCTTCCTACCTTACCGGAAGGAAGGTGAAGAAGAAAGCAGCGCTCTAGCCCCTCCACTGAAGGAAGGACTCTCGCTTCGGTTCCAGACCTACTTCAGTCTATGTGCCGACAGCTTGGCACAAGACTTGGCCTCGGAATCAATGAAGCTTCGAGAAGAACTTCACAAGACCAAGGCACTTCTTCGTCGAGCTCAGGAGAAGGCAAATAGGATCAAGAAGGAAGGAGCACCTTCTGGACAATCCGCTATCGCAAATCGAGGCGGAAGGCCCTCCGAGGATGTATCTTCCAAGAATGAAGGACCACCTCGGTGACGCCGGATGACGGCAAGGGAATATCGCAAGCTTTTCCCTGCACCACCGACGAAGCACCGTCGTATCCAACTCCTCCACTCCCCCACACCCTCAAGTGACAAGGGGGCCCAGACAAATGAAGACAAGGAGGAAGACCCAGAAGAGCCGGAATACGCGACCGAGCATTCCGCCGCTTAGGCATTATTCGCTACTCGGATATGCCAGTTGTGACCTCTACGGTAGGATAGGTCGTGTAACCCCTATGCGTAGTCGAGTCCTTGTATGGTTCATATGAAACCATCTAGTGTTTGCTTTTGTTGTGTCTGGATGTATGTCGTGTTCTTCCTTCGGGAATGTGTAAACGACTACATCACCCATTTGGATTTTTAATGAATGTGTTTTGGCCTTACGGCCCTGCATGATTTGATTTAGTGTCACACCCACCCCCTTACTAGGCACCCATCTATCTTGCTTTCCCTCTTCCGAGTCATGAGACCTTTTACCGCTCCAACAGGATGCCTGTTGTAACTCGTACTGGTACCTCTACCCAGTAGCCTGAAGCCGGAGCATCCGCTCAGTCTGAGGCAGGCCACGACCAAACCAACGACCAAGCTCCACCACCACCTCCTCCAAGCATGGACATGGCTCAGCTTCTCCAAGCTTTCCGAGAGGAACGCCAAGCCAACACTGCAGCTCTCCAGCTGATTGCTCAAGCTATCACCAACAACCGCCAGCCGGCGGGGAATGACAATGGACGTTCCACGTTGGCAGAGTTCAAGAAGCATGCACCGCCAACCTTCATCGAGACTGCTGAACCCCTGGATGCAGACGACTGGGTCCGTTCCATTGAGGAGATACTGGAACTAGTCGGATGCACCGAAGACCGTGAGAAGGTGGATTATGCAGCCCACTGCCTCGGGGGAACTGCTAGAGCTTGGTGGGATGGATTCAAGGTCATGCATGCTGAACAAGACATCACTTGGGTTAACTTCAAGGCAGAATTCCGCAAGGCCCACATTCCTTCCGGAATCATGGCTATCAAAAAGCGTGAGTTCCGAGCCCTGAAGCAAGGAAGTGGCACCGTCAAGGAGTACATGCAGAAGTTCAGTATTCTGTCAATTTATGCCCCTGAAGATGTCAGCACTGATGCTGCAAAAAGGGAGCGCTTCATGGAAGGCCTCAATCAGACTCTGCAATAGTCGCTTGTCGTGTGCGACTGTCCGTCTTTCCCTGACCTGGTGAACAAGGCACTTATGCTTGAAGACAAGCGGCATGCTTTGTAAGACACTCGCAAGCGCAAGTTGGTCAGTAAGGGAAGTTCCAGCAACCAGAAACCTCGTCCGTGGCAGTCAGCCCCGACCAAGCCAACCTATCAGCAACCAAGAGCTCCTGCACCTCGTGCCAACCCTCAGCCTCAGCAGTATGCCAACCCCAGGCCAGCTTTCAACCCCAATGCCAGTGGTAGCAACAAGATCAACAATCCAAACCAAGTCACTTGCTTTGGATGTGGTCAGTCCGGACACATCTCAAGGGTGTGCCCCAACAAGAAGCCTGATGCCCCGCGCCCCAATGCGCAGAACCAGGGACAAGGCCGTGGAATGCCACCAAGGAACCCAGCTCCTCGCAATCCACCTAACCATGGGAAGGGACGTGTGAATCACGTCACTGCTGAAGAAGCCCAGGAAGACCCGGACGTCGTGCTGGGTATGTTCCTTGTCAACTTAGCACCTGCAACTGTCTTGTTTGATTCTGGAGCAACGCATTCATTTGTCACTCAAAGATTTGCATTAAAAAGTGGCATGACCCCTACACCCCTGAATAACCCTATGGTGGTACAAACCCCCGGAGCCGAGATGAGAGCCAAGATAGGCTGTAAAGGAGTTGGTATTACCATTAACGGTGTAGACTTCCTAGCAGACCTTATCATCCTAAGATCGCAAGGCTTGGATGTGATCTTAGGGATGGATTGGCTCAGTAAGCACCAAGGCTTGTTAGACTGTGCCAATCGGACAGTCACTGTGACCAATGACCAAGGAGTCGAAGTCAAGTTTGCTCCCAACTCCTCTTCCGCTCAAGCCGCTAAAGTCAACTGTCTGTCTGAAGTTGGGCTAGATCAAGTACCGGTGGTTTGTGAGTATCCTGATGTCTTTCCGGATGAACTGCCGGGAATGCCCCCTGACCGTGACATTGAGTTCATCATCGAGCTCGTGCCCGGAGCAGGACCCATCTATAATAAGCCTTATAGAATGGGGACGGAAGAATTAGCCGAGTTGAAGAAGCAGCTGGAAGAGCAGCTAAGGAAGGGATTTATCCGCCCAAGTGCCTCCCCTTGGGGATCTCCTGTTCTGTTTGTGGCAAAGAGGGACAGTACCATCCGCTTATGCATTGACTATCGTTCCCTCAATGAAGTTATAATCAAGAACAAGTATCCACTTCCCAAGATCGAAGATCTGTTTGATCAGCTCAGCGGAGCCAAAGTATTCTCCAAGATCGACCTCAGATCTGGGTACTACCAGCTGAAGATCAGACCCCAATATATTCCGAAGACGGCATTCGTAACCAGATATGGCCTATACGCACGGTCATGTCTTTTGGGTTAACCAATGCCCCAGCTTACTTCATGTATCTCATGAATAAAGTCTTCATGGAATATTTGGACAAGTTTGTTGTTGTCTTCATTGATGACATTCTTGTGTTCACGAAGTCGGAGGAAGAGCACGAACAGCATCTGAGGATGGTCCTAGACAAGCTTCGTGAGCACCAACTGTATGCCAAATTCAGCAAGTCTGAGTTCTGGCTGCATAAAGTTGGATTCTTAGGTCATGTCTTGACCGAGGAAGGATTATCTGTTGATCCTGCAAAGATCGAAGTTGTGACCCAATGGCAATCTCCAACGACCGTCAAGGAAGTCAGAAGCTTCCTCGGACTAGCGGGCTATTACCGCAAGTTCGTGGAAGGATTCTCTAGCATTGCACGACCAATGACTCAGCTCCTCAAGAAGGACAAGAAGTTCGAGTGGACGCCAAAATGCGAAGAGAGCTTCCAAGAGCTCAAGAAGAGATTGACCACCGCCCCAGTTCTGGCAACACCTGATATTCACAAGGAGTTCGTGATATATTGTGATGCCTCTCGAACCGGATTGGGAAGCGTTCTGATGCAAGAAGGCCGCGTCATAGCATACCTCTCCAGGCAGCTACGACCCCATGAGGAGAACTACGCTACTCACGATCTTGAGCTAGCGGCGGTAGTTCATGCCTTGAAGACATGGCGGCATTACCTCCTAGGGAAACGGTGCGAGATCTACACAGACCACAAAAGTCTGAAGTACATTTTCACCCAAAAGGAATTGAACATGAGGCAGCGGAGATGGTTGGAACTCATCAAGGACTATGACCTCAGTGTTCAATATCACCCCGGGAAGGCTAACGTGGTGGCCGATGCCTTAAGCAGGAAGGCTTGCTCTTTGAATGCCGTTATTCAAGAAAGGCAGCCAGCCTTGTTTAAGGAGTTCGAACAATTCAGTTTGGAATTGGTCACCCCTGGTTTTCTGGATCATTTGGAAGTCAGACCAACCCTGATGGACGACGTCAAGAAGGCACAAGATGGACACGCAAGCATCGAAGGTATCAAGAAGAAGATGCAGCTGGGCAAGGCCCCAAGATTCTCTGAAGACGAGCACGGGATTGTTTGGTACAAAGGTCGCATCTGCGTACCAAACAACACCGAGCTGAAGACGCTGATTCTGCAAGAAGCCCACGACACTCCGTATTCCATCCACCCCGGAGGAACCAAGATGTACCAAGACTTGAAGGCACGATTCTGGTGGCACGGGATGAAGAGAGAGATTGCAACCTATGTCGCAAAGTGTGATGTGTGCCAAAGGGTCAAGGCTGAATATCAGCGACCTGCTGGATTGCTTCAACCACTCAAGGTTCCTGAGTGGAAGTGGGATAAAGTCGGAATGGACTTCATCACTGGATCACCAAGGTCGAATAGAGGACATGACTCTATCTGGGTCATAGTCGATCATTTGACCAAGGTAGCCCATTTCATTCCTGTCAAGACCACTTATGATGGCAACCGGCTGGCAGCTCTCTACATCGACCGAATCGTAAGTCTTCACGGCATTCCCAAGGAGATTGTGTCAGATCGAGGAACCCAGTTCACCTCAAGGTTCTGGAAGAAGTTCCAAGAAGCCTTGGGAACCAAGTTGTCTTTCAGCACAGCTTTCCACCCACAGACCGGAGGTCAAACAGAGCGAGTCAATCAGATTCTCGAAGACATGCTCCGAGCCTGTGTCCTAGCGTATGGAGCCAAGTGGGAAGATTGTCTCCCTTTTGCCGAGTTCTCCTACAACAACAGCTACCAGTCAAGCCTTCAGATGGCACCATTTGAGGCGTTGTACGGACGCAGGTGTCGCACACCCCTCAGCTGGTCAGAGACTGGAGAAGGACTAGTCTTTGGACCGGATAATCTCCGCGCAGCAGAAGAGCAAGTCCAACTAGTCAGAGAGCGATTAAAGGCAGCCAAGTCAAGGCAGAAGAGTTATGCTGACACTCACCGTCGGAACATGAGTTTCCATGTCGGGGACCATGTGTACCTGCGGGTAACTCCTCTGAAGGGAACCAAGCGTTTCCACGTCAAAGGGAAGCTCGCACCAAGGTTCATTGGACCCTTTGAGATCACTGCACGACGAGGAGAAGTGGCTTACCAGTTGGAACTACCACCTGAGCTATCCGATGTGCACAATGTATTCCATGTGTCGCAACTCCGGAAATGTCTCCAAGTTCCAGACAAGCCCAATCTCTACAAGGATGTGGATCACCAAGCCATTGATCTGCAGCCTGATTTGACCTACCGCGAGAAGCCCATTCGCATTCTGGACGAAGCAGAACGACGTACGCGAAGCCGTACCATCAAGTATTTCAAGGTCCAGTGGAACAACCACACCGAAGCAGAAGCAACCTGGGAACGAGAAGACTATCTTAGATCCGAGTTTCCCGACCTCTTTTAAGACCTAGTTTAGGAATCTCGGGGACGAGATTCTCGTAAGGGGGGTAGGTTTGTCACACCCTGCATTTTGTAACATGTTATTTGTAACTTTGAAGCATGAAAATTTGGACCAGCAAAAAAAAATTTAGCATCATTTGGCTTTTATTTGAAATTGAGTTTTCTTCATGTGCTTTTTCTTGTGCTCATTAAAGTCAACTATGACCTCTTGTAGAATTCATCTCCATACTCAAAACTTCTGCCCAATGATCATGCCAAGTGTTATATAACAGTATAATATTTTCTTACAAAATTAATTTGGCCAAAAGGTATTTTATAAATTTAGTTTTCCAAAAACCCCTGAATTGAGATTTGCACTGCAAGTACTTGATTTAGGGTGAGAAAATTATTTCAAAAGGTTTATTTGAAACCTAGTAGTCATAGGACTTCCAGAAACCACAAAGGTATAATTTTAAAAGTTATTTTCCTATTTTATTTAAAAGCTTTTTCTTAAAGCCAGAAATGGTCTTTAATAGGGGAAAATTATTTAACTGTTTCAAAAATATTTGCCAAAATTCAGAGAGACTCAGAGGACATATATTGTCCATATATAAGAGTTTCAACACTTGGTCATGTTCAAAATAATGGGCTAAACCCTCTAAAACCCTTTCTGGATATTTCAAGCTTTTGAAATATTTACAAAGGAATTATTCTCCAAAAATTCCAGGGAAATTCTGTCATGTCATATATGACATATTTGATGATCTTGCCAAGTCCCATGCCTTGGGAAGCAAGAACACATCCTCAAACCCCTTCATAACCATTCTGTCCATATTTGAAGTTTGAGCAACTTTACATTGCCAAACTTGTCCAAATGCTCTCAAACTTGGTGCACATGATAGAATGGCCTAATAAGGCATCTAGACCAAATGGAACAAGAATTGGAATAGAGCAACTTGATCAGATCACCCTAAAACCCTTTCTGTTCAAATGCAAATTTGAACAACTTTACATTACCAACTTTTTATCTGGAGCTTCAAACTTTGTGGGCATGATCAATACCCCAAATGATGATGCTACACCAAGTGGTGCATCAAGGGGAGATGATTAGCTTGACTCAAACAAGATGAAGTTGTTTCTGTTGATTTCTAGGGTTCACCAAAGTTACACTGGCTAGTTTCTTCAAATGAGCCCAAATTTGGTGAAGCACCCTATTTTCTCATGTCTTTCAACCCTGTTAAGTGCCATATCAAGTGGAAGTCATTTGCTTGACCAAACACTGATCAAACACCTTCTGTAGATTTACTAAAACCCTCATCCTGATCACTTTTACTCTTCTCCATGGCCTCAACTTTTTACCACATGATCATTGAGTTACTAGCTACCCCCAGTAACTTCCCCAGCACCCCAGCTCCATGATTGAGGGGTAAGAACCCTGTTTTACCCTGCTGGACAGCAAGTTTTCACCAAGTCACCAGCATCTTCACTCTCTCTCAGCTTCTCCAGGGCATCCAAGGCCGCAGGCCATTTCTTTACTCCTCCCTCAACCTTCTAGACACTCTGTGGCACGTTGGTTTTGACTGGAGCAGCGAGGGCACGATGATGCCAGCAATACGCACGCTCTGGAGCGCGCTACAGTGCACCTCCGCACGGTGGCTCCAGCCAATCAGCCTCCCCCGACAGCCTCGGGCTCCTCCTTCGCGCCAGTCGAGGCCTCTCGACGTCAGCAACCTCCCCGGCGCTGTCCCCCCTCCTCCTGCGCCCTCCAGTGGCCGTCGTCGCACGCGCGCTGGCCGCCCGCAACGGCCACTCTTCTGCCTCGCACGCGCGCGTCGACTGGAAGGTTCCCCGCTCCTCTTTTCCCCTGAGCTAGACGTGGAGCAAGTCCACGGTCCTCCCCGGCTTGATCCCAGACTCCAGAACCTCTCCTAGCCTCGCCTGCAACCTCGCCGGCGCACGGGTCCACGGTGGACCGTGGGCGCGGCTATATAAGCCCCTCCCGAGCCTCTCCAGCAGCATCAGCAACCTCACCTCACTCCACTGAGTCCCCCAGCACCATCCACTCCTCCCCAGGAAGTCCCAGTGCTCGGGATCGACCGGAGCTCCGCCGCGTCGGGCCGCCGGTGATCTCGCAGTACGGGCCTCCCCTGCCCTTCCTTTCGCCTGATTCGGAACGCCCTCGCCTCACTGACCATTTCCCCCCTGTTTCCCCCTCCGTTTGCAGCCGGAAACGACCGGAGCAACAACCTCCCGACGAGCTTCTGCCGTCCCACCTCGCCGCCGACGAACCTGACCTCCCCGGCGTGCCGCACCACCACCCCTACAACCGCCACTCGACGCTGAGTCCATTCCTAGCCTCTGTTGCCGTCGCCGTGGCCGGAAACCTCGCCGGTGAGCTCGCCGTCGCCGTGGCCGCAAGGTTGGAGATGACAGGCGGGCCCCACCTGTCATCCCCACACCTCTCTCCCCCTCCTCTCTGCCACTGACCCACGGGCCCCGCCCGTCAGGTTCAAAAACCTGACGTGCGCGCGCAGGCACCCGTGCGGCTGGGCTGGTCCGCCCTGGGCCGTGCACTTTGGCCTTCTCTGGCCCAGTGCACAGGACACATTTCCTTTTTCTTTTCTGTAATTATTTTAAACATTTCTACAGAAAAGAATAATGGTCCAAATAAAATAATTCCAACTCCTAAAATCTTGTAATATTCCAACCTATTTATTGGTACCACTTTCACTCAAATCCATGAAACTTTTATGTTCTGTTCAAATTTAAATTCAAATTTGAGCAGTAAAACTCATGTTCTAAAATCAATAGATTCCATTCTGTTACTCCAAAACTCCAACTATGAATTTTCCCCATCTTAGAAATTCCTCTAGTATTTTACAAAAATGAGTTGACATTTTTCTGAGCACTTTGATTTTTCTGTTTTGTTTGTATTCTTATTTTCCCGTGGTTATTATGCGACGTATAGATCCCGTATTTGACGAAGTTGCTGTGGAAGGAGAAGGAGAAGGATTTGAAGACTTTGAAGACCAAGCCAATCCAGGCAAACAGCCCTTTGACCATGATACACTTGTTCTCAGACCAAGCCAATCCATTCTGTTACTCCAAAACTCCAACTATGAATTTTCCCCATCTTAGAAATTCCTCTAGTATTTTACAAAAATGAGTTGACATTTTTCTGAGCACTTTGATTTTTCTGTTTTGTTTGTATTCTTATTTTCCCGTGGTTATTATGCGACGTATAGATCCCGTATTTGACGAAGTTGCTGTGGAAGGAGAAGGAGAAGGATTTGAAGACTTTGAAGACCAAGCCAATCCAGGCAAGCAGCCCTTTGACCATGATACACTTGTTCTCGGAACCCGTTTGTTTCCGATGCATGATGATAGGGTTACAATGGTGACCTAGATGAACCACCACATGATGCATGCTTTATTGGCGATCTTACTATGTGCTAGATGACATGAAAATAGTTGGTCATGATGCTTAAATAATGCATGTGTGATTTTAACCTCCGTAGTTGAAATCTTTGCATGAACCCATCGGGTGCCCCTAATGCCCGAGGGTGATGATGTGTTAGGTCATCACTTCAGGAAGAAGTGATGTGCCAGTAAAATCATCTGCATGGTGAAATGATGGATTAGATTTTTGTGTGACTATCGTCCCAACCAAACATGTGCAACCACACTACCCCTTATGGGACGGGGCTTTATTGATTACTTAGGTCGATACTAGCATGGTGCCCGCATTACTAGTGACGGGAAGACTTGAGGTCTTTCCCGGGACGGGGTCGTGCTTGGATAGACGACCATGACTGTTTTCACAGGGCACCGGACACACCGTTCGTCCCTTCGGGTACGTGTGACATTGAAATTAGGGCAAGTCCCGTGATCTATTGTTGTACCCGAGGGCCGTGTACCAACGAGTGGACTCTATGTTAGTGTCGTCTAAGGAAAGATAATGACCGGGTGCTTACCCCGGGTACTTGAGGTACCGCGGGTCATCGATGACACGGAAGTTCCCCGGATCTTGTGGGTAAAGTGCGCAACCTCTGCCGAGTGTAAAACTATTCGAATAGCCGTGTCCACGGTCATGGACAGTTGGGTGGTGCTACTTAAACTATGTCCAGAACTTTACTTCATCGGTGATAGTATGTGTGTGATAAGTCAAGGTGGTGACTTGACTCGATGAGTTGAATCTTATTCATGTTGATATCGGTAACCTGTCTTCGAGGTTACGCGAGGTTATTGATGCATAAACTTGATGGTAGAATATTTATTCTAGCCTTTTTGCTAGATTGTTCATTATTGCTCCATTGCACTGTTACTTTGAACCACATCATGGGTTGCTTGCGAGTACATTCAAAGTACTCATTGGCTTGCCACTGGTTATTTAATTGGCCAGGCATGGAAGAGCAGGAATATGAGGAAGAGTTCTTTGGAGACGAACATGCGAACTAGGACGCTATCCCAGTCAGAATGCCTGTAGGGTTAAGGCAGATGGCATGGGTTCTACCCGTTATCGAAGACTTCCGCTATTTGAGTTATTTGCTATTCAGCCCGTGAGGCTCTATCTATGTAAGACTTGGCCATAATGGCCTTAATTCATGTAAGACTATTTGTATGGATGTAAGACTCTTGTTATTCAGCTTCTGTGTGTTCAGTGAGCATTGATCTCTGGGATCACTGTACACGTGTATTCGGTGATCTCGACTTCTAAGTCGGGGTCCCCACATATTATCCAATGATGTGTTGCCATCCTATGATGTTTGAGTAGATTATCGTTGTCCTATCGGTGATTGCTGAATTGCTATGATTGATTTAATTTGCTTGTGGTTATGTTGCTGTCCTTTGGTGCCCATCATATGAGCACGCGCGTGGATCACACCATAGGGTTAGTTGTATGTTGATAGGTCTACGTATTGGAGGGCAAGAGTGACAGAAGCTTCAACCTAGCGTAGAAATTGATGCATACGTGATTGAAGGGGGACCAATATATCTTAATGCTATGGTTGGGTTTTACCTTAATGAACGTTAGTAGTTGTAGATGCTTGCTAATAGTTCCAATCATAAGTGCATAGAATTCCAAGTAAGGGATGACATGCTAGCAGTGGCCTCTCCCACATAAAACTTGCTATTGGTCTAGTAACGTAGTCAATTGCTTAGGGACAATTTCGCAACTCCTACCACCACTTTTCCACACTCGCTATCACTAACTTTATTGCTTCTTTATCTTAACATCCCCTAGTCTTTATTTATGTGCTCTTTATATTCTTTCAAACCTATCCCACAAAAACTACAAATTACTTCTAGTTTCATACTTGTTCTAGGTAAAGTAAACGTCAAGCGTGCGTAGAGTTGTATCGGTGCTCGATAGAACTTGAGGGAATATTTGTTCTACCTTTAGCTCCTTGTTGGGTTTGACACTCTTACTTATCAAAAGAGGCTACAATTGATCCCCTATACTTGTGGGTTATCAAGACCTTTTCCTGGCGCTGTTTCCGGGGAGCAATAACGTGGGGTGAATATTCTCGTGTGTGCGTGTTTTGTTTATCACTAAGTAGATTTTATTTGTTGTTCTAAGTTGTTCTCTATCTTTAGTTATGGATATGGAACACGAAATACCAAAAAAATTAGGTGTACTTGCTACTCATGGAGATGGGGAACCTCCTAAAACCCTCGATGCTCATTATGTGAAAGATATTATGTACTACTTTGATAATCCTGAGAAAACCCCATTCAACTACACAATGGGAGTAACGTTGGATCAACATGAATACTTTAGGGATTATCGCTTGACACAAAAAGGGAAATTGTTATGGGATCAAATTTATATGTTGCATTGGTATGCTCGGCAACTATGCTTGAGATATGATTATACTTGTTGCTCTAGGATGAAGGCCCCACACCTTCCCTTTTCATGCAAATTTAATGATAATGAAACCTTAGCTTCTTATGCTAATGGTATATATTATTATTATGATGCGGAACAAATAGAAGAATTCGCTGCTTTTAAGGGTGCTTATGAAATTAAATCTCTGCTTAAAAAGAATGATGCTTTTGATGATGATGTTTATAGGCCTGAAAATCTTGCTATATTGAAATATTGCTATCTGAATTATGAATATAACTCCGATATTGATGCGTTTATTGAGAAGGTCTCCGCTGTCCAAGAAGAGACTAATATTTTGCAGGAGTCTATGGAAGAAGAAATTAATGACATTGTGAGCTCATTGGATGAAAAAGATGAGGAGGGGAGCGAAGAACAAAAGGAGGAAGAGCGGATTGATCACCCATGCCCACCTTCTAATGAGAGTAACTCTTTATCCCATACATTGTTTAATTTCCCGTCGTGCTTACCGAAGGATGAATGCTATGATGATTGTTATGATCCCGTTGATTCTTATGAAATATCCCTTTTTGATGATGCTTGCTATGCTTGTGGCCAAGATGCCAAGATGCCAATATGAATTATGCTTATGGAGATGAACTTGATATAGTTCCTTATGTTCAATATGAGATAGTTGCTATTGCACCCACACATGATAGTCCTATTATCTTTTTGAATTCTCCAAACTACACTATATTGGAGAAGTTTGCACTTATTAAGGATTATATTGATGGGTTGCCTTTTTCCATTACACATGATGATTTTAATAGATATAATATGCATGTGCTTTCTTCTCCTACTTGTAATTATTATGAGAGAGGAACTACATCTCCGCCTCTCTATGTTTCCAATATGATAAAATTGCAAGAAATTGTTTATGCTATCATTGGCCTTTACTATGTGTGCATGAATTGTTCTTTTATGACATGCCGATGCATAGGAAGAGAGTTAGACTTCGTTGTTGCATGATATATGTTACTTTGTGCTCACTACTAAATGCCAAATCATTCCTAATTAAAATTGGCTTTGATATACCTTGGGATCCGGGTGGATCCATTACTTGAGCACTATATGCCTAGCTTAATGGCTTTAAAGAAAGCGCTGCCAGGGAGACAACCCGGAAGTTTTAGAGAGTCATTTATTTCTGTTGTGTGCTTTTATAAAGTTAAAAAAATAAAGAGGGGAACATAAAACTTTTTCAAAAAGAAAAGTGAAAGTAAGAAGGACGAGCACCGTTGAAATGGGGGAGCTCCTTGAACTTTGTTCATGCCCATGGAAACTTTGCAAATCTTGAATTACAGAAACATTTCAACAAAAATAATTATCCCCTTGTACAATTCCATTGTATTATAAAAATAATGTGCCAAGAGTTTCCTTTAGGATGATTAAACTGCTTGCTGGTTTGTGCGGTGGCAAAACAGAAACTTTGGCTGTAGTGCACGATTTTACATTTTTTACTGGAACGTCGAAAGGATCTGAAACTTTTTGCAAAGTCTTTCTATACAAATTGTTGGTTTTCCTAATTTCTCCATAATTGGTTAGGGTTACAGAAGGATGGTTAATGTTCAGATTACTACAGACTGTCCTGTTTTCACATATTGCTGTTATAACTTCATTATTTGCATATGTTTGAATTCTTGTTGAAGCCTCCTTGACTTGGGGCCATAGAATTGTGATAGCATACAGTGGGTAATGTTTGTTCATAATTATACAATAATGTTAGAGCAGTACATGATGGGATTTCATTGATCATATGCACTAACCCCATCACTAAAAGTTTGGTTAAGTTTTGGGTGGATGAAGTGTTCGAAAATCGAGGAGGTCTCGATGTGAGAAGAAGGAGGAGAGGCAAGAGCTCAAGCTTGGGGATGCCCAAGGCACCCCAAGTAACTATTCAAGGAGACTCAAGCGTCTAAGCTTGGGGATGTCCCGGAAGGCATCCCATCTTTCTTCAACAAGTATCGGTATGTTTTCGGATTCGTTTCGTTCACATGATATGCGTAAACTCTTGGAGCAACATGTGCTTTTTATTTTTCTTTTAATAAATACACCATGCTGGTATGAGATAGTCCTGGGTTGATTTATAGAATGCTCTTTGCGCTTCACTTATATCTTTTGAGTATAGAATGCTTCATGTGCTTCACTTATATCATTTGAAGTTTGGATTGCCTGTTTCTCTTCACATAGAAAACCGCCATTTGTAGAATGCTCTTTTGCTTCACTTATATTTGTTAGAGCGTGGGCATATCCTTTGTAGAAAGAATTAAAACTCGCTTGCTTCACTTATATCTCTTTAGAGAGTTGACAGGAATTGGTCATTCACACGGTTAGTCATAAATCCTACATATTCTTCTAGATCACTGAATATGATATGTTTGATTCCTTGCAATAGTTTTGCGATATAGAGATGCTAATATGTGGGAGGTACTAGTGAATGATTGTGGTTTAGTAAAAATATTGGTGTTAAGGTTTGTGATTCCCGAAGCATGCACGTATGGTCTCCTAACTATGTAACCAAATTGGCGCGCATTGTACTTTGATTGTTTACCTTTGTGTGAAGGTCGGGGGCGCGCGATGGTTAACTCGAACCAACCTTCCCCCTAGGAGCATGCGTCGTAGTATTTTGCTAGGCTAATAGATTTTTCGCAATATGTATGTGAGTTCTTTATGACTAATGTTGAGTCCATGGATTATACGTACTCTCACCCTTCCACCTTGCTAGTCACTCTAGTACCACGCAATTTTCGCTGGTGCATCAAACCACCTTATACCCTTCCTAAAAACAGCCACCATACCTACCTATTATGGCATTTTCATAGCCATTCCAAGATATATTGCCATGTAACTCCACGGTCCCGTTTGTTATGACACGCACCATCATTGTCATATTGTTTTGCATGGTCGTAAGACAGCTAGCATGATTTTCCATGGCTTGTCCATTTTTTTATGTCATTGCTATGCTAGATCATTGCACATCCCGGTACACTACCGGGGGCATTCATATAGAGTCATATTTATGTTCTAGCATCGAGTTGTAATATCGAGTTGTAAGTAAATAAAAGTGTGATGATCATCAGTATTAGAGCATTGCCCTGAAAAAAAAGAAAAAAAAGAAAGGCCAAATAAAGAAAGGAAGGCCCAAAAAAGGAAAAAAGGGGACAATGCTACTATCTTTTTTCCACACTTGTGCTTCACCATAGCACCATGTTCTTCATGATAGAGAGTCTCATCTGTTGTCACTTCCATATACTAGTGGGAATTTTCATTATAGAACTTGGCTTGTATATTCCAACGATGGGCTTCCTCAAATGCCCTAGGTCTTCATGAGCAAGCAAGTTGATGCACACCCACTAGTTTTTCTTTTGAGCTTTCATACACTTATAGCTCTAGTGCATCCGTTACATGGCAATCCCTACTCACTCATATTGATATCAATTGATGCACATCTCCATAGTCCATTGATTTGCCTAGTCGATGTGAGACTTTCTCCCTACTTTTGTCTACTACCACCTTCTATTCCACCCATAGTGCTATGTCCATGGCTCACGCTCATGTATTTCGTGAAGAGTTGAAAAGGTTCGAAAAAGTAAAGTATGAAAACAATTGCTTGGCTGACACCAGGATGGGCATGAGGGGTACCTTGTGTTAAGAAAAGGGAGCATAAAAGACTATATGATTTTGTAGGGATAACGTTCTTTAGAATTGATATTTGAAAGACTTGATTGTTTGTTGGGATGCCCGAGTATTAAATTCTTATATGTCAAGTGATAAACTATTGCTTTGAATCACTCGTGTCTTAATATTCATGCCATGATTAGATTACATGATCAAGATTATGCTAGGTAGCATTCCACATCAATTTTTTTATCATTTACCTACTCGAGGACGAGCAGGAATTAAGCTTGGGAAACTGATACATCTCCGTCGTATCTATAATTTTTTATTGTTCCATGCCAATATTCTACAACTTTTACATACTTTTGGCAACTTTTTATATTTTTTTGGGACTAACATTTTGATCCAGTGCCCAGTGCCAGTTCCTGTTTGTTGCATGTTTTTTTGTTTAGCAGAATATCCATATCAAATGGAGTTCAAATGGGATAAAAACGGATGAACATTTTTTTTGTAATACATGTGAATTTTGGGAAGTGGGATCAATGTGAGATGATGCCTGGGTGGCCCACGAGGCTGAGGGGCGCGCCCTGGGCCCTCGTGGCCACTCCGTAAGGCGGTTGATGCCCTTCTTTCGCACAAGAAAGCTAATATCCGGATAAAAATCGTGTCCAAAATTTAGCCCAATCGGAGTTACGGATCTCCGGTAATTTAAGAAACGGTGAACGACCAGAATCTGGGAACGCAGAAACAGAGAGATAGATCCAATCTTGGAGGGGCTTTCGCCCCTCCGCCGCCATGGAGGCCATGGACCAGAGGGTAAATCCTTCTCCCACCTAAGGAGAAGGCCAAGGAAGAAGGAGAAGGAAGGGGGCTCTCTCCCCCTCGCTTTCGGTGGCGCTGGAGTGCCACCAGGGCCATCATCGTGTGACGGCGATCTATACCAACACCTCCGTCATCTTCACCAACATCTTCATCACCTTCCCCCCATCTATCTATAGCGGTCCGCTCTCCCGCAACCCACTGTACCCTCTACTTGAACATGGTGCTTTATGCTTCATATTATTATCCAATGATGTGTTGCCATCCTATGATGTCTGAGTAGATTATCGTTGTCCTATCGGTGATTGGTGAATTGCTATGATTGATTTACTTTGCTTGTGGTTATGTTGTTGTCCTTTGGTACCCATCATATGAGCGCGCGCGTGGATCACACCATAGGGTTAGTTGTATGTTGATAGGACTACGTATTGGAGGGCAAGAGTGACAGAAGCTTCAACCTAGCGTAGAAATTGATGCATATGGGATTGAAGGGGGACCAATATATCTTAATGTTATGGTTGGGTTTTACCTTAATGAACGTTAGTAGTCACGGATGCTTGCTAATAGTTCCAATCATAAGTGCATAGAATTCCAAGTAAGGGATGACATGCTAGCAGTGGCCTCTCCCACATAAAACTTGATATTGGTCTAGTAACGTAGTCAATTGCTTAGGGACAATTTCGCAACTCCTACCACCACTTTTCCACACTCGCTATCACTAACTTTATTGCTTATTTATCTTAACATCCCCTAGTCTTTATTTACGTGCTCTTTATATTCTTGCAAACCTATCCCACAAAAACTACAAATTACTTCTAGTTTCATACTTGTTCTAGGTAAAGTAAACATCAAGCGTGCGTAGAGTTGTATCGGTGGTCGATAGAACTTGAGGGGATATTTGTTCTACCTTTAGCTCCTCGTTGGGTTTGACACTCTTACTTATTGAAACAGGCTACAATTGATCCCTTATACTTGTGGGTTATCACCAAGGAGTTTGTACGGGCAAGGAGATCGCTTACTTCGTGAATATCTACCCTAGTGAGGCAAGTCCTTCGTGGGCGATGGCCATGGTGGGATAGACAAGGTTGCTTCTTCGTGGACCCTTCGTGGGTGGAGCCCTACGTGGACTCACGCAGCCGTTACCCTTCGTGGGTTGAAGTCTCCATCAACTTGGATGTACGATAGCACCACCTATCGAAACCAAGACAAAAACATTCGTGTCTTCACTTGCGTTTGCATTATCCAAACTCCTCCCTTTACCTTCATATGCAATCATTCTACTTTCCGCTGCCATACTCTTAGAATTGCATGTGTAGGTTGATTGCTTGACTTGTGCTAAGTTGCTAAAATCTGCCAAGAACTAAAATTGGGAAAAGGCTAGGTTTTGCTTTTGGTCAAGTAGTCAAAGTTACATGCTTTACTTTCCAATACCTATATACTCTTGTTATACATGCTTGTTAGGTATTGTGAATGTTTAAACATGTGCTAAAATTCCACTCCAACATCAAGTAATTTAAAAGCGGCCACTTTTCTTTACTAGGAGTCTAATCACCCCCCTCTAGACACCTCTTATCGATCCTTTCAATGGGCTAATCCGGTGGCGTTTGTGGCTGGAGTGGCCCGCCCATGGGCGCAGGTGGTGCGGCTTGGGGTTTCTCGGGCGGTGGTGGGGCGGGGTTGCTGCCTTGGTTGGCAGCGGTCGATCCGGGGCTGCGGCGGCAGACGACATGGATCTAGAGAGTGGTGAAGGACGACGATCGGTGGCGCGCAGTCAGAGGGCCGACCTAGTCCATGGTGGTGCTTGTCGTCATGTTTGTGCCATTCTGTCCTGCTACTTCGTTGTGTTGTCGGTCCGAGTTGGTGCCTGTGTTGTTGTTGTGCCGTTGGTCGGAGCGACGCCGGTGGCCTCGGGTGTGGCGTCAGAGCTCATCTTGACGAAGGTCGAGGACTAGTGTCGGGGCTTGCCGCTACCTCTTGAGCTTGCGTTGTATTCCCTCGAAGAGGAAAGGGAGATGCAGCACAGTAGCGTAAGTATTTCCCTCAGTTTTGAGAACCAAGGTATCAATCCAGTAGGATACCACACGCTAATCCCTCGCACCTGCACAAACAAATAAGAACTTCGCAGCCAAAGCGATAAGGGGTTGTCAATCCCTTTACGGTCACTTACGATAGTGAGATCTGATAGAGATGATAATTATATTTTTGGTATTTTTGGTATAGAAACAGAAAGTAAAGAAAGCAAATAAACAGAGATTGGCTAGTTGACAGAAAAGTAATATGATAAAGATAGACCCGGGGGGCATAGTTTTCTCTAGTGGCTTCTCTCATGATAGCAATATTCTACGGCGGGTAAACAAATTACCGTTGAGCAATTGATAGAAAAGCGAATAATTATGAGACTATCTAGGCATGATCATTGTATATAGGCATCACGTCCGAGACAAGTAAACCAACTCATGCCTGCATCTACTACTATTACTCCACACATCGACCGCTATCCAGCATGCATCTAATGTATTGAGTTCATACGAACAGAGTAACGCCTTAAGCAAGATGACATGATGTAGAGGGATAAACTCAAGCAATATGATGATAACCCCATCTTTTTATCCTTGATGGCAACAATACAATACATGACTTGCTGCCCCTACTGTCACTGGGAAAGGACACCGCAAGATTGAACCCAAAGCCAAGCACTTCTCCCATTGCAAGAACTATAGATCTTGTAGGCTAAACCAAACCAATAATTCGAAGAGACTTGCAAGGATATTATGAGCACACATAAAAATTTCAGAGAAGAACCAACTATTTTTCATAGATAACCTTGATCATAAACTCACAATTCATCGGATCTCGACAAACACACCGCAAAAAGAGATTACATCGAATGGATCTCCTCGAAGACCGAGGAGAACTTTGTATTGAGATCCAGAGAGAGAGAGAAGAAGCCATCTAGATACTAGCTATGGACCCGAAGGTCTGTGGTAAACTACTCACAACTCATGGTGAGGGCGATGATGATCATGATGAAGGCCTCCGTGATGGATCCCCCTCCCGGAACAGGCTCCAAGATGGGATCTCCACGAGAACAGTAGCTACGGCGGTGGAATTAGGGTATTCTCTCTGCGTATGGAGTTTCTGGGGTACGTAGGCATATATAGGAGGAAGAGGGGCACCAGGGGCCACCGGGCCTGCCCTCGAGGCAGGGGGCGCGCCCCCACCCTCGAGGGTGGGCCCCCTGTCCTCTGGCTTGGCCCCGAAGTTTATCTCGCGTGATTTCCTCCAAAAATATCTCCTGCGAAGGTTTCATTCCGTTTGGACTCCGTTTGATATTCCTTTTCTGCAACCCTGAAATAGGCAAAAAACAGCAATCTGGACGGGGCCTTTGGGTTAGTAGGTTAGTCCCAAAAATGATATAAAAGTGAATAATAAATCCCATTAAACATCTAAGACTTCATAAATAATAGCATGGAACAATAAAAAAATTATAGATACGTTGGAGACGTATCAAGCATCCCCAAGCTTAATTCGTGGTCGTCCTCGAGTAGGTAAATGATAAAGAAAGAATTTTTAATGTGGAATGCTAACTAATATAGTTTTTCAATGTAATTCTCTTAATTGTGGCATGAATGTTCAGATCTGAAAGATTCAAGATAAAAGTCTATATTGTCATAAGAAATAACAATACTTCAAGCAATACTAACAAAGCAATCACGTCTTCTCAAAATACTATGTCTAAAGAAAGTCATCCCTACAAAATCATATAATGTTGGCTATGCTCCCTTGCTATCACACAAAATATTCATATCATGCACAACCCCGATTTCAGCCAAGCATTTGTTTTCATGCTCTATCTTTTCAAACATTTCAACTATTGGAAATATGCCCTAGAGGCAATAATAAAAGTATTATTATTATGTTTCCTTGTTCATGATAATTGTCTGTTATTCATGCTTGAATTGTATTGTACGGAAACAGCGATACATGTGTGAATATATAGACCACAATGTGTCCCTGGTAAGCGTCTAGTTACCAGCTCGTTGATCAACAGATGGTCCCGGTTTCCTGACCATGGACATAGGATGTCAGTGATAACGGGATCACATCATTAGGAGAATGATGTGATGGACGAGACCCAATCCTGAGCCTAGCACGAGATCGTATAGTTCGTAATGCCTAAGCTTTTCCGGTGTCAAGTATTTATTCCTTAGACCATGAGGTTGTGCAACTCCCGGATGCCGTAGGAATACTTTGGGTGTGCCAAACGTCACAACGTAACTGGGTGGCTATAAAGGTACGCATCGGGTATCTCTGAAAGTGTCTGTTGAGTTGGTACGAACCGAGACTGGGATATTGTCACTCCGTGTGACGGAGAGGTACCTCTGGGCCCTCTCGGTAAGACATCATCATAATGAGCTCAAAGTGACTAAGGATTTAGTCACGGGATGATGTATTACAGAACGAGTAAAGAGACTTGCCATGACGAGATTGAACAAGGTATCGGGCATACCGACGATCGAATCTCGGGCAAGTACCGTACCGATGGACAAGGGGAATAACATATGGGATTGAGTGAATCCTTGACACAGTGGTTCATCCGATGAGATCATCAAGGAACACGTGGGAACCAACATGGGTATCCAGATCCCGCTGTTGGTTATTGACTGGAGAGTCGTCTCGGTCATGTCTACGTGTCTCCCGAACCCGTAGGGTCTACACACTTAAGGTTCGGTGACGCTAGGGTTGTAGAGATACATGCACATGGAAACCCGAATGTTGTTCGGAGTCCCGGATGAGATCCCGGACGTCACGAGGAGTTCCGGAATAGTCCGGAGGTAAAGAATGATATATAGGAAGTCCAGTTTCGGCCATCGGGTGAACTCCGGGGGTCACCGGGAGTGTCTCGGGACCACCGGAGGGGTCCCGGGGGTCCACCGGGTGGGGCCACCCATCCCGATGGGTCCCCTAGGCCGCAAGGGGAAGGGGGCCAGCCCCTGGTGGGCTGGCGCACCCATATGGGCCCCCCTCCATGCGCCTAGGGTTGAAACCCTAGGGGGAGGGGGCGCCCCCTATGCCTTCGGGGGCAAGTTTCCCCCCTTGGACGCCGCCCCACCCTGGAGATCTGATCTCCCAGGGCCGGCGCCCCCTGGCCCCTATATATAGGAGGGGGGAGAGGGCAGCCGCACCCCAAGCCTCTGGCGCCTCTCCCCCCTCCCGTCACACTTCCTACTCCTTACGCAGGGCGCCGGCGAAGCCCTGCAGGATTTCCTGTTGCATCCACCACCACGCCGTCGTGCTGCTGGATCTCCGACAACCTCTCCTCCGCCCTTGCTGGATCAAGAAGGAGGAGACGTCGCTGTACCGTACGTGTGTTGAACGTGGAGGTGTCGTCCGTTCGGCGCTGGGATCATTGGTGACGAGGAACGCGAAGAGTACGACTACTTCATCCACGTTCTTTCGAACGCTTCCGCACGCGATCTACAAAGGGTATGTAGATGCACTCCATTATGCTCGTTGCTAGATGACTCCCTAGATTGATCTTGGTGAAGCGTAGGAATTTTTTTGAATTCTGCTAAGTTACCCAACAGTGGCCTCTGAGCTAGGTCTTTGCGTAGCATCTTGCACGAGTAGAACACAAACAAGTTGTGGGCGTTGAGTTTGCTCAATTTTCTTGCCGTTACTAGTCCAATCTTGATTCGGCGGCATTGTGGGATGAAGCGGCCCGGACCGACCTTACACGTACGCTTACGTGAGACTGGTTCCACCGACAGACATGCACTAGATGCATAAGGTGGCTGGCGGGTGTCTGTCTCTCCCACTTTAGTCGGATCGGATTCGATGAACAGGGTCCTTATGAAGGGTAAATAGAAATTGACAAATCACGTTGTTGTTTTGGCGTAGGTAAGAAACGTTCTTGCTAGAAAACCTATAGAAGCCACGTAAAAAACTTGCAACAACAATTAGAGGTCGTCTAACTTGTTCTTGCAGCATGTGCTATGTGATGTGGTATGGCCAAGAAGATGTGATGAATGATATATGTGATGTATGAGATTGATCATATTCTTGTAATAGGGAATCACGACTTGCATGTCGATGAATTTGACAACCGGCAGGAGCCATAGGAGTTGTCTTAATTATTGTATGACCTGCGTGTCACTGAATAACGCCATGTAATTACTTTACTTTATTGCTAAACGTTAGCCATAGTAGTAGAAGTAATAGTTGGCGTGACGACTTCATGAAGACACGATGATGGAGATCATGATGATGGAGATCATGGTGTCGAGCCGGTGACAAAGATGATCATGGTGCCCCGAAGATGGAGATCGAAGGAGCAAGATGATATTGGCCATATCATGTCACTTTAATTGATTGCATGTGATGTTTATCATGTTTATGCATCTTGTTTACTTAGAAAGACGGTAGTAAATAAGATGATTTGTCACTAAAATTTCAAGAATTGTGTTCCCCCTAACTGTGCACCATTGCTAAGGATCGTTGTTCCAAAGCACCACGTGATGATCGGGTGTGATAGGCTCTAACGTTCGCATACAACGGGTGTAAGCCAGATTTACACACGCAATACACTTAGGGTTCACCCGACGAGCCTAGCATGTACAGACATGGCCTCGGAACACGGAAGACCGAAAGGTCGAACTTGAGTCATATAGAAGATACGATCAACATGAAGATGTTCACCGTTGATGACTAGTCCGTCTCACGTGATGATCGGACACGGGCTAGTCGATTCGGATCATGTATCACTTAGATGACTAGAGAGATGTCAATCTGAGTGGGAGTTCATTAAATTTGATTAAGATGAACTCAATTATCATGAACTTAGTCTAAATTCTTTACAATATGTCTTGTAGATCAAATGGCCCACACTCATGTCACCCTCAACTTCAACGCATTCCTAGAGAAATCCAAATTGAAAGACGATGGTAGCAACTATACGGATTGGGTCCATAACCTGAGGATCATCCTCATAGATGCCAAGAAAACATATGTCCTAGAAGCACCGCTAGGTGACGCTCCCGCCCCGGCAAACCAAGATGTTATGAACGCTTGGCAGTCACGTTGTGATGATTACTCCCTGGTCCAGTGCGGCATGCTCTACAGCTTAGAATCGGGGCTCTAAAAGCGTTTTGAGCACCACGGGGCATATGAGATATTCCAACAGCTGAAAATGGTTTTCCAGGCTCATGCCCGAGTTGAGAGATATGATGTCTCCAACGCATTCTATAGCTGTAAGATGGACGAAAACAGTTCTGTCAGTGAGCACATCATCAAGATTTCTGGGTTGCACAACCGCTTGTCTCAGTTGGGAATGAATCTCCCAGACGAAGCGGTCGTTGACAGAATCCTCCAGTCGCTCCCACCAAGCTACAAGAGCTTCGTGTTGAACTTCAATATGCAGGGGATGGAGAAGTCCATTCCCGAGGTGTATTCAATGTTGAAATCAGCGGAGGTGGAGATCAAGAAAGAGCATCAAGTGTTGATGGTCAATAAAACCACTAAGTTCAAGAAGGGCAAGGGTAAGAAGAACTTCAAGAAGGACGGCAAGGGAGTTGCCGCGCCCGGTAAGCCAGTTGCCGGGAAGAAGCCAAAGTATGGACCCAAGCCTGAGACTGAGTGCTTTTATTGCAAGGGAACGGGTCACTGGAAGCGGAACTGCCCCAAGTACTTAGCGGACAAGAAGGCCGGCAACGTCAAAGGTATATGTGATATACATGTTATTGATGTGTACCTTACCAGCGCTCGTAGTAACTCCTGGGTATTTGATACCGGTGCAGTTGCTCATATTTGTAACTCTAAGCAGGAGTTGCGGAATAAGCGGAGACTGGCGAAGGACGAGGTGACGATGCGCGTCGGGAATGGTTCCAAGGTCGATGTGATCGCCGTCGGCACGCTGCCTCTACATCTACCCTCGGGATTAGTTTTAAACCTTAATAATTGTTATTTAGTACCAGCTTTGAGTATGAACATTGTATCTGGATCTCGTTTGATGCGAGATGGCTACTCATTTAAATCCGAGAATAATGGTTGTTCTATTTATTTGAGAGACATGTTTTATGGTCATGCTCCGCTGGTCAATGGTTTATTTTTGATGAATCTCGATCGTGATGATACACATATTCGTAGTGTGAATGCCAAAAGATGTAAAGTTGACAATGATAGTCCCACATACTTGTGGCATTGCCGCCTTGGTCATATTGGTGTCAAACGTATGAAGAAGCTTCATGCTGATGGACTTCTGGAGTCTCTTGATTATGAATCATTTGACACGTGTGAACCATGCCTCTTGGGTAAGATGACCAAGACTCCATTCTCCGGAACAATGGAGCGAGCAACCAACTTATTGGAAATCATACATACCGATGTGTGCGGTCCAATGAGTGTTGAGGCTCGCGGAGGCTATCGTTATGTTCTCACCCTCACAGATGACTTAAGTAGATATGGGTATATCTACTTGATGAAACACAAGTCTGAGACCTTTGAAAAGTTCAAGGAATTTCAGAATGAGGTTGAGAATCAACGTGACAGAAAAATAAAGTTCTTGCGATCGGATCATGGGGGTGAATATTTAAGTCATGAGTTTGGCACGCACCTTAGGAACTATGGAATTGTTTCACAATTGACACCGCCCGGAACACCTCAGCGTAACGGTGTGTCCAAACGTCGAAATCGTACTCTGTTGGACATGGTGCGATCTATGATGTCTCCCACTGATTTACCGCTATCTTTTTGGGGTTATGCTTTAGAGACTGCCGCATTCACTTTAAATAGGGCTCCGTCGAAATCCGTTGAGACGACACCGTATGAACTTTGGTTTGGCAAGAAACCGAAACTGTCGTTTCTGAAAGTTTGGGGTTGCGATGCTTATGTCAAGAAACTTCAACCTGAGAAGCTCGAACCCAAATCCGAAAAATGCGTCTTCATAGGATACCCAAAGGAAACGATTGGGTACACCTTCTACCACAGATCCGAAGGCAAAGTCTTTGTTGCCAAGAATGGATCCTTTCTGGAGAAAGAGTTTCTCTCGAAAGAAGTGAGTGGGAGGAAAGTAGAACTTGATGAGGTGACAGTCACCCCTCCCGAACCGGAAAGTAGCGCATGATAACCCTCAACTGTAAGGGATCAAGATAGTCTTCGCGGGTAAGAATAACCCAATTTATTGATTCGACACACGGGGAGCCAAAGAGTATTTATAAGCTTTGATAGTTGAGTTGTCAATTCAACCGCACCTGCAATATACTTACTTGCAACAAAAGATAAGTGGTAACAGTGATATGATAGTGATAATAGTGATAGTAAAAGTAAACAGCAAAAGTAAATAGTGAAGGTAAATGGCAAAAGTAGCAACTAGTGACAAGCAGGGTTTAAAACAATGTAGGCTAGGGAGATGGATGGTTGGGCGCTGCATGGATGAGATAGATTCTAACTTGGGGCACGGCACACGGAAAAGTAATGATCATCTAGGCAAATATCAAACATTAGGCATGTATCCCGTAGGTAGTTGTACGTGCTTGCAATAAGAACTTGCACAACATCTTTTGTCCTACCATCCCACTACGAACGGGGCCAAAAGGAACTTATGGAGATTAAGGTGCTCCTGTCAAAGAGCACCGGAACAAAGCAATGAACTCAATGGATACATGTAATCCTCAAACTACGGACCATCCCCTTTGGTGTCCCAAGCTGTCACTTTTGGGATCGCCGGTTCCGAACCGTAATAGGTGCAAACAACTCATAGATAGGATCACGAACACAAATATATTCATGCAAACACATATGGTTCAGATCTGAGATCATGGCACTCGGGCCCTAAGTGTCAAGCATTAAGAATAACAAGTTGAAGCAAAGATGATAAACACCATAGTAGATGATAGGCAACATGCCCCCAACGATCTGACAAACTATTACATGATCTAACTCATCCAATCCCTACAATCCCCTTCGCCTACAGCAGGGGAATTACTCACACATGGAGGGAGAAGTCATGGAGGGGTGATGGAGTGGTGATGATGATGATGATGGCGACGATCTCCCCTCTCCGGAGGCCAATTCAGCCTCCAGATTAGCCCTCCCGAGGAAGAACAGAGGGTGGCGGTAGCTCCGCGACGGAAAACTGCGAAAAGAACTTCTGATCTGGGGTTTCCGTGTCGCGAGTAAAAATACGAGGCAAAGTAGGGCACCAGGGGCTGTGGGCCCCACCCAGGCGACCCCCCGGTGCGGCCCAGGGGGGCGCGCCCACAGGGCGCCTGGGCACCCCCTGGCCCCCCTCTGGCCCCACTTCTGGCTCCTGGTCCCTTCGGGTGCGTGGATTTTCTGTGATTTTTCGTGGATTTTTCTGAGATACTTAAAAATCTGTTTTCCTGCACACAATAAAACCATACAGGCAGCTCTGCTGAAAACAGCGTCAGTCCGGGTTAGTTTAGTTCAAATCATGCAAGAATGAGGTCAAAACAATATCAAAAGTGTTTGGAAAAGTAGATACGTTTGAGACGTATCAACTCCCCCAAGCTTAGCATATTGCTTGTCCTCAAGCAATTCAGTTCAACGAACTGGACGCGACAAAGAAAACTTTGACAAACTCTTTTGCTTCATTAGATGTATATAAGCATGTACTACGAAAAGAGTTTAGCAAGTATTGAAACGGTACTTATGAGGACAATGCAAGGAGCAATCCTTCTTTCAAGTGATTAGTCACAAATACTTAAAAGTAAATAATATACTACTAAAAATCAAGACAAGATTACATTGCACATAGCTTGAGCATACTAGGGTGGTATCTCGCTAGTCTCCATGAGTGAAGCAAAACATAAATGCAGAAACTCCTCCAGAGTTTTAAAGGAGACTAGAACTAAGAATTTCAGAATAAATCATATCACAAGTATGTAGAAGACAATGTAATACTTTGGGACAATGCACATTAAACTCAGAATGACAATTATGCTCTCCTAGTTAGTGCTTTGAAGAAAGAAGGTGAAGACTCTCGAACCGTGGCTTTTATTGGCAAGGTTGAAAACCCGTGATCGGAAACAAAAACTAAACATGTACCAGAGCTCTTGGTTTTAAAAACAGAGATAAAAAACGTTTTGAGAGGTGCATATTTCGTCAACGAATGCTAGCAGATAACTCAATCACTTCTTGAGCTGGACAAGTTTCGAGGAACGGCTCCCGCATGAGGACGATCACATCCTCTTAATCTCCTTTGTTTATCACTGCCAAAGTTTTCTGATTTCTCATGAACAAAGCGTGAAGGAGGGTTTGTTTGTTATATTATCTTTTTGAGCCGGGCGCACTCAATGCCAGTTCCTTTTCGTATTAGGGGTTTGCACATTATACATGCAATCCAGGGTGAAACTTGTCCAACTTAAAAATATTATGAATTAACTACTACTTCCTCATGAGCTAAAACATAGGCACAAAAGAGAAATGCTTTTGATTAATTTCGAGATGGTACACGAAAGTCTTCGTTAGAAATGGCAGGTAAATACCATGTATAGGAAGGTATAGTGGACTCATATGGCATAACTGGTTTTAAGGATTTTGGATGCACAAGCAGTCAGTCCGCTTAGTACAGGTGGAAGTTTAGCAAAAGACTGGGAAGCGACCAACTAGAGAGCAATAACGGTCATAATCATGCAGAGCGATAAAGCAACATTGAATCGGGCATGAAAGTGATATAACTATTCTGAAACTCAAAGATCATCAAGGCAGAGTAGACTTTTTAGTCTTAACATGTGTAAGCATGTGCCAAGTCAATCCAAAAATTCTCTAAAGGGAAATACCACCTTAGTATACCGGACTATGAACAGTGCAATGCATGTAGATCATTTCAATAACACATTATATACTCTAGTTATTCGAGACTAGCCACAAGGAAAGCATGAACCACTGAAAGAGCATTGTAAACATAGCACTATGTCGCTACAAGCTGTTCTCTAGATCATAAGTACAGGCATATGTACAAAAGTAGAAACAAAAAGAGTTCATACCGGTCTTCCTTGTTGTTTCCCTTCAGTCGATCTTCGTCATTACTGCTTGTCACTTGCACGATCGAACATAGGAAATATAATTAAATGCCATCACGGACTCGAGCTGAACTCTGAAAACAAAGCAAACTAAAGAGAGAAAGGAAATCTTTTTGGATTTTTCAAAGGTTGGATAAAAGCAAAAGAAAGAGAAATTTTTTTTGTTGTTTTTGCAAAGAGAGAAATAAAGAAGAACGGGCAAAAACTTCGAAAAGATCAAAGTGAATAAAACGGATAATACAATGAAAAAGTAAGAGGGGCACGTACTCCCCCAAGCTTAGGCTTTTGGCCTAAGTTGGTAGCAGCTACTGCCCCCAGGAGCCTCCTGCTCCGGGGGTATGGTGGTGAGTCCAAGGGTCGTAGAAGGATGTTGGCGCGTACACCGAACTCCTCGGAGTCTCCCACGAGGAAGGTTCCGAGCGCCAAACAGAGGAAGAACCTTCACCAAACTCGGTGGCGGTCTCTACCTGAAAATGTGGTAACTCACCGTGCTTCTCCTCGTCGGGCACAACCCCCTCCATGGGGTTATGAAACTGATGTTGGACCATGAACTCATCGAATTGGACAACATCAAAGGACCATCCGTTCCTGCGAGAAAAATCAAACAAAAGAGGTGCAGGTAGACGGATCTCGCGTTCCGCGGTAATTCCGAAACGCAAGATATAAACAAGATTATCAAGCTCAGAACCCATGGTGACAAACTTATGCCTTTTCATAGCAGCAAGATCAAAGCTCAAATAAGTAAAAGGATTATCATCAGGGTGTGGGGTGCCTCCAAGATGTTCTAAGATAAGTGTGGCATAAACGCCACCATATAAGTCCCCCTTGTTACCGTTCATAGCAAGGCGTCGAGCAATTAAGGCACCCAGATTATAATCAGACCTCCCTGAGAGGGCTGCTGCCAGAATAGCAATATCCGGAGCAGAAATGTTGCTCGTGCTGTCATGAGCTAACACCCCTCTGGCAATATAATATGCAAAATACCTGAGGTGAGGAAATAAGATGTTGGAGATCTTCGACCGATGAATATCCCTCGTACCCATGTTGCAGAGAGAGTTGATGACGGTTTTCAGCTCGGAGGGCTGAGTGGCCATCCTAGCCGTCCTCCCAACGTTCGGCACACCTATTATTTCACAAAAATTTCCCAACGTCATGGTGATAAGATCATTGTAAATTTTAAACTCAATAGCACCTGAATCAGGATTATATCTAAAACTGTTAATGAAACTGGAGGTGAGTTTTTGATACTGGGTAACACGGCTCGTGATGAGTCGTGTCAAACCTGCATTAGCACAAAGATTATAAAACTCATCCTTGATTCCCGCAGCTTCGAGGAATTCATCACATGGAAATGTCATCGCACGTGCTGGACTTGTGTCTTCCAACAACTCCAGGGGCACATGATCTTCATTATAGCTCACCCTAGCAGCCGATGGTGAAGCTGCGGCTCTAGTAACTCGATCGGAGTGTGCGGGCCTCCTCTTCTCAAGCCACCCTTTTGCCCTTCCTAACAAACTCATTTCTGATTTTTTTTTTGCAATTTACAAAAATGAGGATTAAAACAAGATGAGTTAAGGCAGACTACTCAACTCACTTGCCCAAGGCATAAACTTGCATCAAAACTTGGAAAATAACTTTCTACACATGCATGCAAGCTCATCTCTACAGCACCAAGAACTACTAAATACTCACAAATGAAGCCACCAATCAAAAATCTAATTGGAGGGGTGGAGGAGTCACATACCAGGGAGTATTTGCTCAAAATTTTAGCTCAAATGATGGGCTGTAGAGAGAGATCGAAGAATCGCCTCCAAGAACAGCAAGAACACAAGAACAAGAGCAGAACTCGAGTTTTTGGAGAAAGAGAGAGAGGGAGGAAGAAGACATACCTGGAGGGGGGCCCTGTGGGCCCCAGGCGCCCTGTGGGCTCGGCCAGGGGCTGGGCCGCGCCAGCTGGCCGCCTGGGCCACTAGTTGGTCCCCCTGGCTGGCCCCAGGACTTTCTGGGTCTCTCCCGACGTGGAAATTTTTATTTAAATTTTTCTGGAATTTTTCTGAAAACTTCACTGTTGAATTTTTTTTGAAGTTCAAAAAGCTGCGGAACTCTCTGAAAACTTGAAGTAGTGAGTAGTATTGTGAAGCTTCAAAACATAAGTATTTGGTACAACAAGTAGGACAAAAACTAAAAACAAATGAAAACATAACAAGCTCAACTTTTTATCTATATAAAACATGTTTGCTAATAAGGTTGATCAAGTCTTACCAACAAACAGGCGATATATAGAGCAAAAAGTCTCACCTCTCACGAAGTAATCACTGAACCTTTACCTTGATGGACATTGTCCCTACCATGATAGTTTTGTATTTGTGAGGCACATGTAGTGGACAATCCCATTCTCCAATTTTCACGGTCTCGATATTCTCTATAGAGTTGAGGGCATGCCTCCTGTCGATCTTCTTCGGAAAATATACCGTGTGTTCTTTACCATTCACATGGAAGGTAACCTTCACTTTGTTGCAATCAATAATAGCACCTGCGGTGTTAAGGAAAGGTCTACCAAGAATAATGGACATGCTCCCATCCTCGGGCATGTCAAGCACAACAAAATCAGTAAGAATTAAACAATTAGCAACCTCTACGGGAACATCCTCACAAATACCTATCGGAACAGCGGTTGACTTGTCAGCCATCTGAGGGGAGATATCTGTAGGAATTAGTTTCTCTAAACAAAGCCTCTCGTAAAGAGAGAGAGGCATAACACTCACTCCTGCTCCAAGATCACATAAAGCAGTTTTGACATAATTATTCATTATGGAGCAAGGAATGGTGGGTATACCTGGATCACCGAGCTTCTCAGGAATCTTGCCACTGAAAGAGTAGTTAGCAAGCATAGTAGATATTGCATCATTAGGAACTTTTCTTTTATTAGTGACAATATCCTTCATATATTTTGAATAAGGAAGTAACTTAATAGCATCAGTCAAAGGGATTTGAAGAAAAAGAGGTTTAATCCACTCACAAAACTTATTATAATGCTCGTCTTCTTTAGATTTGATGGACTTACCTGGAAAGGGTATGGGTTTCTGTACCCATGGTTCTCTTTCCTTCCCATGTTTTCTTGCGATGAAGTCTTCTTTAGTGTACCTCTTACGTTTGTCAGGTGCTTCTTTTTCTCGAACTTCAGGCGGATCATTCTTCTCATTATTATTACCTTCAGGTTCAACACCGTCTTCAGTCTCAGCATCGGAGATAGATACGCTGTTAGGATCAATAGTTGGCTCTTCATCTGCAATAGGATCATTAGAATCGTCAGTCTCCTTATGTTTCTTCTTTTTCTTTGGAGAGCCAACAATTTCTTCTTCCTGCATTTGAGAATCCTGCTCGATTCTCTTCGGATGCCCCTCTGGATAGAGAGGATCTTGAGTACTAGTTCCTCCTCGGGTCTTAATCCCGAAAGCCTGCAAATTATCTTGTTTGGCATTGTTAGCAAGCAGATCTCTTTGCACATTAGAAATTTGGTCAAGCTGAGTTTGAACCATATGAAAATGATTCACAAGACATTGAACATCATTAGCTGTTCTATCTAAAACATCAAGCAGTTTTTTGATAGCAAGAGAATTATCATGCAATTGACTTTGTATCCTCTCATTAAAATGGTTTTGTTTCATAATAAAATTATCAAACTCATCTAAACATTGATCAGGAGGCTTACCATGAGAGATGCCACTTGCGTTGAAATCTAAAAGAGAGTGTACCTCTACAATATGAGGGTGAGTAGTAGGCTCACACAGCTTCTCAATAGGGGGTAGATTCTTCACGTCTTCAGCTTTAATACCTTTCTCTTTAATAGACTTCTTTGCTTCTCGCATATCTTCGGGGCTTAGAACAAATATGCCCCTCTTCTTTGGTGGTGGAGGTGGTTCAGGGACGGACCAATCTTCATGGTTTTTGGCAATCCTGCCCATCAAATCCTCCGCATCGTCCGGTGTTCTTTTCCTGAAAACACAACCAGCACAACTGTCCAAATAGGACCTGGATTCATCAGTTAGACCAGCATAGAATATATCGATTAATTCATTCTTAGGAATTTCATGTCCTGGTCTAGCCCGAATCAGACCGCAGTACCTCCCCCAAGCTTTAGGGAGGGACTCATCCTGCAACTGTTTAAAGTTATAAATTCTTTGTAAAGCAGCATGTTGCATGTGAGCAGGAAAGTACTTATCAACAAAAGAATGAGCTAAGTCTTGAAGACTCTTAATGGAACCGCATGGGAGTGAATCATACCATGCTTTAGCACCTTCCTTCAAGGAGAAAGGAAGAAGCTTGGTGATATAAAAGTATCGTATCTTCTCATCTGTGGTAAATACGCCACCTAACTCACCGAGTTTAGTCAGGTGTGCAATAGCATCATCATTTTCTCTGCCATAAAAGGGGTCAGCTTCAACCATAGGTATAAGTGAAAGATCAACAGCGAAATCATAATCAGGATCATCAATGCATATAGGAGATGTAGCAAATTCAGGATCAGGAACGGTTTTGTTCTTCAAAGAGTGTTTTTCAAATAGTTTCTTAATAACTTCAGGGTCAGAGCCAGAAAACTCTGTCAGTTCCCTGCATAAATCTTCATCAAGCATATAGTAATCATCATCAAGGAGCCTCTCTTTGAGTTTACTCAAATCAGGATAATCATAAGTTTCACCAATAGGGTAGCGAGTAACAGGAAGTTCAATTCCAGACTTTTTAGCAGCAGCAGCAATTTGTTTCTCAAGAGCATAACCAAGCGAACTAATATCATCAAAAGTAGTAGAGGCATCATCAAGAGTATCGGACATAGTAACAGATTCAGTAGGAGCATCATGTGGTGGTGGTGAGGCAAACTTACTCATAACGGAAGGTGAATCAAGTGTAGCACTAGTGCTCAGAGCAGTACCTCTTCTTGTAGTGGATAGTAAGATCGGAACCTTGGGGTCTCCTTTCTTACCCATAGTGGATAAAGTGCAGCAGGTAGGATACCTCAAGTAGACTTGTAAATATTGCTATGCTCCCCGGCAACGGCGCCAAAAAACGGTACTTGATAACCCTCAACCGTAAGGGATCGAGATAGTCTTCGCGGGTAAGAATAACCCAATTTATTGATTCGACACATGGGGAGCCAAAGAGTATTTATAAGCTTTGACAGTTGAGTTGTCAATTCAACCGCACCTGAAATATACTTACTTGCAACAAAAGATAAGTGGTAACAGTGATATGATAGTGATAATAGTGATAGTAAAAGTAAACAGCAAAAGTAAATAGTGAAGGTAAATGGCAAAAGTAGCAACTAGTGACAAGCATGGTTTAAAACACTGTAGGCTAGGGAGATGGATGGTTGGGCGCTGCATGGATGAGATAGATTCTAACTTGGGTCACGGCACACGGAAAAGTAATGATCATCTAGGCAAATATCAAACATTAGGCATGTATCCCGTAGGTAGTTGTACGTGCTTGCAATAAGAACTTGCACAACATCTTTTGTCCTACCATCCCGCTATGAACGGGGCCAAAAGGAACTTATGGAGATTAAGGTGCTCCTTTCAAAGAGCACCAGATCAAAGCAATGAACTCAATGGATACATGTAATCCGCAAACTACGGACCATCCCCTTTGGTGTCCCAAGCTGTCACTTTTGGGATCGCCGGTTCCGAACCGTAATAGGTGCAAACAACTCATAGATAGGATCACGAACACAAATATATTCATGCAAACACATATGGTTCAGATCTGAGATCATGGCACTCGGGCCCTAAGTGTCAAGCATTAAGAATAACAAGTTGAAGCAAAGATGATAAACACCATAGTAGATGATAGGCAACATGCCCTCAACGATCTGACAAATTATTACATGATCTAACTCATCCAATCCCTACCATCCCCTTCGCCTACAGCAGGGGAATTACTCACACATGGAGGGAGAAGTCATGGAGGGATGACGGAGTGGTGATGATGATGACGATGGCGACGATCTCCCCTCTCCGGAGGCCAATTCAGCCTCCAGATTAGCCCTCCCGAGGAAGAACAGAGGGTGGCGGCAGCTCCGCGACGGAAAACTGCGAAAAGAACTTCTGATCTGGGGTTTCCGTGTCGCGAGTAAAAATACGAGGCAAAGTAGGGCACCAGGGGGTGTGGGCCCCACCCAGGCGACCCCCCGGCGCGGCCCAGGGGGGGGCGCGCCCACAGGGCGCCTGGGCACCCCCTGGCCCCCCTCTGGCCCCACTTCTGGCTCCTAGTCCCTTCGGGTGCGTGGATTTTCTGTGATTTTTCGTGGATTTTTCTGAGATACTTAAAAATCCGTTTTCCTGCACACAATAAAACCATACAGGCAGCTCTGCTGAAAACAGTGTCAGTCCGGGTTTGTTTAGTTCAAATCATGCAAGAATGAGGTCAAAACAATATCAAAAGTGTTTGGAAAAGTAGATACGTTTGAGACGTATCAGCGCAGCGCAGGAAATTGTTCCTGAGGTGCCTGGACCGACAAGGGAGGAAGTTAATGATGATGATCATGAAGATACATATCAAGTTACTACTGAACTTCGAAGGTCCACAAGGGCACGTTCTGCACCAGAGTGGTACGGCAACGCTGTCATGGAAATCATGTTGTTAGACAACGGTGAACCTTCGAACTATGAAGAAGCGATGGCGGGCCCGGATTCCAATAGATGGCTTGGACCCATGAAATCCGAGATAGAATCCATGTATGAAAACAAAGTATGGACTTTGGTGGACTTGCCTGATGATAGGCACGCCATAGAAAACAAATGGATATTTAAGAAGAAGACAGACGCGGATGGTAATGTGACCATCTATAAGGCTCGGCTTGTCGCTAAGGGTTATCGACAAGTTCAAGGGATTGACTACGACGAGACTTTCTCTCCCGTAGCGATGCTGAAGTCCGTCCGAATCATGTTAGCAATTGTCGCATTCTATGATTATGAGATATGGCAAATGGACGTCAAAACGGCATTCCTTAATGGCTTCCTCAAGGAAGAGTTGTATATGATGCAGCCGGAAGGTTTTGTCGATCCAGAAAATGCTAACAAGGTATGCAAGCTCCAGCGCTCGATCTACGGGCTGGTGCAAGCATCTCGGAGTTGGAATATTCGCTTTAATGATGTGATCAAAGCGTTTGGCTTTATACAGACTTGGGGAGAAGCCTGTATCTACAAGAAAGTGAGTGGGAGCTCTGTAGCATTTCTCATATTATATGTGGATGACATATTGCTGATAGGAAATGATATAGAATTCTTGGAAAGTGTAAAGGCCTACTTGAATAAGAGTTTTTCAATGAAGGACCTTGGAGAAGCAGCTTACATATTAGGCATCAAAATCCATAGAGATAGATCAAGACGCCTCATCGGTCTTTCACAAAGTACATACCTTGACAAGATATTGATAAAGTTCAATATGGATCAGTCCAAGAAGGGGTTCCTGCCTGTTTTACAAGGTATGAGATTGAGTAAGGCTCAGTCCCCGACCACGGCAGAAGATAGAGCAAAGATGAGTGTCATTCCCTATGCCTCGGCCATAGGTTCTATCATGTATGCCATGTTGTGTACCAGACCTGATGTGAACCTTGCCATAAGTTTGGTAGGGAGGTACCAAAGTGATCCCGGTATGGAATACTGGACAGCGGTCAAGAACATCCTAAAGTACCTGAAGAGGACTAAGGATATGTTTCTCGTTTATGGAGGTGATGAAGAGCTCGTCGTAAAGGGTTACGTCGATGCTAGCTTCGACACAGATCTGGATGACTCAAAGTCACAAACCGGATACGTGTATATTTTGAATGGTGGAGCAGTCAGCTGGTGCAGTTGCAAGCAGAGCGTCGTGGCGCATTCTACATGTGAAGCGGAGTACATAGCTGCTTGCGAAGCAGCGCAGGAAGGAGTCTGGATGAAGGAGTTCATCACCAACCTAGGAGTCATTCCAAGCGCGTCAAGCCCGATGACTCTCTTCTGTGACAACACTGGTGCTATTGCCATTACCAAGGAGCCCAGGTTTCACAAGAAGACCAAGCACATCAAGCGTCGTTTCAACTCCATCCGGAATTATGTTCAAGATGGAGACATAGATATTTGTAAAGTGCATACGGATCTGAATGTCGCAGACCCGTTGACTAAACCTCTTCCACGGGCAAAACATGATCAACACCAGAACTCTATGGGTGTTCGATTCATCACAATGTAACTAGATTATTGACTCTAGTGCAAGTGGGAGACTGTTGGAAATATGCCCTAGAGGCAATAATAAAAGTATTATTATTATATTTCCTTGTTCATGATAATTGTCTGTTATTCATGCTTGAATTGTATTGTACGGAAACAACGATACATGTGTGAATATATAGACCACAATGTGTCCCTGGTAAGCCTCTAGTTACCAGCTTGTTGATCAACAGATGGTCACGGTTTCCTGACCATGGACATAGGATGTTAGTGATAACGGGATCACATCGTTAGGAGAATGATGTGATGGACGAGACCCAATCCTGAGCCTAGCACGAGATCGTATAGTTCGTAATGCCTAAGCTTTTCCGGTGTCAAGTATTTATTCCTTAGACCATGAGGTTGTGCAACTCCCGGATGCCGTAGGAATACTTTGGGTGTGCCAAATGTCACAACGTAACTGGGTGGCTATAAAGGTACGCATCGGGTATCTCCGAAAGTGTCTGTTGAGTTGGTACGAACCGAGACTGGGATATTGTCACTCCGTGTGACGGAGAGGTACCTCTGGGCCCTCTCGGTAAGACATCATCATAATGAGCTCAAAGTGACTAAGGAGTTAGTCACGGGATGATGGATTGCGGAACGAGTAAAGAGACTTGCCATGACGAGATTGAACAAGGTATCGGGCATACCGACGATCGAATCTCGGGCAAGTACCATACCGATGGACAAGGGGAATAACATATGGGATTGAGTGAATCCTTGACACAGTGGTTCATCCGATGAGATCATCGAGGAACGCGTGGGAACCAACATGGGTATCCAGATCCCGCTGTTGGTTATTGACCGGAGAGTCGTCTCGGTCATGTCTACGTGTCTCCCGAACCCGTAGGGTCTACACACTTAAGGTTCGGTGACACTAGGGTTGTAGAGATACATGCACATGGAAACCCGAATGTTGTTCGGAGTCCCGGATGAGATCCCGAACGTCACGAGGAGTTCCGGAATGGTCCGAAGGTAAAGAATGATATATAGGAAGTCCAGTTTCGGCCATCGGGTGAACTCCGGGGGTCACCGGGAGTGTCCCGGGACCACCGGAGGGGTCCCGGGGGTCCACCGGGTGGGGCCACCCATCCCGGTGGGTCCCCTAGGCCGCAAGGGGAAGGGGGCCAGTCCCTGGTGGGCTGGCGCACCCATATGGGCCCCCCTCCATGCGCCTAGGGTTGAAACCCTAGGGGAGGGGGGCGCCCCCTATGCCTTGGGGGGCAAGTTTCCCCCCTTGGCCGCCGCCCCACCCTGGAGATCTGATCTCCCAGGGCCGGCGCCCCCTGGCCCCTATATATAGTGGGGGGAGAGGGCAGACGCACCCCAAGCCTTTGGCGCCTCTCCCCCCTCCCGTCACACTTCCTACTCCTTACGCAGGGCGCCGGCAAAGCCCTGCAGGATTTCCTGTTGCATCCACCGCCACGCCGTCGTGCTGCTGGATCTCCGACAACCTCTCCTCCGCCCTTGCTGGATCAAGAAGGAGGAGACTTCGCTGTACCGTACGTGTGTTGAACGCGGAGGTGCCGTCCGTTCGGCGCTGGGATCATCGGTGACGAGGAACGCGAAGAGTACGACTACTTCATCCACGTTCTTTCGAACGCTTCCGCACGCGATCTACAAAGGGTATGTAGATGCACTCCATTATGCTCGTTGCTAGATGACTCCTTAGATTGATCTTGGTGAAGCGTAGGTATTTTTTTGAATTATGCTACGTTACCCAACATCAACTTTCACGCAATACATGACCGTGAGCCATGGACATAGCACTATGGGTGGAATAGAGGTGGTTGTGGAGAAGACAAAAAGAGGGAGATAGTCTCACATCGACTAGATGTATCAACGGGCTATGGAGATGTCCATCAATAGATATCAATGTGAGTGAGTAGGGATTGCCATGCAACGGATGCACTAGAGCTAAATATGAATGAAAGCTCAACAAAATAAACTAGTGGGTGTGCATCCAACTTGCTTGCTCACGAAGACCTAGGGCATTTGAGGAAGCCCATCGTTAGAATATACAAGCCAAGTTCTATAACAAAAATTCCCACTAGTATATGAAAGTGACTAAGCATGAGACTCTCTACAATGAAGAACATGGTGCTACTTTGAAGCACAAGTGTGGAAAAAGATAGTAGCAATTGTCCCTTTTTTCTTTTCTTTTTTCCTTTTTTTTGGGCCTTTCTTTTTTTTTGGCCTTTTTTTTTTGCAGAGGGGCTTTATAGATTCAGCCTTTCCTCCCATGGGACAATGCTCTATAAATGATGATCATCACACTTTCATTACAACACAAGATTACAACTCAATACTACAACATCAAAGTATGACTCTATATGAATGCCTCCGGCGGTGTACCGGTATGTGCAATGAAACAAGAGTGACATGTATAAAAATTATGCATCGTGGTTTTGCCACAAATACGATGTCAACTACATGATCATGCAATGGCAATATGACAATATGATGCGTGTCATATGAACGGAACGGTGGAATGTTGCATGGCAATATATCTCGGAATGGCTATGGAAATGCCATGATAGGTAGGTATGGTGGCTGTTTTGAGGAACAATATGGTGGCTGTTTTGAGGAAGGATATACAGTGGGTTTATGGCACCGACGAAAGTTGCGCGGTACAAGAGAGGCTAGCAATGATGGAAGGGTGAGAGTGCGTATAATTCATGGACTCAACCTTAGTCATAAGAACTCATATACTTATTGCAAAAATCTACGAGTCATCAAAACAAAGGAATCAACGCATGCCCCTAGGGGGGAGGTTGGTAGGAGTTAACCATCGCGCACCCCCGACCTCCACACAAAGGTTGACACTCTACAAATACCTCATGCTTTAACTTAGTCACACAACGGTTCACCATACGTGCATGCTACGGGAATCACCAACTTTAACACAAATATTTCTCAATTTCATAATTACTCCACTAGCATGACTCTAATATCACTATCCTCAGGTCTCAAAACAATTATCAAGCATCCAACATCTCTTTCTACTCAATGCACTTGATGTGAATTTTTTTACTACATTGACATTGGATGTTTATCATGTGAAGACTAGTTTCTTTAGCCTAAACACTTTACCATGCTGTTTTAATAGACTCTCAAATAGATCTAAGTGAAGCATGAGAGTTCAACAATTTCTACAAAATATTACCACCACCGTGCTCTAAAAGATATAAGTGAAGCACTAGAGCAAAAACTATTCAACTCAAAAGATATAAGTGAAGCATATAGTGTTCTATCAATTTCTAGGGCATATTTAACTCTCTCTCAAATAGGTGTGTCCAGCAAGGATGATTGTGACAAACTAACAAGCAAAAACTCAAATTATACAAGACGCTCCAAGCAAAACACATAACATGTTGCGAATAAAAATATAGCTCCAAGTATAGTTAAAGATGGATGAAGACGAAAGAGGGGATGCCTTCCCGGGGCATCCCCAAGCTTAGGCTTTTGATTATCTTGAATTTACTTGGGGTGCCATGGGCATCCTCAAGCTTAGGCATTTGCTACTCCTTGTTCCATAGTCCATCAAATCAATACTCAAAACTTGAAAACTTCACAACCCAAAACTTAGACAAAAATTCTCGTGAGCTCCGTTAGTAAGAGAAAGCAAACCACCACTCAAAGGTACAGCAAGGAATTCATTAATTGTTTATATTGGTGTTAAACCTACTGTACTCCAAGTTCTCCATGGTTCATATCCTCCAATATTACTCATAGATGCATCGGAATAAGCAAACAACACACGAAAAACAGAATCTGTCAAAAACAGAACAGTCTGTAGTAATCTGTTGGGTTCAACTACTTCTGGAACTCCAAACAATTCAAACTAAACTGATAAATTTGAGCAATTTGTCTAACAATCAGCAGCAAAAATAATCAACTAAAAAGCACGCTCCAGTAAAATCTGAAGAATACTTTAGCGAGCGCTAACGATTCTGTTTTTCACAGCAACATCATATAAACTTCACACAAGTCTTACCAAAGGTTCTACTTGGCACAAACACTAAACAAAACATGAAAACACATCTAATCAGAGGCTAGATGCAATATTTATTCCCTAACAGCAACAAAAACAAAAAAACAAAAAATTGGGTTGCCTCCCAACAAGCGCTATCGTTTTACGCCCCTAGCTAGGCACGATACAAGATAGATCTAGGAATTGCAACAAGTCTTCACAATAATCATTCGAACAATAGGAACGAATGAAATCATTCGAACAAGAGGAACGAATGAAATTCTCAGTTAAATGATAACATCAATCTTCACGAGAAGCCACATAGGGGACAAAAGGTAAAATAAGAAAAACAACAAGGTACAGACGGGAACAAACACAAGATAGGAGCTTCGTTCTAACATCTTTGTGCTGAAAGCATATGAACGCGTTACGAAAAGGTTTTGCAATCCCCGGATCAGCATAGCCAAGGATCCTTTAAGATGCAACTCCTGATAGTAACATCGATCATAAACCACTTCACTCAATGTAGAACCCCGAACTCACTAACCTGCATTCGTTGGAAGAATGCCTACGATCTACTGGATAAACCCACCTATTAATTTCCGAAAGATTCCAGTTATGCAATCAGGTGTTGGGGATACACGGGAAGCACTGCGCAATCAACTCTAAACCTACATCCAGGTGTATCCATCCTTCAACACATAACCAGTCTTTCTCGGAAACTGTGTACCTCGGACCTTCGAAAAGCATCCACTATAACAAGCTATGGCAATACTCCCGAACTACCTCCCCAGTACTGGGTGATGTCGGGGTTATCTTGCCACTGGCCGTATAGGAGAGATTTTCGATGTCGGCCGTCTTAAGTATTTAGTACTGTCGCGATATGCTTGTGACGAAAATACCCCGAAGCTCAACTCCCCGGGACACTACCACAAACCCTAATGTCAGGAGGCATCGAGAACAATACTCTCGTCACAAGAACATCGAAACAATCCCAGAATACTCGCGAGATTCCTAAAAAACATTTTGTGCAATTTTTGAAGATAGAAGAGACAAGAGTAGTCGTCAGGAGTCCTCACCAGAGAGAAAGGGGATGAGAAGCAAAGAAATCCTACTCTCCGATATAATATAGGACTCAAAATATTTTCAGTGTGTGCCTAGACTCGACCGTCAACGATCCGATCAAACAGTGGGGGCTCCTAGGTCGGAGAAGGCTCTGAATACCAACTTGTAATGCCCAGGATGGAATTATACCTCCTACGTGTCGAGGCACGACTTAAAGGCATAAGTCCATCCAAGAATGATCTCAAGTTTGGTAATCTTTGCACATCTCATGTAAAAGAGGGGAATTGTAAACATAAATAGTTGGCTTACACTCGCCACGTCACACAAATACAATACATGTCTCAAACATCATACATTAAGAATATCACAACCCTCTAAGGGCAAAATCCAAATGTCAAGATACCAAACTTAAATAAAATCCGCAGGACGGATCGAATCCTAGTAGAAGTATCCACTACTGATCATCCGGATAACGAACATAGTACCGACTACGCTCCTCGTCGTACTCCCAGTCTAGCTCGGTGCCATCACCTGGATAGCTCACAGCTGGACCTGCATCTGGTGTGGTGAAGTAACTGTGAGCCACAGAGGACTCAGCAATCCCGTTCCCGGGTAACAAGACTATTTAAGCCTTGGGAGAGGATAAGGCTGAAGAAAAGAATAAGTGTCTGCAGCAGCAACTAGCACTAGCTTACGTGAGAGAGTGCGAGAAGAGAAAGCCTCGGTCGAGAGATGATCACGAAGTGATCCTAGCTAAAGCTCAACAAACATAACCCCTCCGTGTTCAACTCCCGAATCCCTATTCGGAAATTGACAGTCACGGAACACACGCTGGTAGTGGATTAGAAACATTGTGTCAAGTTATCTACAACCGGATATTAACAAGCTCCCATCTGCCACATAACCGCGGGCATGGCTTTCGAAAGTTCATAACCCTGCAGGGGTGTTCCAACTTGACCCATTACAAGCCCACGATCCGCGGAGTCGCAACTCCAAAGTGGGAAGACCCGAGTATTCTCGGAATCCCGTGCTCAAGATATACCGAACTAAGGTAAGACTAATCCAGCAAATCCTCCCGGCGTGTCGACACCCTGATAGTAGCCGCGCGTATCTAAGTCTCAGGACACGACCGGATGGGCGATTCTACGGGTGTATACCAGATACCTCGGGTTGCCCCAAGGCGGCCCCGCAGACTCCCCGTTTCGGACCAACACTCATGTGGAGCACTGGCCCGGGGTTGTTGATTAAGAAAGAGGGTTAATTACTCTCTATGCAAGTTTAGTTTTTTATTAGGCAAATAGTACCAATGTTGGGACTTGCTGGAAAAGACTTAGCACTTAGCGGTTTATCGAGGGGGTCCCATACACCCCAACCGTGTTAGGAACGCATAATCAAGGAACATAACACCGTTTTATACGGTTCCTAACGGCATGAGTGGAACAAATCACCAAGCAAAAGGCTTAGCCTTCCACCCTTGCCAATATATAGATGGTTTCATTTTAAGCATTTATATAGTGTGATATAACCCAACCAAACTTCAACATGAAGCAAGCATCTTCGATCTTCACCTGCAACTAGCAATGCTATAAGAAGGGCTGAGCGAAGCGTACTTAGCCAAGCAATGGTTTGCATAGGTAGGGTGGTTAAACATGGTGATGGTTACAAGTAGGGGGCTAACAGGAAGAACATGGGCATCGAGGCAAAACTATAGAGCGGAACTACTAGCAATAGGCAAAGATAGTAATGTTATCGGGGTTCGGTCATCTTGCCTGAAGAGAAGTCGTTCGGATCGTAAGAAGGGTCCTCGTGCTCAACCTCGTTGGTAACCTCGTGCTCGTACTCGTACTCGGTCTCAGCTTCCGGCTCTAAACAATTCAATCACACAAGGCACGAATCAACAAAATGCAATGCGCACTCAAAAATGATGGATGCATGATGGATGCACTAAGGATGCACACGGAGCACGGAAATAGCACTCAAGCAAAACACCTCAAAACATGATAACAATATGATATTAAGAATCTAAACAGAAAATCAATCAAGTTTCATATAAGACTCGCTGAAATCGGAGTTACGGGCTAAAAGTTATGCCCGAAACAAGAAATGAGCGAAAGCTGAAAATTACAGCAACATAGCAACTTCGGAGCACAAAATAATTAAGCTACAGCACTCAAACATCATGGCAAAGGACATGAACCTAAACTAGACATATCCTGCAGCAAATAAGTCCAAAGGTGCACCCCCAAAGGAGCCACGGATCAATAGCAACAAGCTTGGACATATTGAACTTGACAATAAAATTCTGGCAGCAGAATTTTATTGAAACTTTGGAGCAAAAGATAAACATGCTACAGCCACTCATATAAGCATGTGAGAACATGAATGGAAAGCCAACAATATCTACTACAAGGAACAATCAAGATCCACCCCAAAACTATCATGGTTTGTCCTAGAGCAGCAAGCAAACATGGCATCGGAACGTTACAGATTTCAGACTTAGTGAAAAACCACTAAGTCCTAAAACAGCAGTTTCATCATGGCATCTAAACGAGCAAGTTTAAGTCACCTCGAAACTAAACATGGCAAGTGGTAAGCACCACATCAAAGTACACATGATGGTGATTCCGAAACACACAAGCATGCATCATGGAGATAAACACAACGATTGCAACGAGCTCAACAAGATGGCATTTCATAACAAGTGAAACAACATCACAGCCACATAGCACTTTGCAACGAGGATAATCATGGCAAGAATAAATCTATCATGCAACCTAACACCAACAACATGTAGAGCATGGCAAGACGAACACGTGGACATGTCATTTGCATCATTCGGATAAACGAGCTAAAAGATATCACATGCAAAGATGGCATAAAAACATCACATAGCAGCAGTTTTTATCACGATGCACTATTGCAACAGAAAAACAAGCACCTAGATGATCTCTAACATGTATGACACAAAGAGATGAAACATAGTGCTAATCACCACGAACGTCTGGACATGCTATTTGCGCAAAACGGACATCCACACAAAAAGTTATCAGCAGTTGAATAATGCATCACAGATTAATAACATCAGGGACTTAGCAGAAAAAGGAGGGGAAAAACAACCGCAGGTCACAGGGAAAAAAACAACGCGGTCTGGCGGATCCGGCCCGAAGACGAACTGACGGAGGCAGTGGCCCAGGCGGATCTGGCCCGATCCGGCCCGGGCGAGGAAGGGCGGCGGCCTCGGCCTGGTGGAGGCGGTGCGGTCGGGCCTGGCGCGGCCCGATCTGGGTGAGGCGAGGTGAGCGCCCGGCGGCGGAACGGAGAGAGGCGCGGCCCAGCGCGGAGCTCGGCCTGGCTGGCTGGCGAGGGCGATGCGGGGTGGCGCGATGCGGGAAGGAGGGAGTGGGCCGGTCGGGGCGGCCTGGAGCCGTCGGTGGAGGGAGGACTCGGGCCCAGCCGGGGATGTGGTCCCGCGGGCTGGCTGCGGTGGGATCCGGTGCGTGGCGCGAGATGGATCCAGGAGGTGGTGGCGATGCGGTGGGCCGAGGGAAGTGCGGTGCGGGGGAGGCGCTGGAACGCGGGATCGGGCCCGCTCGGCGTCGGGGATGTGGTCCAGCGGGAGGGACCGAGTGGCTGGACCGAAGCGATCGAGGCGAGGTGGTCGGCTGGAGCGGCGTTGACTTGGCGTCGACAGGGTCGGCGATCGAAGGACCTGGCGGCTGGTCGAACGGCTGATCCCGGGAGATCTCTGCGGGAGGAGCTGCCAAGTGGAGCTGGGGACTTGGCCAGATCTGAGTTTTTGGGAGAAGTGGAGAAGAACTAGGGGACATGCCAAAATAGACTAGGGGTCTATCATATAGCAGATTTTAGGGTTAGGGGGGATTTAGGTGTTAGGAGCCCTCCGATCACGATCCGACGGATCCGATCGCGGGGAAGTCAGGATGGGCCTAGAAGAGGGTAGTGGGCTGCTGTAGGGGTGTTTTTGGGCCACAAGTGGAGGCACTTTGGGACCCACACGAATAACTGTTGGGATAGCAAACGGAGACCAAACGCGACGAGATTTGAGAGGCGGGTTGCACACAACAAAACAACAACACACGACAAGTCTCGCGGCACACCGGTAACGTTACACGCCCAAACAACAAAGTAGGCCTACGGGACGTCACGGACACGTGAGGGAGCTCCGGAACGCGAAACGGACAACGGGAAGGAACGCGTGGAACCGGATGCAACCGACAATACAAATGCAATGCGATGCACATGTCTACATGATATGAATGAATGCCACACACGCACACAACAAAACGACGAAAACCCGAAAGACAAAGAACCCGAAAAGGAATAGATGAAGCCGGAGATATATTATATGCCCAAAAGGGAAAGTATTACATCCGGGGCATTACAGTGCCGACACCCTGATAGTAGCCGCGCGTATCTCGTCTCAGGCCACGACCGGATGAGCAATACGTACAGCAACCGAAGACCCCAGATAACTGGGTGGCACCGCAAGTGGCTCTAGTTTGGGACCAACACCATCAGCACTGGCCCCCCTGCTATGTAGAATTAAGAATCCTCGAGGACGCGACCCCCTATGCAATTTAATTATTTAATTAAGTTGTTATTATGATGCAAATTAAAACCAATGTTGGGCCTTGCTGGAGGAGTTTTATTCAAAGTCGAACTGTCAAGGGGTCCCCATCCACCCATCGTGTAAGGAACGCAAAATCAAGGAACATAATGCCGGTTTATCGGCGCCTAAGGTGGCATGAGTGGAACAAAACACCGAGCAAAAGGCCAAGCCTTCCACCCATGCCCAGTATATAGGTGTGTTAATAATAATTATAGATATTGTGATATAACAACAACAAGTTCCCTCCTGGAACGAACTTCAACTTCACCTGCAACTAACAACGCTATAAGAGGGGCTGAGCAAGCGGGTAACATAGCCAAACAGTGGTTTTGCTAGGAAGGTTTCAAAGGTTAGAGGTTTCATGGCAACAAGGAGAGGGCTGACATAAAAGATGGGTAGCGCGACATGTAACGATAGCATCGAGACAACTAAGCATGGCAATGGTAGTAAAGGTATCCAAGGGTATGATCATCTTGCCTGGGAATCCACAAGGAAGAAGAACGGATCCATGAAGAAGACGAAGAAGAAGCCTCACAACTCCGGAACGAAACCGAAGCTAACAAGAGAAGCAACCGGAAAGAAAACAAACAACACGGTAAACACACAAACATAGACATGGCATACAATGCACATCCAAGTATGATGCATGTCCGGTTTAAATAAGCATGGCATGGCAAAGTGCACAAACAAAACTACAAGTTAAGTGGAGCTCAATATGCAACGAGTTGCATATTGGCGAAACACCACATTTAATTATTTAGTTGACTCTCGTTTATTTACAAGACAAGATTAAATGTTTTTAACATGGCAAGAGGTGAAGCATAATAAAACTACACTATTTAGGCATTTTAAATGAGGCCGGAAATAACAACAACAATTCCGGAAAATCCCCATGAGCATGTTTAGCAATTATAAGCAAACAACAATTAAACATTTTAGTGTTGTTAACATGATGCGGATGACATGATCAAGTTTATGCAATTTTATTAAAGGTTGACAAGAGAGATATGAAGTATTTGTCACCGCGGTGGAAAGAAAAGGTGCCACGGCAACAATTCCGAAAATGATGCCACGGCAACATATCGGTTCCGGTAACTCGTTGAGAGACCGGTGCAAAAGCAAAGGCGGAGTGATCGAGTCAAGCAAGACGAAAGGTGGGATGATCCCGGCTTCCGGGTTCCCACGGGTCGGCGACGAGGCAACCGAGGAGCATGACAAAAGAGGGCACAACAGACACGGTGCACACAAGGACAAACATTCCATACAGCACAAGCATTCCACGGCCATCGTCTCGGGGTTATACCTTCGGAACATTTGTTTCGGAGCGGTTCGAGATCGTCGAGGAACGTAGGGGAAGTAGGCGTTCTCGCGGGTCATAGAGGAAGTAGTGGTTCACGTTTCCGAAGAGGAAGTAGTTGTTCCGTAGAGGTACACGTGTAGTCGTTCACATCCCGTTCGGAGAGGTACTTGAGGGTCTCGGCGACGGTAGTCGTTCACGTACGTAGATGTTCATGTCATCGTAGCCGTTCGGTCGTCGTGGTACTTGGGGAGTCTCATGGTACTTGGCATCGGTAGATGTACTCGTTCGGGTCATGTAGAGGTACTTGCCGCAACGCCGGGTTTAGTCGTACACGGGTCATCTGACAAGTCAACAGAACAAGGCAACACACAAAAACACAATTGTTCAGCAGCGAGGACTTGAGACGCGGTGGGGCTGATGCGGTGGTCGAGGGCTCGGTCGCCGGCGCTGCTCCTGGCCGGAAGATGGAGACGCGGCGGACGAAGAGGCGGGTCTTGGCGACGGAGGGTGCTGCTCGGGGGCGACCATGGCACGGACGGCGCGGCCCTGGCCGCTGGAGGAGGCGAGGCGAGGGCCTTGGCAAGGAACACAGCTGAGCGCATCCGAAGGCGAGCGGCGCTCCTGTGCGGGAGGACGAGGAGGGCCGACGCGGCTGCACTTGGTCGACGGAAGGAGCGGAGCAGGCCGCGGGGCTCCGGCGCGGAGGGAGCCGCGAACCGGCTTGAGGTGGCGAGGCGAGGAGGCTCCTGGAGAAGGCCCCGGCGCTGTGGCCTTGGACGGTCGGCGCGCTCCTGGCCGCTGGGCCAGAGAGGCGACCTGGTGGACGACGGGGCTCCTGGCCGCTGGCTCGGGCCAGGCGAGGAAGAGGACGGGCGGCTCGGATCGGGGGAGGTCGGGGTCGAGGCCTTGGTGGCGGAGCAGCCAAGCGCTGGAGGCGCGCGGAGGAGGAGGCAGCAGGGCGAAGCAACGGGGGGAGATGGTGATGAGGGTCGAGCGGCGCTGAGGGGACGAGAGGGAAACGGGGATCGGGTCGGGCGCTGCAGGACAAAGAGCGAGGGAGTGGAGTGCGGCGGCCGAAGGGGAAAACGAGGGAGCGAGAGGAGAGATGGTGCGGTCGACTGGGGGGTCGAGGGAGCGAGGCTAGGGTTAGGTGCCGGTTGGGCCAGGGAGGAGATGGGCCAATGGGCCAGCCTGGGAGGGAAGTGGCCGGCTGGAGAGGGCCTGGCTGCGAGCTGGCTCTCTCTTAACTGATTTTTTTTAAAACAGAAAAGAAAGAAGAAGAAAAGGAAAGAAAAGAAAAAGTTAGGGAAGAGATTTAATCACGGAGTTAAATCTCTGGACTCACACAAAATGTAAGGAATTTAAAGAATTTGTTGGAAGACTTTTGGAAGATAAAAATTCAAGCAAATTTGAATAAATGTCAAACTGTTTGAATTTAGAAATCCCTTTAGATGAAATCCAAAAGGCTAGAATTTGAGGACAAAGTTGGGGCCGGGAATTAAGATAACAAAGGCATGAGAATTAACTGCAAGTGTGTTATGGGTCAATTCCAAAACAATGGAATATTTATAATATAGCTCCCTAAATATCGGGAGGCTTTTATATGTTATAAAGAGAAGTCACACTTCCCTCGATTTAAATGGACCGAAGGTCCACACAATTTATTTAAGTTGAGATGCAAAAGAAAATGACATGATGGCATGATGACATGATGCAATGCAAAAATAAATAAAGCAAGCACAAAAGAAACACACGGGAGAACCCGGAACATCTGGAATCTTCTGGAATCTTCTGGAATCTTCTGGGACGTCGGTCTTCGGGCGTCACACACTAGTTTCAAATTCAGAAGGCATCTTTCCATAAGAGTTGTTGTAAGAATTCCCAAAATTATTAGAGGAATTACTAGGAAAAGGCCTAGGATTAAAATTACATCTATAAGCATTGTTACCAAAATTATTCCTACCAACAAAATTCACATCCAAAGATTCATTGTTATTCTCAATCAAAGTGGACAAAGGCATATCATTAGGATCAGAAGAAGCACTCTTAGCAGCAAACAATTTCATAAGTTCATCCATCTTCCCACTCAAAACACTAATTTCTTCAATAGCATGCACTTTTTTACTAGTAGATCTTTCGGTGTGCCATTGAGAATAATTAATCATAATATTATCTAGGAGTTTGGTAGCTTCTCCTAAGGTAGTTTCAATGAAAGTGCCTCCGACGGCTGAATCTAAAAGATTTCTAGAAGCAAAATTCAAGCCAGCATAAAAGTTCTGAATAATCATCCATAGATTCAAACCATGCGTAGGGCAATTACGTATCATTAATTTCATTCTCTCCCAAGCTTGTGCAACATGCTCATGATCTAGTTGCTTAAAATTCATAATATCATTTCTAAGAGAGATGATCTTAGCAGGAGGGAAATACTTAGAGATAAAAGCATCTTTGCACTTATTCCACGAATCAATACTATTTCTAGGCAAAGAGGAGAACCAAGTTTTAGCACGATCTCTAAGTGAAAACGGAAATAACTTCAACTTAACAATATCGTTATCCATATCCCTTTTCTTTTGCATATCACACAAATCAACAAAGTTGTTTAGATGGGTAGCGGCATCTTCACTAGGAAGGCCGGAGAATTGATCTTTCATGACAAGATTCAACAAAGCAGCATTGATCTCACAAGATTCAACATCGGTAATAGGAGCAATCGAAGTGCTAATAAAATCATTGTTGTTGGTGTTGGAGAAGTCACACAATTTGGTATTGTTCTGAGCCATAGTAACAAGCAAGCAATCCAACACACACAAGCAAACAAGAAGCAAGCGAACGAGAAACACACGGCGGAAAAAGGGCGAATAAAATGGCAAAGGTGAAGTGGGGGAGAGGAAAACGAGAGGCAAATAAATGTAATGCAAAGGACAAGGGTTTGTGATAGGTACTTGGTATATGAATTTTGCGTAAGCCTCCCCGGCAACGGCGCCAGAAATTCTTCTTGCTACCTCTTGAGCTTGCGTTGTATTCCCTCGAAGAGGAAAGGGAGATGCAGCACAGTAGCGTAAGTATCTCCCTTAGTTTTTGAGAACCAATGTATCAATCCAGTAGGAGACCACGCGCCAATCCCTCGCACCTGCACAAACAAATAAGAACTTCGCAGCCAACGTGATAAGGGGTTGTCAATCCCTTTACGGTCACTTACGATAGTGAGATCTGATAGAGATGATAATTATATTTTTGGTATTTTTGGTATAGAAACAGAAAGTAAAGAAAGCAAATAAACAGAGATTGACTAGTTGACGGAAAAGTAATATGATAAAGATAGACCCAGGGCCATAGTTTTCTCTAGTGGCTTCTCTCAAGATAGCGATATTCTACGGTGGGTAAACAAATTACTATCGAGCAATTGAGAGAAAAGCGAATAATTATGAGACTATCTAGGCATGATCATTGTATATAGGCATCACGTCCGAGACAAGTAGACCGACTCCTGCCTGCATCTACTACTATTACTCCACACAACGACCGCTATCCAGCATGCATCTAGTGTATTGAGTTCATACGAACAGAGTAACGCCTTAAGCAAGATGACATGATGTAGAGGGATAAACTCAAGCAATATGATGAAAACCCCATCTTTTTATCCTCGATGGCAACAATACAATACATGCCTTGCTGCCCCTACTGTCACTGGGAAAGGACATCGCAAGATTGAACCCAAAGCCAAGCACTTCTCCCATTGCAAGAACTACAGATCTAGTAGGCCAAACCAAACCAATAATTCGAAGAGACTTGCAAGGATATTATGATCATACATAAAATGTTCAGAGAAGAACCAAATATTTTTCATAGATAACCTTGATCATAAACTCACAATTCATCGGATCTCGACAAACACACCGCAAAAAGAGATTACATCGAATGGATCTCCTCGAAGACCGAGGAGAACTTTGTATTGAGATCCGGAGAGAGAGAAAAGCCATCTAGATAGTAGCTATGGACCCGAAGGTCTATGGTAAACTACTCACAACTCATGGTGAGGGCGATGATGATGATGATGAAGGCCTCCGTGATGGATCCCCCTCCCGGAATAGGCTCCAAGATGGGATCTCCATGGGAACAGCAGCTACGGTGGTGGAATTAGGGTTTTCTTTCTGCGTATGGAGTTTCTGGGGTACGTAGGCATATATAGGAGGAAGAGGGGCACCAGGGGCCATCGGGCCTGCCCTCGAGGCAGGGGGCGCGCCCAAGGAAGGGGGCGCGCCCCCACCCTCGAGGGTGGCCCCCCTGTCCTCTAGCTTGGCCCCGAAGTTTACCTCGCGTGATTTACTACAAAAATATCTCCTGTGAAGGTTTCATTCCGTTTGGACTCCGTTTGATATTCCTTTTCTGCAAAACCCTAAAATAGGCAAAATAACAGCAATCTGGACTAGGCCTTTGGGTTAGTAGGTTAGTCCCAAAAATGATATAAAAGTGAATGATAAAGCCCATTAAACATCTAAGACTTCATAAATAATGGCATGGAACAATCAAAAATTATAGATACGTTGGAGACGTATCACTTGCTCGACGGTGGCTGTCGGAAGCTACTAGGCTATGCCCCCCCGAGTCCACAGGGACTGGCTGGGGATGCAGGCGTGGGCGCCTCCTACGATGGAGGCAATCACCCAGGCCCAGCAGCTGATGTCGGGCTAGGAGCAGAAGGATGTGTCTTCCACTCTTCCTACAGTGGTCTGTGTGTTGTGATGGTTGGCGGTGACTCGGGACATGGATGCCGGGGCGACAACCCCGAAAGGTGGTCCGTATGGTGGCTTTCCGACAGGCTCCATAGTGGCAGTGGTGGCTATGTTTCTCGGTCGCTGCTACTTCTCGAGCTTGCGTTGTATTCCCTCGAAGAGGAAAGGGTGATGCAACACAGTAGCGTAAGTATTTCCCTCAGTTTTTGAGAACCAAGGTATCAATACAGTAGGAGACCACGCGCGAGTCCCTCGCACCTGCACAAACAAATAAGAACTTCACAGCCAATGCGATAAGGGGTTGTCAATCCCTTTACGGTCACTTACGAAAGTGAGATCTGATAGAGATGATAGTTCAATATTTTTGGTATTTTTGGTTATAAGAATAGAAAGTAAAAGCGGAAAAGTAAAGTAGATTGTAGATTGATATGTTGAGAATAGACCCGGGGGCCATAGTTTTCTCTAGTGGCTTCTCTCATGATAGCGATATTCTACAGCGGGTAAACACATTACTGTCGAGCAATTGATAGAAAAGCGAATAATTATGAGACTATCTAGGCATGATCATTATATATAGGCATCACGTCCGAGACAAGTAGACCGAAACGATTTTGCATCTACTACTATTACTCCACACATCGACCGCTATCCAGCATGCATCTAGAGTATTAAGTTCATAAGAACAGAGTAACGCCTTAAGCAAGATGACATGATGTAGAGGGATAAACTCAAACATAGTGATATAAACCCCATCTTTTTATCCTCGATGGCAACAATACAATACGTGCCTTGCTGCCCTACTGTCACTGGGAAAGGACACCGCAAGATTGAATCCAAAGCCAAGCACTTCTCCCATTGCAAGAACTATAGATCTAGTAGGCTAAACCAAACCAATAATTCGAAGAGACTTGCAAGGATATTATAATCATACATAAAGAGTTCAGAAAAGAACCAAATATTTCTCATAGATAATCTAGATCATAAACCCACAATTCATCGGAGCTCGACAAACACACCGCAAAAAGAGATTACATCGAATAGATCTCCTCGAAGACCGAGGAGAACTTGGTATTGAGATCCAAAGAGAGAGAATAAGCCATCTAGATACTAGCTATGGACCCGAAGGTCTGTGGTAAACTACTCACAACTCATGGTGAGGCGATGATGATGATGTACAAGCACTCCGTGGAAGATCCCCCCTCCGGCGGAGCTCCGGAACAGGCCCCAAGATGGCATCTCATGGGTACAGAAGATTGCGCCGGTGGAACAAGGGTTTTCTCTGTTGTTCTGATAGTTTCGGGGTACGTAGGTATATACAGGAGGAAGGAGGGCACCGGGGGCTAGACGAGGTGCCCACGAGGTAGGGGCACGCCCTAGGGGGGCCCCCCACCCCCGTGGACGCCACGTCAGCCCTACTCCGTGGTTCTCAAGTCTCCCATGCGTATTTTGCTCCAAAAATATCTCTCCCGAAGGTTTCATTCCGTTTGGACTCCGTTTGATATTCCTTTTCTGTAAAACCCTAAAATAGGCAAAAAAAATAACAATCTGGACTGGGCCTTTGGGTCAGTAGGTTAGTCCCAAAAATAATATAAAAGTGTATAACAAAGTTCATTAAACATCCAAAACATCATAAATAATAGCCTGGAACAATCAAAAATTATAGATACGTTGGAGACGTATCAGTCGGCTGGGCGGCGAGGGGTGTAGATAAGGGTGGTTTGGGCACACTTTCTGTTGCCCAGATCCGGATCTGGAGGCCGGTTCACGTTGTGACTGTTTTGGGTGCCCAATGGTGGCACGGGTGAGCTCCCGAGCGAAAGCTCTGTGCTTTAGCACCGGTGACGACGACATATGCGGGTGTTGTTATCTTCATCAAGATGTGGTGGTTCTTCACTCCGTGCCAGAGTCTCCGGGTGAAAACTCTTGTCCATCTTGGGCTCGACAGCGACGGTGCTCGCGTTCCCCTCTTGAGGGCGTTGTCGTGGATGCTAGGTGCCCTAGGTCGTGTCATGACGTTGTAATCGGGTGGTCATGTGCTAGTTTTTCGGCAGCACAGTTGCGTGCGTTTATGTTGGCCAGTTATCAAGGGATCTGCTTTCTCAGAGGGCCATCTCATCACATTGTATCGTTCGGTCGAGTAACTTTGATGTTGTTGCTTTATATATAAAACGGGGTGAGAGCCTATTTCGAGAGTGATGTTGCAAGGTCACTCATCTATGTTAAAAATGGGACCATCAGTCGCTGCAAGTGTGGCCAGGGATCAACATGCAAGACATGGTGTGCGTCTGTGCGACAATGCAAAGCTGGCCGCTCTCAACTACAAAGTGACGGGAGGGAGGAGGTGCTAAAAGTGGGGCACACACCGCCACAAAATTGTGCCAACTATAACGCATACCATATGTGCGGCGATTCAAGGCCAGTAACTCGATGTTGCGAGCTGGCCGACCGTTGTTGCAAGCGAAACACATGTTGCTGCAAAAGTCAACTAGCGGTGTTCTTTCACCAGTGTAAGCTAGCCAGACTAGAGGGAAGCTGCTAGGATCTGATGGTGGAGAGTATTTGCCATTTAACGGGCGGTTAAACATTTTGTGAATTGACCGAACATCTTTCGAGGTACTGTGAATATTTTTATTTGATATCCGCGAAACCATCTCACAAAACACTCAGAACGAACGGAAAACATGAAAAAGCTGAAAATAAGAAAACAAGTTAACAAAATTGCATTTAAAAAACTTATTAGAAAAAAGACATAAATAAAGAGAAAAAGAAAACGAAATGGGAATATTCGGCAGCCAACTTGGATCGGTTCGCAAACGAATATGTGGTTGGATGGATCGAAGGACATTGGTATCCCCAACCTGTGAGGGTTAAGTCATAGAATTGACACCAGTGCACGCATTTTGTTGTATTTATTTCAGACTTTTCGGCAATGTGTGTTCAGTGAAAGCGGACATTCCCGGCTCGTCGACAACGAAGGTGTCTGTGACGACTTTATCAATCTCAAGATGATGTGGCGGCTCAGTCTCTTAGAGATGCTTATGATAGAGTGTGTGTATTCATAGTGATGAGTGTATGTGCATATGTACGAGTGTGTTTAAAAAAAAACTTGGATCAACCCAAGTATAAGTAAATTCTATTTTTCTGCCAATAAAAACCCGATGAACTTCACCATGCTACTGACCCCAATCCCATGTTTCCTATTCGGTGCTCGTTATAGCGTATCCCGTAGCGAGGGCCCACACGGGAGGTTTCGTCGTTGCTTGATGGGTCGACCCACATCAGCTCAGCATTTGCATAAGTTCTAGGAAGCTTGCAGAAGCTTCTGCACATTTTCTAATATTTTTAGGGGATGTTTGATTTTCTCTGATTTTTGTTTTCACCAGTTTTTTCCAGTTTTGTGTCATTTTCCTTTTTCTTTTAATTTTTTTCCTCATTTTAAATTTCATATTTTTTTGAAATCATGAGCAATTTTCAAATTTACAATTTTTGTGAACATTTCAAACCCGTGAACTTTTTTTATCTAATTCACGATTTATTTTTCATTTTTTGTGAAAGTTTTCAACTTTGAGATTTGTTTTCAAATCTATAAACGTTTTTAAAATTCATATATTAATGTTCAAATCCGCTAATGTTCTCAAATAAATTAAGATTATTAAATCTGCGACATTTTTGAAAAATTCTTGGACATTTTTTGTGGTTATGAACTTTTTTTCAAATCCACGAACTCTTTTAAAATTCATGATTTTTTGTCAAATCCATGAACTTTTTCTGAATTCAGAGGCATGTTTCGAATTCACAAACATTTTTATAATTCGTGAACTTTATTTAAGTTGTAAAATTTTAAATAAAAAACTGTCAGACAATTTTATTTAAACCAGCCACTGTTGGGTTTTGCAGAGGAGAGATAAATTGTTTTTTAGTGGTAGAGGAGAGATAAATTGTTTTTTTAGTGGTAGAGGAGA
>LR738711.1:271706005-271724484 GCA_902687465.1 Secale cereale | reverse complement strand
AGACAACGGTAGAGGAGAGATAAACAAACAGGCCAGCGGTTCCCCATGTTTAGCAACAGCTAAGAAGACAGGCGTAAGGGCCGGCCCAAGAAGTGTGCGCGCGTGCGTTAAGCGCTGACGAGGAGGTCTCCCCCAATCCCCCGTTCCCCCCCGCCCTACACGTTCTCGCTCCCGTTGCCGCCGCCAGCTCCTCGCCTTTCGCCGGAGCTCCTTCGCCGGCAGTAGAGATGGTGAAAAGCGCAGCCCGGTATGACCAATTCTCCCTTTCGCTTGATTACTTGCTAGTCCCGGGTCTCGTCAAGTTTTCAGTTTAGAGCCAGGAAACCCGGCTTCCGTCATGTTCTTTGGGTGGTCCGGGGGCTCCAAACCCTAGCGCCGGTGCACCCCCTCTCCCCGCCTCTGCCCTAGGCTCTGTGCGCGGTGTTGGCGGGATTTTTTTTCTTCGTCTCTCGGCGGGTGGGGTACCGGGGCGGCGGCTGCTAGCCGAGCTCGCGTGGTCTAATTTTCGAGGTCACGCTCCTGAGGACGCTGGGCGGCGGCTGCTAGCCGAGCTCGCGTGGTCTAATTTTCGAGGTCACGCTCCTGAGGACGCTGGGCGGCACCGTCCCGTGTTACGGTTTTCACGCCAGTTGCCGGACGTGGACCATAAACAATAACGAGAATTTGGCAGTTCAGAAGTCAGACATCCTTGATAAATGCTCCCTCTGTAAACTAATATAAGAGTGTTTAGATTACTAATAAAGTAGTGATCTAAACGCTCTTATATTAATTTACGGAGGGAGTACGTTCGTAACTGTGAATCAGTCTAGTATCGGCTTGGCCTCACTTGTGTGCCTGTTATATTCTCGATTCAATTGTCTGTTCTTCTGCATCTGAAACCTTGCTGCAACCTTGTAGCTATGAGCCTGGACCGGCATTTCAGGAGAGTGGAGAGCAGGACAAGCTTGAAATACCAGCATCTGGTTCGACAGAATTTTGGCTAATACAGTGGCCTCTAAACCATGTAACTTGGAAGTTTTTCCACCCCTATGTCATGTTACTGGTATGCTGCATTTGGGCTCCAGGGTAACATTTTCTGTATTATTACACAGGTAAATGCTTCTGATTTTAATGGTAAAGAAGTTTCTCTTGAGCTTCATGACAATGGAAACTTGGGAAATTTGGAGAGTTCTTCGGGTAAATAAACACAATGTTCGAAATTATTTTCAGTTGAGTAATTACATGTTTCAGTGATCTTAAAGCTTCCCAGCATTCAGTCAACAATGGAGTTTGTTTTTTGTAAATACTGTCACTCTTGAGTGTTCAGCGGGTCTATTTTATCTGGACAGTGGTCTTTATTCCTAAAGACAGTGGTGTTAATCATATAAAGGAAACCACTTGCTTATCCATGGTGAAACTTGTCTTTCATTTTGTTAGGTGTAAATAAGATTCAGACAATGCTTGTTTTTTGATGGTCACTATTGTTATGCAGGTCACCAAGTACTGGCTTGAGTTATTAGTTCAGTCTGAACTAACTCTTATTCAAAAAAATTGAAAGCTTGTTTATCTGTGCAAAGCAAACTATTAGTTCCTATTGACTCCTTGAAACAGCAATAGAAATTAACAAGATGTTATACTTCAGTCTAAAAAAAGATGTTATTCTTTGTGGATATTCTGACTCCAGAAGTTTGGTATTTCAAGTGAAATTTTCTTGTAAACTTTTTCATGTAATGGCCAGTTACATCCTCCTCCTTAACTACGTATAAGCTAGTTGTTGATTGTCATGCCATACATCTGCAATATGTTGTAGTACTGGATGACTTGTCTAGTCCCTTCTCCATTCTCATTGACTGAAAATACCATTATTTTATCAAAATTGCTATGAATACTTTTCCGCAAACATTCAGGTTTATCTCATATACATTATTCGGCAGGGAAATCATATGAACTCGTTAGCTTTGCTGCTCAACAGCCAGATGCTACTGTCTTCATTCCATCAGGATCTGAAATGAAAGCCGGTACTTGAAATGTCAACTTAGTACTTTAATTGTTCGGTATTATGCATGCTTCTGCTATTATTTTTTCCATTATTGAAGTAATGTGAAATTTGCTGAAGCATTTTACTGTCTTTGTTTATAGTATTTTGAAGTCATATTGATGACACAGTTGATGGGTTGGTAAACCCTAATTTAGTTTGCATTACGTAGACACCTATTAATGTTTTGCTTGTTTGCCAAAACTTCAATTCGCTAAATACTAGTAAACCATATATTCTAGCACTATGTTTGATTTCAGAAAACTTGCATCCTAGTCTTCAGTGGGAATAACAAATACAAGAAGAAACTGTATATGACACTTCATTACTGAAAGTTTACCTCCAGATGTGTAACTATTATGAGTTACAGTATGTGCTTATTGATCTGTATTGAAGCAATGAAGGAAACCAATGTCAGCACCGTAAGAGGGGTATGCCGTGAAAGTAAATCTTAAAGAGTTTAACTGACATACAAGGAGTTGGATCATCTGTGTGTTAGCTAATAAAAGAAAAGTATCTTCTAAAAATAAAGCTTCCAGTATTGTGAGCTTCAGGAGAACCATTGCTGTTTGAATGATACATAATTGTATTATGAAAACAAGTTGCTCTAATAGCTATCCTCCAACTATGTAATAAGTAACATGAGTCTAGAAATATATTCTCCATTTAACTGTTGAGACCTGCAGCAGTTGTATGCTGTATTTATTTTCACACAAACATGCAAATAACGTGGGAAAGAAAACCAATTATGTTATGCTTATTTCACACTGTTTAAACAAAAACAAAAAGTACTATATCAGTTCTCAGTGGTTGTGTTCTTTCCATTTTTTACGAGCCCAAGCAGTCTATTTTACCTTTATTTCTGTCATGTGCTCTGTGCATGTAAATTGGCTTTTTCACTAACATAAATGAATAAATCCAGTGGGGAAGATTTCACGCAGTGTTTGCTTGGTTCGTTACCCTGAACCTGAAGAATTGGAGAAAGAGAAACCAAGTTTTGGGAGTCTTACGCCTGGCAGTAGGAGATCTGCAGGTATTTATTTTTTTAATATTTTTTTTGTTCAGTAGTGTCATTTTTTCAGCTGCCGATACCTTAGACAAGCTAGGCAGAGATCTAGCTAGATTTACCAAAATTTGCTGAATGAAGTAGTGAAGGAGGGTTTACCGATGAGCGCAAGTTTAATTTACTTATGTTTAACCAAGCCTGAGATGCATATGCAGAACATCACTACAAAAGTGGCCTCATAAAATGCACTGACTGTTAGTGTTGCTGTTATATGCAAGATGTGATGTTTCACCTGTACTAGAATACTGTCAGGCAATATTTTTCATCTCTGATGCAATGCTGCCTACCAGTATGTTAGCATGTCCTTTTAGCTTACAGGAACAGTAGACTCCCACTGATGAGTACCATATGATTTTCCAGGATCTTCTCGGAAGACTATGTCTCGGTTCAGTGGCTTGTCGAAGAACCGTAGCAGCCAAGGATCAGCCTTGTCCCTGGGTCAAGAGAACGTTAGCAGCCAAGGATCAGCATTGCCCCTGGGTCAACAGAGCGTGGAGCCGACCCCCAAACACAAGCAGAAGAGAAGGGACGAAAGCAGCTTGGGGAGCCACGCAAACGTGTCGGCCAAGTCCTCGGAAGGATCCCATGCTCGTGGCGCAGGAAGCAACACAAGCTCCGAGATGCCGCAGACGCCGGTGGAGAAATCCAAGAAGAAGAAGAAGGTTAGGATTCAAGAGTAGTAACAACAGTGGCAGCAGCCCAGCCACCTTGGAGAAGAAGATGCTACTTTTTCCCCCTGACCGATGAGCAGTTGCATCTCCTGTTTGTATGCGTCCAGACTGTTATTGCTTGTTGCTGGCCTTGGTATTGCAGCTAGTTGGTCTCTGCGGCCACAGTACAATCGTGAAATTTTGGTGGATGAAAGTTGTGGGGGTGAATTTCGTGACATGTTCAGCAGATTCAGCATATGCGCCGCATCGGTCGCAACCATTTCGCCAGCCGTCAACGTTAATCCTCACCCAGCAATATACACCAGCAGCTCGTATTTGGCAAACGAAAACTCCTGCTGCTGCCACAGGGTTGGGCCTATGGGCCGGCCGATCAACATTGCACGTTTATCCGCGCATGGATCCACATGGCCTCTCGCGTTTACTCAAAAAAATAAAAGAAGAAGAAGACGCTCTCGCGTTATTTCAAAACAAAAAAAAAACAAAAACAAAAACCTAGACGCTCTCGCGCCTTTTTTGGCTATCGGTTTGCTAGCGGAGCTGTTAGCCCGTGATTCAGCAAACAGTGTGGTCTGAACCTAGTTAGCCCTTTTTTTTTTTCGAGAAAATTTTCGATCTATTCATCTTCAATCATGGCAGTACAACGAATACCAGAAATAATAAAAATTACATCCAGATCCGTAGACCACCTGGCGACAACTACCAGCACTGAAGCGAGCCGAAGGCGCGCCGCCATCATCGCCCCTCCATCGCCGGAGTCGGGCACAACTTGTTGTAGTAGACAATCGGGAAGTCGTCGTGCTAAGGCCCCATAGGACCAACGCACCAAAACAGCAGCCGACGCAGATGAAGAATAACGTAGATCAGAAAAATCCAACCCGAAGACACACGAATGTTGACGAACAACGACGAGATCCGAGCAAATTCACCAAAGATAGATCCGCCGAGACACACCTCCACACACCCACCAACGATGCTAGACACATCGCCGAAACGGGGGCTAGGCGGGGAGACCTTTATTCCATCTTGAGGGAGCCGCCGCCGTCTCGTCTTCCTGAGCAGGACACAAACCCTAGCAAAACTGAAAGAAACGATTAAAAACGGAGCCCTTCCGCCGACCTTTGCCGAGATCCACCGCGGTCCCATGGCCAAAAGGCCACCAGAGAGGAGGCGGATCTGCGGCGGCGTCGGCGGGAGGCAAAAACCCTAGCTTTTTGTGAAGGAGGAGGAGGCAACTAGCTACCTAGTTAGCCCTTGATTCACTAAACAGACCTTAGAGCATCTCCAGCCGTTGCCCCCCAGGAGGCGATTAAAATCGCCGCCTAGGGGCGTACCGGCGCTAAAATCGGCGTGGGGGCTTTCGTGCCCCCAGCCGCCGGCCCCAGGGTCGCCCACAGGAGGTGCGATATTTTTTTTACACAAAATAAAAATGCGTCTAAAGTATGGCGAAAAAAACATTTTATAGCATAGTTTTATTACATAAACATTTTAACGCCGTTCTACGGCGCGAAGAACGCGGTGAGCGCGGCGAAGTCGCCGTCGTCGTCGGCCTTCTCCTCCTTGACGCGGACGCCGCCCCTGCTGGACCCTGACCGGCGTCGCCCTGACAGACCGGTGCCGATGGTGCGCCGTCGTCGCTGTCGTCGTCGAGGACGACGACACCTCCCTCGTCGCGGCCTCGTCGGTTCCGGTGCCGTGCGGCGAGCTCTTCATAGGCGCGACGCCGGCGCTCCATCCGTCCGCGCCCAGTCGTCCCGCGCCGGGATGTTCGCCTCGGAAAGCAGGTGCGCCTCCCACGCGTGCAGCGAGCGGTAGCCGAAGGCGTTGGCCGCCGCAATGTCGCCGGGGAACCGCTCGCACATCGTCGCAGTGGCTGGATGGAGGAGAGGGGAGGTGCGTCGGCGGCGGAGAGAAAGAGAGAGATGCAGAGAGCACGACGTGTGTGGCCAGCGGCGGGGGTGGGGTGTCGCTTTTTATAGCCGCCGCGGGGACGTGTGTACGCGTGCTGGGAAGTGAGGCGTCGCCGCGCCGCCCGTGAAGAGCCGCCCCCTGGTGAGGAATCAATGGAAGGCTGACCGGCGACAGCCTTGGCATTGATTCCCCGCGGGAAATCGAGGAATTCTGAGGACGACGAGACGAGTGTCGCTGACTTGGCGGGCCTGCGGCTCTTTCGTGTCAAAACCGTTTCGCCCGGCACCCCCAGCGTGCCGAGTTCGGCTTGGGTCCGCCGGCGCTAAATTCGGCCCGAGTCGATGAAAATTGAGCTTCTGAGAACGCGACTGAACCGATTTTTGAGCGCCGACACGAAAAAATCGTCTAGGAAGGACGTGCTGGAGACGCGGCTGAAGATGCTCTTAGCGTACGTACTGCCTTGTGCAGGTTTGAACACCCTGAAGGAATGGTAGACGATCCGGCACATGATCTTTAGCGTACGTACTGCCTTGTGCAGGTTTGAACACCCTGAAGGAATGGTAGGCGATCCGGCACATGATCTTTGTTGTGCCGTGCTGGTCGTGTCCCGCCCGCCTCACCTACGTAACGGGTTCAACCCTTGCAACCATACATACCACGGGAAGAGACGATGGCCCTGGAGAAAGAAAAGAAAGATAGTGATGGTGCCATAGTGCCATAGTGGTATGGGTAGGTCATCAGTTATATCTATGCGGATTTCTTGTTTTCGCCACGTCCTTCCATAAAAGGATCATTTCATTACAACTAAGAACTGCACTCTCTGTCCCACAATATAAGAGCGTTTGTTTTCGACAAAGGATGAATTTTATTGACTCATAATGATGCATCAAGAAAATACAAAACATACACAACCGGCCTCTGCATAGCTAGGATGCATACAACCAACATCAACTCACACATAAACACGTCAACAACTAGCAAAGTCATATTAGACCAAAGCTATGTGTAGGCGAGGAAAAAAGAAAAAAGAAAAAAGCTTCAAAGTAACCAGATACACGATCGGCAAACTGCAGTAAAGGCCATATCCGCACCAACCATTTCATGACACCACAAAGACGACAAGATTCTTCAACAACAACGCCTTTAGGAAAGAAGCCACATTCAAGTGTCGTCGTCACCGGATCCAACCATCAAAGTTAGATTCTTGGTTTTCACCCCTGAAGAATCAATCTGTGCATATTCGAGCAATGCCTTCAACAAGGTAACGACGTAAAAGAAATATCGTCATTGCCAGGTATAACCAGCTCAGGCATACCTAGGCTTTCGCCCCGAAGCTCGAGATTGGGTGCTAGAGTAGCACCACCGCCCAAGTCACTCAAGTGTTGTCATCATCACTTTTCCGCAATCCCAGCAGCTACATACAATGCGATCGCCGCCGCTGCACAACCAACCCTCTGCGTCAAGCCCTCGTCCACAATAAGAGCGTTTGTTACCTCCTCTTCTTTTGCTTTTCTTTTTGAAAGAATCCTCTTCGTTTGCTTAGTAGTGCGCACTCGGACTGTGCACACCACTTATAATTAGTTAACGGGAGACACGGAGATCCGGAGATACACTACTGCACAAGTGCACACTAGTTACTTAGTTAAAGGCAGACATGGAGATCCGGAGATACACTGCACACCGCAGAATATATAGTATAGCAATGGAGACGAGACAGCGGCGCAGCGCCGTACGTACTTACCGTCCGGAATCATCATGAGTTTGGGTGCATGACTGGCTCATCGCAGTCAGTCACCTCACACCCACGCACGCATGTTTCGCGCGCGCGTTCGCGGTTCTGGACAGGTTTTCCTAATTAACCAGGAACCAGCTAATCAACCCGTCAGGTCGGTCAGAGGACGAGGAATCTAGCTAGCCCGTACTAGCTCTCGTCGATGCCCCAGAAAAATAATGAGGCTTTCTAGGTCACCGCAGGTTTTGTTAAAGCACACATATCATATCAGGGCAGCAAAACTGTTACACATCACAGGCTTTTTATTTCTTTCTTTTGCGGATTTCTCTTGCGTGTACGTGTTTTTTTCTTGGAAAAGGATCAGGTCTATTAAAAGTTCACCACAAGTTCAAAGTAAAAATTACACCGAGGTTCTAAGACCACCAAACAACCACTACTGTCGTCAGAATAAGCCACCGACACGTCACTATCATTGCTCCCCTACCAGAGCCGACTTGACTCTGTCGATGATAGCCGGAAAGTCTTCGTGCACGTGCTTCCAAGGACCAATGCCCTGGAGTCGTAGCCATCGCCGTTGAACCATTGCATACATTAAAAGTACTCCCTTCATTTTTTTTAGTCTGTATATAAAGTTTGGTCAAAGTCAAGTTTTGTAAAATTTGACTAACTTTATATTAAAAATATCAACACTTACAATATGAAATCAATATTACGAGAAATGTCATGAAATGTATTTTCATACATTATAGTTTTAGTATTGTAGATATTCATATTTTTCGATATAAATTTGGTCAAACTTTGTGTAGTTTGACTTTGACCAAATCTTATACCCGGAGTAAAAAGAAAATGGAGAGAGAACCTGACACAAATCTCGTCACATGTCGAGAAACCCTAACCTCATCTTCTAGACAGACGAACTCGATGAGTATTAGAGTCCGAAAGACCAACTCAAATAAGAAGCACCGCCTTCCGCCCGAGTACCGCACCTGCGAGGACCAAAAAATACTAACCGGAACGAAGGCACCAGGATCCCCTTCCCCACCACTGGCCGCCGTAGCGGCAGTTCGTGGGGAGGCAAATCTACTGGCTCGTCGGTTAAGCTTGGAGGGGAGAGTTTAGCCTAGCGACCTATGGCTAGGGGAGGAAAACGAGGAGTAAATAGCATAAAACTACTGGTTTACAGGCTAGAGTTTCCAAAAAACTATCGGTTTTTATTTTTTCTCAGATAACTACCAAATGGATGGTTGGCTGTTTCAAAAAACCCCAAATCCTCTTTGTTAAAAAATTAAACATGTTTATGACAGGTCGGGCCCGCCACTAAACGCACTGTTTGGTTGACCGTTTGTTTGACCGTTAACTGACTTGTGGGGGCCACATGTCAGCGCCTCACCCACAGATTTTTTTACAGATTAGCCTCACCCACAAAAAGCAATCGGGTCCATGGAATAATTTAAAAAAATCAATCGGGTCCTTGGACTCTCGCCGCCGCGCCTCCAAAGGGCTCTGCCCGTGGTTGCCATTGCACCATGGGGTTTCGCCCGTGGTCGCCACGCCCGCAGCCTCGGCGGTCGAGGTGGTCGCCGGGCGCGTCGCCATGGGGCTCCGGCTCAGGTCGCCCGCGCCGCCGCACGCCATCGGGATCCGCCTGGAGCGCCGCCAGCCATGGGGCTCCGGCTCGGGTCGCCGCGCCACCGCGTGCCATCGGGAGCCGCCTGGGGCGCCGCCGGCCATGGTGCTCCGCTCAGGCCTCCACGCTGCCGCCCGCGATGGGGAGCCGCCTGCGGGTCGCGGCCTGCCATAGGGCCGCCAGGTCTCACCGCCCGCCATGGGAGCCGGCGTCCTCGCCAAGCGCAAGGCGGCCACTGGCCCGATGGCGTCGTTCAGCACTGGCCAACTACGGTGTAGAGAAACAGCAAGGCGGAGGAGCGGCCGGGGTTGATCTCCGGTGATCACCGGTGGCGGGTGGCGGGCGGCTTGCCGGCCAGAGGAGGCGACATCGCGAGCTCCGGGCAGACCTGCGTCAATGGCTGCCGTGATGTGGCAGGACCCGACTGCTTTTTTACAAACTTCCAGGCACCTGATTGCTTAGTTAAATTTGTGTGCAGGCCCACTCCTAACGGTCAAACAAACGGTCAAACTAATGTTTCGTTTAGGTATGGGTCCGACCTGTCATAATCACAATCAATAGATAAGCACTCGGCGATTTGGGTTTTTTGAAACAGCCAACCACCCATTTGGTAGTTATCTGAGAAAAATTAAAAACCGATAGTTTTTTGGAACCCTAACCTGTAAACCAGTAGTTTTATGCTATTTACTCGAAAACGAGAGAAAGTCTTGAAGGTTTTCTTTCTAGCAGAACGTTGTTTTGTGTGTACAAGTTTAAGGTGTATTCATCTCGCAAAAAGAAAAAGTTTACGGTGTATTCCACGGGGAAATACCTTACACGTACCATACGGTTGCGCATTTATACTGCATGTGCACGTAGGCACACGACAGCAGTGCATGGGCTGCACCCATCGACATCGACCTTATTGGCTCCGCTTGGCCATACCTGCTGCATGTGCTGCATCCATCCATCCATCGCCAAGACCGATCCTTCCAGCTCCAGGACCCATCGTCCTCTTCAAAATCTTCAGATGATACCGCATTCAATACGTCCATTATACATCGCAGCTAGCCAACTTATTCATTTCTTTGCAGCTTGTTTAACTCCCTCACCGACCATGCTGCGTCTATCTATATATATATAAGCCCCCATCAATCCAAGTCTCCTCCATCTCTACCCGGCCTCTTCTCCCCTTCCTCCGCTTCTTCCTCTCCTTCTTTCTCTTCCTCCTCCATGTATGCGCAAAACCATGGCCATGAGACGATCGTTTTGTCAATCGGATTCGCTTGGCCGTCGCCTAGCATCAGGTTCGGGGACTATGGTGCAGCCAAGGATGACTTGCCGATCGAACAATGATACATCATCATATACATTGGGAACGATCGGCGAGTTGTTCTTGGCTACATCTTAGCTCCTGCTCCTCATGTCAGGCCGGCCTGCGGTTGTGACGCTTCTGGACATGGTGATTCCAAGCATGCTGGTAAGTTGGTGCTGGTGGTGTACTCCGACTTATTAATTTATGAAGAAAACCGAGGAGCTCACCGCGTATCTGTTGGTTAATTAATCATTCATTCTATGAATTGACATCTCTCTCAAATCCCGATGCACATCTTCACTTGAGTTGAGGCCCATGGTTGGGCGGCAGCAGCAGCCATATCTCTGTGCTGCTCCGCTAGGAGTTCAGCATATGGACAGATTGATACTGTCTGTACGTTCTCTGGGCCTCTGGCCACTTGCCGACTTGCGGATGCAGAAACTGCCCATTATAAATGCTGTGATATATAGCTCTCCTGTAAGATTCCACGGGCTCTGAGGTACGCCTGGCTGGAGCAAAGCACGAATGGTACTAGCTAACCAAAGTGCCCGCGCCGCGAGACAGTGAACTTAGTAGTTTATAATTTGGCACACTGCTACGATTTGTTCCTTTTTATCACTTGCTCAGTTTGTTCAATATATAAATCATCTTATGATCTGTGGAAGAACGTAGGACGACAAAACCTCCATAAACAAATGACTGAACACACTACTGAATACTCCCTCCGTAAACTAATATAAGAGTGTTTATATCACTATTTTAGTTATCTAAACGCTCTTATATTAGTTTACAGAGGGAGTACTATTTTTTGATAAAGAGCATTTTTATTAACTTAAATGTAGTATCAAGCAGATACAAAGTAAGACGAGCAACACTCATATCAATCTCTGTATAGTTAAGATGCACACAACTAAAACAAACAGTCCGAAATGAAAAAAACCAACATTTGAAACAGAAGAGTCACATGACCGACATTATGCCTATATCAAAGAAGATGGTGGACTGATCCGGAGATTATGCTGCCACTCATGTTGGGTATAAGAAACTACATGGCCACCTCCAACGGCATTACACCATTTCTTGGTAAAGCTTAAGGCACTTTTGAACTCAGTCTGGTGTTTGGGTATCTTATTTTTCTAAATTGAGTTGTGTACACGGGGATATTCACAATGAACCCACTAATTGTTGATGCTTTGTTACTGCTGCTGGATTACGAACTCTGAAGCGCAAGCAGTAGCTAGTATATAGGACTATACGCTTTATGTCCAGACTTGGGCTAGTTCGATGTCTAATTATGCTATGTATGATGTAGATGTTGTAGGCACAGGCTGTTTATTATAATTATATTATGTATGGTGTGGTAGGGTTGTTCAATTATGCAATTAGCTAGTTTAAATCAGTGTATCAAATGAGTTTGTGTAAAATAAACATGTTTGATTTTTTTTTTTTTGAAGATTATAAGTTTTAGGGGATCTGTTGGATGAACAAAAACTTTAATCCCTAGAAGAACTGTCTTTCTTTTTTTACATACGAGGGGATATTTTGGACTTTTAGAATACATAGGGGGTTGCTAGAGATGCTCTAGCTCTACCTTCATAGTAGACACCAGCTGATCATATAGTACTCCCTCCGTTCCATAATGTAAGACGCTTTTTGAGTACTATTTTTTATGATGATTTGATTAATTGAGCACAGTACAATAACCGAGCCTCAGCTTTAAGCGTTCACCATTTTGGAGCAGGCATCCCTTTACATATTTGTGCCCGAGATGCCGCGGAAGGACAAATCTGTGCAAGTTGTGAGCGGCGCGTAGTACCATGGCACATGCATGATTTATGGAAGGTAGCCGCATCTCATCAAGGAACTGACCTGACGTGACGAGAGTTGGTTTGTCAGTCTGCTGCGCCCACCGGAGCCGGAACCGGATCGATTCAAACTCTTGCACCAGCCGTCTTTCGCTTTCGAGGTGGTACGCACGTACGTACGCTGGAGGTGTCGGCATCGATGAGCCCTCGGAGACGGGGGACGACGCTGTACGCGTGCGGCCGGCTCTTGGGCGCGCCGGGGGTCGCCTTGCCGTTGTGGGCACTGCTGGGCTTGGGATACCGCCACCATATATGACGAGGTGAAGGACGGCACGGCATTCAGGTTCAGTGCAGACGTGTTCGGTCCTGCCCTCCTGCTTCGATCAGGTTACGCATTGTTTCAGACCTGGTCAGAAAAGGGCAATGCAAAACTAAATAAAAAGTTGCGAAACATTTGACTGAAACTGTGTATCGTATCTTTTGAATATGAGTAGTCATGCGACAATTTCTTTAGGGGGGCGAGTTTCATGGAGACCCTTTTTGGAAAATTCAAAATTCATATTTTTACGTTAATTTTTTTGAAAAAATACATATATACATGTGTATAAATTTTCACAATTAAATACGTTGGACTGACTCGCTCTGTGCATTTTCAAACCGAACTGAAAAAAACATACCCAAACTAAACCGAACCGAACCGATTTTACGATTATTATGGTTTCTGGTTTGGGCACGGTACAAACTTTTCATACTGTTCCAAACTTTGATTTTTATGGTATATACTGAAAAACCGAACGGTTAACCAAATAAACCAATTAAAAATATATTTATATTTCTTGAGGCAAACAACATACAAGTTGTCATTTTTCTTGCACATCAACCAGATTCCCTACTAAGCACATATATTTTTCTTGTAACATAGTCATATTTCTCTTAAAAATGTGCTAAGCACGCCCCGTAACCAGCAAGGTATGAACCCATGCATGCATATATACTTATATACACTACAAGGTGTTTTCTCAGCGTGTCTGTGCTTACCTCAACTCGACATCCAGTAAGTTGGTGCCCGGAGCGGCACATGCAACTCACCACTATGAGGAGGGCACCCACGATTTGGAGGCCTCACCCTCTTACAAGTCCAAGGAGCCAATCGTCATCGATATCTCCGACGATGAGGAGTAGGTTGTCTTATTACCTCACTATAAGGACATATGTTCAGTTAGCTAGCTGCCACGGTTAAGCATGTTTGGTTGACCTGTTGCATGTGTTGCTCCTGTCTTTCCTTAACAAATTATAGTGAATTGTCCTGTGCACTTTTACCATGCAATCTGATCCTTTAGTATATATGTTCTATATGTCGCGCAATGTGGTGCTCACTTATTAATTGTTTGGTTAATTTGTTGTCGTGTTCATTTAACTGTTTGTTTCAATTGTGCAATGTGATGTTCAATTCTTGTGGTTGCAATTTTGTATTGTCTTTCATATGAGAACTACATCGAATTTGGTTGTACAAAATACATGAAAAACAAACACAATTAGTATATTTCCAAGTTGTCTTTTTTTTTCGAGGGTACGCCAACGGTGTACCATAGCTTTATAGAAGGGAGAAATATGTACAAGAAATTACATAGGCTCTAGCTAGGTGTCACATGTCGACCCTAGCCTCGGCTCCACACCACTCCATCTATCTACTCTACTACTCGATCTTTAGGTGTCCTCCGAACGCTCCTGCTCTGACCCAGGTCCGTATGTCATCAAAGATCATGTTGCCAGTGTCCCACTCATTCTTAACCGTGTCAGAACCGAACACCCTTGCGTTCCTTTGTTTCCATAGAGTCCAACAGACTAGCATGACAAAAGCATTAAAGCCTTTTCTGGAATGCTTCTCCACACGCTTCCTAGCCTCCGACCACCAAAGCACCAAGCTTGAGTCATAGTTTGGGCACATGGCCTCGATTCCCAGTCTAGTCAAGCACCGGAGCCACACTTGTCTTGAGAACACACACTGCAGTAATATGTGGTCAACTCTGTCCTCCTCCTGGTCGCATAGGTAGCATTTAGACACATGATCTTGCAGACCATGTCTGGCTCTCATATCAGAGGTCCATAAGCGGTATTGCACCGCCAGCCACATGAAAATCTTGCACGCCAGGGGCGCACCACACTTCCAGATGGCTCCGGAGGAGTGGAACCTCAATCCTCCCTCACACAGCATCTTATATGCAGATGATGTTGTGTAAACTCCAGATGCATTCCAAGCCCATACTGGGCGGTCCTCCACTTGGTCATCGAGCTGGACTTCCACGAGCCTCTCCAGAGTCCAATGAATTGGGTCAGCCCCTCTGTGCAAAGATCGCCTACCATGTCATCCATCCAAGCATGCATGTGTAGTGCGTCTCGCACCAACCTCTTATTTGCCACTTGCGTACGCACCCTGGCCACAACTAGAGGAGCGATATCTTTGAGGGCTGCACCATGCAACCATCTATCTTTCCAGAACAACGTCTTTCCTCCAGAGCCAACTTGCCACTTGACCAGACTCCCGAAAGCTTGCTCCACCTTATCATCGATCAGGTTAAGCCCTTGCCAAGGTCTTGTTGCATCCGTGCGACGTAACCATTCCCATCTCAATCGAAGCGCAATACTGTGTTTGTGCAGGTCAATGACTCCCAGACCTCCCATGTGCTTGGATCTACATACCTTCGCCCAAGAAACCACACATTTACCCCCGTTGACCGCCTCCGTACCAGCCCAGAAGAAGGCACGGCATCCTTTGTCCACTCTGTCCAGCGCCCATTTTGGTGCCTCCGCAATCATCAAGTGATGAGTGGCCCGTGCCCTCATGACTTGGTTGACAAGAATAAGTCTCCCAGGCCTCGTCACAAGACCTCTTTGCCATCCAGGCAAAATGTGAAGAGTAGTATCAACAATCGGTTGCCACTCGGATCTCTTTAGCTGTCGAATGCTCAACTGTAGCCCGAGATATTTACTCGGGAAAGTGTCTATCTTCCAAGGTAAAGCTGACTTGACAATCTCCTCATCCTCGTTCACTGTCCGGATCATAATTGCCGCAGATTTGGCAAAGTTAATTTTAAGCCCAGATGCCGCACCGAATATGGCAAGAGTCTCTTTCACAAACATTAGGTCTGACCACGTGGGCTTTATGAAGAGCACCACGTCGTCCGCATAAAGGGACAAGCGCTGCAAGGGACTACAACCGTTGATGTTGCTAAGCACCCTTGCCTCATGCGCCCTGATGATGATGGTTGTAAGGACGTCCATGGATATTTCCAAGTTGTCAAACATACTTGGTTTGCTTAACTGTCTGATCTTTTATTAGGAGTACGTTATATTGTGCAATGTGGTGCTGAGTTAATGTTTGGTTCATTTGTTGCGGTGTTTAGTTCACCGTTTGGATCAATTATGCAATGTGATGTTCAATTATCGTGGATGGGTTTTTTATTGTCTTCCATGTGAGAAATAAATCAAATTTGGTTATGCTAAATATATGAGAGACAAATACAATTATTATATTTCTAAGTTGTTAATCATGCTTGGTTTGGTTAACTGTCTGATTTTCTATTAGGAGTATGTTATATTGCGCAATATGATGTTGAGTTAATGTTTGGTTCATTTATTCTGTGTTTAGTTAACTGTTTGGTCATTCCGCAATGCGATATTCAATTGTTCCGGGTGCATTTTTTATTATCTTACATGTGATAAATAAATCGAATTTGGTTGTACTAAATACATGAGAAACAAATACAACTGCTATATTTCCAAGTTGTTAAGCATCCTTGGTTTGGTTAGTTGTCTGATCTTCTATTAAGAGTATGTTATATTGTGTAATGTGGTGTTTATTGTGGCGTTTAGCTAACTGTTTGGTTTGATTATGCAAATGTGATGTTCAATTGTTCTGGATAAAATATTTTATTGTTATACATGTGCGTAATAAATCAAATTTGGTTGTACCAAATAAATGAGAAACATATACAATTGCTATATTACCTAGTTCCTAATCATACTTGCTTTGGATAAATGACTTTTCCATGTGTCTCGAATTAATTGCTGAATCTGCAATGTGTTTATTTTTCATCAACTTATTTTACTGATAGTATGCCAACTACTAGTGCAGAACCGGGCTATAGCACCGGTTCGCCAGGCCCTTTAATGCCGGTTGAGTGTGGAGACTAAAGGTCCCCCTTTAGTACCGGTGCAACACGAACCGTCACTAAAGGGCAACCACGTGGCACGAGCCAGCGCCGGGGGCGGGAAGACCTTTAGTGTCGTTTAGTAACACCAAACGGTACTAGAAGATTTAGGGGGTTTTGGGTTTATGATTTCTTTTTCCTTTAGTTTGTGTTTTCCATTTAATTATTTTTCATTTGCTGTCATTTTACAATATTGCATATTGTACACGTATGCATATATATATATATATATATATATATATATATATATATATATATATATATATATATATATATATATATATATATATATATATATATATATATATATATATATATATATATATATATATATATATATATATATATATAAAGAGAATTTCTCGTAAAATCGATCCTATTGTACACGTATACACACACACACACATAACATTATGAGAATAATATTCTCATAACACTTTCGAACTGCTTTGTGTTACTGCATTGGAAAGCTATGCGCACTGCACAGATACTGCAACAGAACTTCATGTTTGAAAAAACTGGATGTGTTGTTTTTTCGGTACCTTTTTTGCTCTAGTTTTTTAACCGTTTATCGGAATTATGCGTGTAATATACCGTTGAAAAGCTATGGAGTAGACGCAACTTCGCCATGTTGAACACTTTTCAAAATTCATCATAGTTTAAGAACAGTTTTGAAAATCGTGCGGCTCACAACGAATGACAGCGAGCGTTTTTTTGCTTTTTTTATAAACCGCTCGTCGGAATGAAATATATGATACACCGTTGGAAAGGTATCGTCGGTGCGCATCTTTTTCATATCTATTATTTTTTCTAATTCGCTACGGTTTAAGAGCAGTTTTGAATTTACTAAAGCGCGGAATTGTGTTTTTCAATTTTTTTTAAATTTTCGGTACTGTTTTCGCTCTAGTTTTCTAACCGTTTGTCGAAACAAGACGTGTAATATATCGTTGAAAGCTACGAACGAGGCGCAACTTTCATATGTTGAAATGTTTTTGAGATTCCTTACGGTTTTTAGTTAATTTTGAAAATCGTGCGGCTGACTACGAAAGGCAGTGGCCGTTTTTCGTGAAATTTGTACAAAATGTTGGTCGAAATAATCCAAATGATACACCGTTGGAAAGATATCGTCGAGACGCTACTTTTTCATGTAGAACACCCCCTCTAATTCATTATGATTTAAGAGCAGTTTTGAAATTACAAAAACGCGGAAACTTTGTTTTTCGCGACACCCAAATCGATGCGTTTTTTTGCGCTTCCGAACTGCACAGATACTGCACCACAGAGACCAGTGAACTGCATGTTTGAAAAAACTGTACGCGTGTTGTTTTTGGGTACCTTTTTTGCTCTAGTTTTTTAACCGTTTATCGGAATTATGCGTGTAATATACCGTTGAAAATCTATGGAGTAGACGCAACTTCGCCATGTTGAACACTTTTCGAGATTCCGCACGGTTTAAGAGCAGTTTTAAAAATGGTGCGACCGACGAATAATGGCAGCGAGCGTTTTCTTGCGTGTTTGAAAAGCTATGGAGTAGACGCAAATTCGCCATGTTGAACATTTTTTCGAGATTCCGCACGGTTTAAGAGCAGTTTTGAAAACGGTGCGACCGGCGAATAATGGCAGCGAGCGTTTTTTTGCGCTTCCGAACTGCACAGATACTGCAACACAGAGACCAGTGAACTGCATGTTTGAAAAAACTGTACATGTTGTTTTTTCGGTACCTTTTTTGCTCTATTTTTTAACCGTTTATCAGAATTATGCGTGTAATATACCGTTGAAAAGCTATGGAGTAGACGCAACTTCGCTATGTTGAACACTTTTCGAGATTCCACACGATTTAAGATCAGTTTTGAAAACGGTGAACTATATGTTTGAAAAAACTGTACGTGTTGTTTTTTCGGTACCTTTTTTGCTCTAGTTTTTAACCGTTTATCGATATTATGCGTGTAATATACCGCTGAAAAGCTATGGAGTAGACGCAACTTCTCCATGTTGAACACTTTTCGAGATTCCGCACGGTTTAAGAGCAGTTTTGAAAACGGTGAACTGCATATTTGAAAAAACTGTACGTGTTGTGTTTTCGGTACCTTTTTTGCTCTAGTTTTTTAACCGTTTATCGGAATTATGCGTGTAATATACCGTTGAAAAGCT
>LR738711.1:271692120-271704364 GCA_902687465.1 Secale cereale | reverse complement strand
GGCAGGAGCTCACAGCGATGAGGCAAGGCGACGGGGGCGGCGACGGGCCAGGGTGGCGACGGGGACGGCGACGGGCGGCGACGACGAGGATGGTGACGGGCGATGACGCGGACGACGCGGCTATGGGGACGGCAACGGGCGGCGATGGGGACGGCAACGGGGACGGGGGCGTCGACGGGGACGGTGGCGATGGAGCGGAAGGGAAGAAGAGAAGAAAAGTGACGAAATTCGTAAGTGCTATATATATAGGAGGCACCTTTAGTACCGGTTGGAACCACCACCCGGTACTAACCGGTACTAAAGACCCCCCCCCTTTAGTACCGGTTGGAGCCACGACCCGGTACTAAAGGGGTGCGCTAGCGCAGGTGCGGTGCGGCAAGTTTAGCCCCACCTCGCTAGCCGAGGGGCGTCCGCACTTGTTTATAAGCCCCAGTGGGGTACCTCTCTCGAGCTCCTCTCTATAGCAGGCTTTTGGGCCTAACTTTGCCACGCTGCTCTATGGGCCTACTAGGCCTTACGGGCCTGCATCCTGGCCCAAAGCCTAGCAGGCTCACTGGGCAGGGCGCAAAGTTGTTTTTTATATAGTTTTTTTCTTTTCTGCTTTATTTATTTTCTTTTATTTATTTCTGAGTTATTTTTTTGCTGTTATTTAGAGTTTCTTTGTGAATATTTTTGTTGTAGGTACAAAAAATTAAAAACTTTCTGTTAGTCCCAGTAGTTTTCAAATTTGATAGTTAAAATTTGAATTATTTCGAAAGAGAGATTATCCATTTTGTACACGAAGTGCATCCAGTTTTTGCTGTAACCCTCTCCACTTTTTTGCACATACTATGTGGGTGAAATGATGATATCATGCCAACTTTCAACCTTTTCAGAGTTCATTTGTATTGCTTTTCAATTTCAGGGTCATTTAGCTAAAAAAAATCAGTAAATGTATAAAAATAGCAGATGATGTCAGAAAGGGTTGAAAGTTGATGACGTGGCTTTGAATGGTGTATATTGAACGCACAAAAAGTCTGGAGTTGTAATAAGTTTAAAAAATGAAATTCCTTTGTAACAGGTGAGTTTTCGTCTGAAACCCTGATACTTTAAAAGAGATTGTCCATTTTGTACACGAAGTGCATCCAGTTTTTGCCGTAACCCTCTCTACTTTTTTGACATGCTATGTGGGTGAAATGATGATACCATGCCAACTTTCAACCTTTCCAGAGTTCATTTGTACTTCTTTTCAATTTCAGGGTCATTTAGCTCAAAAAAATCAATAAATGCATGAAAAATAGCAAATGATGTGAGAAAGGGTTGAAAGTTGAGGAAGTGGCTTTGAATGGTGCATACTGAACGCATAAAAAAAATATGAAGTTGTAATAAGTTAAAAAAAGGAATTGCCTTTGTAACAGATGTGTTTTCAACCGAAACTCTAATACTTCAAAACAGATTGTCCATTTTGTATGCATCCAATTTTTGCCGTAACCCTATCTACTTTTTTTCACATGCTATCTAGGTGAAATGATGATACCATGCAAACTCTCAACCTTTTCAGAGTTCATATGTACTGCTTTTCAATTTTAGGGTTATTTAGCTCTAAAATAAAATCAGTAAATGAGCTGAAAAATAGCAAATGAAGTCAGAAAGGTATACGTTTGTCCGAAGCACATAAGTACATGTTTCAAATGCCAAAATACATAAGCACCCTAACTATTACAAAGATTCCCTACGGTTTGTCCAAAGTGGGACTTTCCAGATATACAAGTCCGAAAACTCACTAGAGAAGAAAGTGATGACAGCGAAGCCGATCACATCCCAGAGTGGGATCTTTGGGTGTGAAACTTTTTGTTCGCGTGTGTCCCTTTGTGCCGTAACCATGGACAATCTTCATCATTTAACTAGATGCTTGGGTCAATATTCACTGTGAATGGAGCAATTTCATCAAACTTTTCATAATCTTCTAACATGCCTGTCTTGTCATCCACTCCCACAATGTTTCTTTTCCCTGAAAGAACTATGAGGCACCTTGGCTCATCATATGATGTATTCGCTTCCTTATCTTTTATTTTTCTCGGCTTGGTAGACATGTCCTTCACATAGAAAACATGTGCCACATCATTGGCTAGGACGAATGGTTCGTCTGCGTACGCAAGATTGTTGAGATCCATTGTTATCATAAGGTACCGTGGGTCTTCCGTTACCCCGCCTCCTCTCGGATTGACCGATTTGCACTGAAACAAAGGGACCTTCAAACCACGTCCATAGTCAAGTTCCCATATCTCCTCTATGTAACCATAATATGTGTCATTTCCCCTCTTGGTTGCTGCATCAAAGCGGACACCACTATTTTGGTTGGTGCTCTTCTTATCTTGGGCGATCATGTAAAATGTATTCCCATTTATCTCATACCCTTTGAAAGTCATTATATTCAAAGATGGTAACTTGGACAACAAGTACATGTCATCTTCGATAGCGGCGTCACGCATGGCACGTGTCTGCAACCAACCGGCAAAAGTCCCCGTTTGTTCACGTGTAATCCAGTCGTCAGACCGTTCCGGGTGTTTGGAGCGTAGAATATTCTTGTGTTCCTCATATACGGAGCCACCAAGGCGGAATTTTGTAGAACTGTGTAGTGTGCTTGAGTGAGAGAATGCCCGTCCATACATATTATTTGTTTCGGTCTTAGCATGCCATTTCCACCCAGTCTGCCCTTATGCCGCGATTCAGGAACACCAATTGGCTTAAGGTCAGGAATAAAGTCAATACAAAATTCAATGACCTCCTCATTTTTATGGCCCTTGGAGATGCTTCCTTCTGGCCTAGCATGGTTATGAACATATTTCTTTAAGACTCCCACGAACCTCTCAAAAGGGAACATATTGTGTAGAAATACATGACCCAAAACGTTAATCTCTTCGCATAGGTGAACTAGGATGTGCGTCATGATGTTGAAGAAGGATGATGAGAACACCAACTCGAAACTGACAAGACATTGCACCAAATCATTCTCTAACCTTGGTATGATTTCTGGACCGATTAGCTTCTGAGAGATTGCATTGAAGAATGCACATAGCTTCATAATGGCTAATCGAACGTTTCCCGGTACAAGCCCCCTCAATGCAACCGGAGGCAGTTGCGTCATAATCACGTGGCAGTCATGAGACTTTAGGTTCTAGAAATTTTTCTATGCCATATTTATTATTCCCTTTGTATTCGATGAGAAACCAGACAGTACCTTCATACTGAGCAGGCATTCAAAGAAGATTCCCTTCTCTTCTTTGGTAAGAACGTAGCTGGCATGACCCTGATGTATGCCGTCTTTTCCGTGCATACGTTGCTGGTCCTCCCGTGCCTTCGGTGTATCTTTTGTCTTCCCATACACGCCCAAGAAGCGAAGTAGGGTCACGCAAAGATTCTTCGTCATGTACATCATGTCGATTGCGGAGCGGACCTCTAGGTATTTCCAATAGGGCATGTCCCAAAATATAGATTTCTTCTTTCACATGGGTGTGCGTTCGTCAGCGTCATTCGGAACAGATTGTCCGCCAGGACCCCTTCCAAAGATTACCTTCAAATCCTTGACCATATCATGTACATCATCACCAGTACAATGGCGAGGCTTCGTCTGGTGATCCGCCTCACCTTTGAAATTCTTGCCTTTCGTTCTTACGAGATGCTTGCTCGGAAGAAATCGACGATGTCCCAGGTACACATTCTTCCTACAATTATCCAAATATATATTGTCGGTATCATCCAAACAGTGCGTGCATGCGCGGTATCCCTTGTTTGTCAGTCCTAAAATGTTACTAAGAGCAGGCCAATCATTGATGGTCACGAACTGCAATGCCTTTAGGTCAAATTCTTCCTGTTTGTGCTCATCCCACACACATACACCTTTTCCATTCCACAGCGGTAAGAGTTCTTCAACTAATGGCCTTAGGTACACATCAATGTCGTTGCCGGGTTGCTTAGGGCCTTGGATGAGCACTAGCATCATAATGAACTTCCGCTTCATGCACAACCAAGGAGGTTATACATACATAGAGTCACATGCCGGGTGCTATGGTTGCTGCTCTCCTCCCCAAAAGGATTAATGCCATCTATGCTTAGACCAAACCATACGTTCCTTGCGTCACCTGCAAACTCCTCCCTACTGTACTTTCTCTCGATTTTTCTCCACTGCGTCCCGTCAGCGGGTACTGTCAACTTCCCGTCTTTCTTATGGTCTTCTCTGTGCCATCACATTGCCTTGGCATGCTCTTTGTTTTGGAATAAACGTTTCAACCGTGGTATTATAGGAGCATACCACATCACCTTGGCAGGAATCTTCTTCCTGGGGCGCTCGCCCTCGACATCACCAGGGTCATCGCGGCTGATCTTATAGTGCAATGCACCACATACCGGGTACGCGTTCAAGTCCTCCTACTCACCGCGGTAGAGGATGCAGTCATTAGGGCATGCATGTATCTTCTGCACCTCTAACCCTAGCGGGCAGACAACGTTCTTTGCTTCGTACGTACTCTCGGGCAATTCGTTATCCTTTGGAAGCATCTTCTTTAACATTATCAACAACTTTCCAAATCCTTTGTCAGATACACTATTCTTTGCCTTCCATTGCAGCAATTCAAGTGTGGTGCCCAGCTTTTTCTTGCCAGCTTCGCAATTCAGGTACAACGATTTCTTGTGATCCTCTAACATGCGCTGCAACTTCTTCTTCTCCTTTTCACTTGCACAGTTTCTCTTTGCATTGGCAATGGCTCGATCTAGATCATCAGCGGGCTCATATGATGCCTCTTCTTCAACTTCCTCCCGCATTGCCGACTCAGCTTCTTCCCCCATTGTTGTACCATCGTATTCAGGGAACCCATGGCCAAGATAGCTGTCATCGTCCTCTTCTTCTTCATTGTCTTCCATCATAACCCCTCTTTCTCCGTGCTTGGCCCAAACATTATAGCGGGGCATGAAACCAGACTCAAACATGTGGACGTGAACGGTTCTTGACTTAGAGTAATTCCGATCATTCTTACAGCCAGCACATGGACAAGGCATAAAAGCATCCATCCGCTTATTTGCCTCAGTCGCAAGCAGAAAAGTATGCACGCCACTAATGAACTGGTGAGAGCATCGATCATCATACATCCATTGTCGGCTCATCTTCATTACACAGCACCGAAAATACTAAATTAATAAAAGTTCATCCACACTATCAACGGCATATTTTCATACATAAAGTTCATACATAAAACAACATACAAACTCTCTAGCTAAAGTATTTAAATGCAACAACAAATGTGATCAAGATCGCAACTAAGGTAACAATTGATCCAACAGCATAATGATACCAAGCCTCACTATCAATGGCATATTTTCTAATCTACAAGCGCATTTTCTCCATCTTGATCTTGTGATCATCGACGACATCGGCAACATGCAACTCCAATTCCATCTTCTCCTCCTCAATTCTTTTCAATTTCTCTTTCAAATACTTGTTTCCTTTTCAACTAAATTTAACCTCTCGACAATAGGGTCGGTTGGAATTTTCGGTTCACATACCTCTTAGATGAAAATATCTATGTCAACTTGATGGGCATAATTTGTCATAAACACCAAATGCAACAAATAGTTATAAAAGAGAATATACCACATCTAAATCATAAACCGGATGAGGGCCGACGGGGACCGGTATCAAAACTATGGCACTATGTATAACAAACAACTTACGGGTAAGAAAATTATACAACTAACTATACTAGATGATACCCCGCGTGTTGCTGCGGGAATTGGTTGCAAAATATTTAAGTGAGATTTATTTTTTTTCTTTTGTAGGAATATGAACATTGGTAATGAAATGACAAACTGGAATTGAAAATAATATAATTTACTGTACTTGAGTATATTGTATAGTTTCAAAATATCCATTACATATAAGTAGAATAATAGAATGAATGGTGGGTCTATACCCATGCATGAATATGCCAGACTCATTTCAGAAAAACCAAAGTGTATAGCTGAATCATATGTATTTTCTAAGAATACACATGCACCCGCTTTACAATTTTTTTCCTGGAGCCTTAGACAGTAAATATATGCATTTATGACCTATAGTAGAAAAAACAATAAATAAATTAGACATTCTTGATGTGTGTAAGTATGACCATCGGTTTATATATCTTAGCTGATCTCACTCTCCACCCATATCTCATCTTCTAAAAGACATTCCAAATCTCGACGTGTCAAGGTTGTGTCATGGATATTCACCAACTTGGTTTTGCTAGGGAAGGACATGATGTATTCCTTCATTTCAGCAAAATTAATAGCACATGCATTTTCACTTATCTCATTTGGATCCATCTGAAACAACATAGACATTAGTCAACATCGGAACACATGCAACGATTACCACACATAAGCGTATGTAGAAGCTGATCCGTCGGTTGCTAATATGTGAATGCAAGGAGCTCATCTCGGCGGGTGCGACGGACGTGACGAGCGGAGCGCGGAGGCAACGGCGGTCGTGGCGCAGCGTCACCGGGAGGACGGTCTTGAGGTGCTTTACACCAGTGAGCCCGTCCCGGCTGTCGTCTGGGCGCCGCCGTCCATAGCTTCTCTTCCACACCTGATGAACGTGCCCACAAAGGATCGGCTAGAGAGAGAGAAGAAAGAGATATATGCAGGGTCGTCAATGGGGTCGGGAGAGAAGCCTAGAGATTTATTTCCTCCTCTTCCGCTGAACTCGGGAAATCCTTCCTGCATGTGACGCACGGCCTTAACTGCCCTGCAATCTCCACGATTATCTTCCCTACATACACGTGATTGTTTCCTTCTAATTTGTTAACAGATTGGCTAGCACCATTATCTCATGCAAAAATATCGGGAGCAAGAAAATCGCCCGAGATATCGCGTTTGGAAAGAATTGATTGTCATTCATTATTGCGTTTGGAAAGGAGATATGCTTTATTGTGTTTGGAAAGGAGATATCACGTTTGAAAATTGCCCGAGGAAAGGAGATTGATGACCGTCATGAATGAATTGATTGTGTCTGGTTACCTTAAGTTAATTGATTGCGTTTGGAAAGAATTGATTGTCATGCATTATTACGTTTGGAAAGAATTGATTGTCATGCATTATTGCGTTTGGAAAGAATTGATTGTCATGCATAAATCAGGGACGTAGGGGGGGAAACGGAACCTGACTGCGTGCGGTGAGTGGGGTGGGGTGGGGGTGGGGATGGTGTGACGAAAAAAACCGATTAAAAAACCAGACGAGGTGGGACGAAAAAAAACCTAGAACAAAGACTACCAACTGCTCCATTAGGAGTAGAGATATCTAAATCACACAAACATGATTTTTTTATATAAAAAAGATAAGAACATGTGTCTCACCATAAGGTGGTGCCGGCGACGGGACGGTGCATGGGATCGACGGTGGTTAGGACGGAGACGGGAAGGCACTAAATAAAACACACCTACATATGCAAACTAAGAGTTATTTTGACCTCAAATTGCATATAAATCAAATACCACCACATATAATTCCTCGCAAAATAAAACCCACAAATACTATACTTATAGAGCATTGCAAGAGCTAATATAGCAATGAGAGATGAAAGGACAAAGTTGCTAATTGATACGTCTCCAACGCATCTATAATTTTTGATTGTTCCATGCTATTATATTATCTGTTTTAGATGTTTAATGGGATTTAATATGCTATTTTATATTATTTTTGGGACTAACCTATTAATCGGAGGCCCAATGCTAGTTTTTGTTTTTGTGTGCCTATTTTAGAGTTTCGCAGAAAAGGAATACCAAACATAGTCCAAACGGAATGAAACCTTCGCGATGATCTTTCTTGGACCGAAAGCAATCCAGAAGACTTGGAGTCGAAGTCTGGAACTCCATGAGGCAGGAGGGCGCGCCCAGGGGGTAGGCGCGCCCCCACCCTCGTGGGCCCCTCGTAGCTCCACTGCCGTACTTCTTCCGACTATATATACTCTTATACCCTAGAAACATCAGGGGGAGCCACGAAACCACTTTTCCACCGCCGCAACTTTCTGTATCCGTGACATCCCATCTTGGGGCCTTTTCCGACGATCTTTTGAAGGGGGAATCGATCACAGACGGCTTCTACATCAACACCATAGCCCCTCCAATGAAGCGTGAGTAGTTTACCACAGACTTTCGGGTCCATAGTTATTAGCTAGATGGCTTCTTCTCTCTATTTGATTCTCAATACAAAGTTCTCCCCGATTCTCTTGGAGATCTATTCGATGTAATACTTTTTGCGGTGTGTTTGCCGAGATCCGATGAATTGTGGATTTATGAACAAGATTATCTATGAATATTATTTGGTTCTTCTCTGAATTCTAATATGCATGATTTGATATCTTTGCAAGTCTCTTCGAATTATCAGTTTAGTTTGGCTTACTAGATTGATCTTTCTTGCAATAGGAGAAGTGCTTAGCTTTGGGTTCAATCTTGCGGTGTCCTTTCCCAGTTACAGTAGGGGCAGCAAGGCACGTATTGTATTGTTGTCATTGAGGATAAAAAATATGGGTTTTATATCATATTGCTTGAGTTTATCCCTCTACATCATGTCATCTTGCTTAATGCATTACTCCGTTCTTATGAATTTAATACTCTAGATGCATGTTGGATAGCGGTCGATGTGTGGAGTAATAGTAGTAGATGCAGAATCATTTCGGTCTACTTGACACGGACATGATACCTATATTCATGATCATTGCCTTAGATATCTTCATAACTATGCGCTTTTCTATCAATTGCTCGGCAGTACTTTGTTCACCCACCGTAATGCATGCTATCTTGAGAGAAGCCACTAGTGAAATCTATGGCCCTCGGGTCTCTTTCCTATTATATTTAATCTCTTTTATTTACATCGCATCTCGTTTACTATTTTGCAATCTTTACTTTCCAATCTATACAACAAAAATACCAAAAATATTTACTTTACTATCTTTATTAGATCTCACTTTTGTGAGTGACCATGACGGGATTAACAACCCCTTTATCATGTTGGTTGCAAGGTTCTTGATTGTTTGTGTAGGTACTAGGTGACTTGTGCGTTATCTCCTATTGGATTGATACCTTGGTTCTCAAAATCGAGGAAAATACTTACGCTACTTTGCTGCATCACCCTTTGCTCTTCAAGGGAAAACCAACGCATGCTCAAGAGGTAGCAAGAAGGATTTCTGGCGCTGTTGCCGGGGAGATCTACGCCAAGTTAAGACATACCAAGTACCCATCATAAACTCTTCTCCCTCGCATTACATTATTTGCCATTCGCCTCTCGTTTTCCTCTTCCCCACTTCTAAAACGATTTTCGAAAAGATCTGCCTTTTTCCGTTCGCCTTTCTGATTGCTTGTGCCCTCTATTAGCTTGCATCTTCACTTGCTAAATTATGGATCCTCATTCACTTGCTAATCATTTTAAGAGATTCAATTATGATGAACCAATTGCTAGTGAGTTGCGTGCACTAGATTATCTTTATGAGGTTTTGCTTGAAATTTGTGAGTCCGAAAATTGTGATGAAGTGTTGAAAGAAGAGGATTATGAAGTGATTCACAATAGCTCCTTGAATGAAAAGCATGATTGCAGTGATGTTATTATAAATTCTCTTAATGTCAATTGCGCTAATGATATGCAAAACCCTAAGCTTGGGGATGCTTATTTTGATATGCCCACTACGTGTTGCAATGATCATGATTGGGGTGATGCTTCTTACGATCTTGAAAACTTATTTAAGCCCCATGATATATATGAAATTGATAATAATGTTTGCAATAATATTGAAAGTGGGTTTGGAAGAGTGTCAATTTTAGATCCCACATATTTGGAGAATGTTCAATCTTATGAAATTTTTGATAAAGGTGGGTTTGGAGAGGTCATGACTTTAGTTAATGTTAATCCCACTATTTTGGAAGAGTGTCAACTTCACATGCATGTGGATCGTGTTGAGAATATGTTATTGATACGTCTCCAACGTATCTACTTTTCCAAACCCTATTGCCCTTGTTTTGGACTCTAACTTGCATGATTTGAATGGAACTAACCCGGACTGACGCTGTTTTCAGCAGAACTACCATGGTGTTGTTTTTGTGCAGAATAAAAAGTTCTCGGAATCGCCTGAAAATCAATGGAGAATTATTTCGGAAAATATAAAAAATACTGCAAGAAGATCCACACCAGGGGGCCTTGGGCCAGTCCACGAGGGTGGGGGCGCGCCCCCTGCCCAGGGCGCGCCCCCTACCTCATGGCCCACCTGGTGCTCCACTGACGTACCCCCAGATCCTATATCTTCCGTTTCGGGGAGAGAAAAATCAGGGAGAAGGAATTATCGCGTTTCACGAGATGGAGCCGCCACCAAGCCCTAATCTCTCTCGGGAGGGCTGATCTGGAGTCCGTTCGGGGCTCCGGAGAGTGGAGATCGTCGCCATCGTCATCATCAACCTTCCTCCATCACCAATTCCATGATGCTCACCGCCGTGTTTGAGTAATTCCATCCTAGGCTTGCTGGACGGTGATGGGTTGGATGGGATCTATCATGTAATCGAGTTAGTTTTGTTAGGGTTTGATCCCTAGTATCCACTATGTTCTGAGATTGATGTTGCTATGACTTTGCTATGCTTAATGCTTGTCACTAGGGCCCGAGTGCCATGATTTCAGATCTGACCCTATTATGTTTTCATGAATATATGTGTGTTCTTGATCCTATCTTGCAAGTCTATAGTCACCTACTATGTGTTATGATCAGGCAACCCCGAAGTGACAATAATCGGGACCACTCCCGGTGATGACCATAGTTTGAGGAGTGCATGTATTCACTATGTGTTAATGCTTTGGTCTGGTACTCTATTAAAAGGAGGCCTTAATATCCCTTAGTTTCCAATAGGACCCCGCTGCCACGGGAGGGTAGGACAAAAAATGTCATGCAAGTTCATTTCCATAAGCACGTATGACTATATTCGGAATACATGCCTACATTGCATTGATGAACTGGAGCTAGTTCTGTGTCACCCTAGGTTATAACTTCTACATGATGAATTGCATCCGACGTAATTTCCCATCACCGATCCAATGCCTACGAGCTTTACCAATATTGCTAGCTGCTTATTTACTTTTCCGTTGCTACTATCACAAAAACTACAAAAACACTATTGTTACTTTTATTGCTACTACCGCCACTATCATCTTACTTTGCTACTAAACTATCTTGCTGCAGATACTAAGTTTCCAGGTGTGGTTGAATTGACAACTCAGCTGCTAATACTTAAGAGTATTCTTTGGCTCCCCTTGTGTCGAATCAATAAATTTGGGTTGAATACTTTACCCCCGAAAACTGTTGCAATCCCCTACACTTGTGGGTTATCAAGACTATTTTCTGGCGCTGTTGCCGGGGAGCATAGCTCTATTCTTTAAGTCACTTGGGATTTATATCTGTTGATAACTATGAAGAATTTGAAGGACTCAAAAACCAAGATCTTACCCTCAACTACGAGGGGAGGTAAGGAACTGCCATCTAGCTCTGTACTTGATTCTCCTTCTATTATGAGTAAACTTGCGACACCTACTCCTGCTATTGAATTTGATATGTTGTATGTTCTTGATGATGCTACTTCTGCTATGTATGATGAAACTACCTCTATGCCTGATACTGTGCCACTAGGTGAATTTCTAGATGAACAAATTGCTAAGGTTAGGGACAATGCAAATGTTGAAACTAATGATATTTATGAAAGTGATGATGAAACTACTCCCAATAGATATGAATTGCCTATTGTGCCTGAGGGTTATGTTATGGATGAAGAAACTGCTAGAGACTTTCTTGCTTGCAATGATAGATATGATCTTAAGAAGTTATTAGCTAAGCTGAAAGAAAATTCCTTGAATGCTAGAATGAAACATGACCCTGCTTTTGCTATTTCACCTATCCGTGTCGCTGATAAGAAGTATGAATTCTCTGTTGATCCTGAGTTAATTACTTTGGTTGAATCTGATCCTTTCCATGGCTATGAGTCTGAAACTGTTGTGGCACATCTTACTAAGTTGAATGATATAGCCACCCTGTTTACCAACGATGAAAATATTCGTTATTACTATATCCTTAAGTTGTTTCCGTTCTCGTTAAAGGGTGATGCTAAGACTTGGTTTAATTCTCTTGATCCTGGTTGTGTGCGTAGTCCCCAGGATATGATGTATTACTTCTCTGCTAAATATTTTCCCGCTCATAAGAAACAAG
>LR738711.1:271689925-271692110 GCA_902687465.1 Secale cereale | reverse complement strand
TCTGGAACTGTTGTGGCATATCTTACTAAGTTGAATGATATAGCCACCCTGTTTACCAACGATGAAAAGATCCGTTACTATTATATGCTTAAGCTATTTCCGTTCTCGTTAAAAGGTGATGCTAAGACTTGGTTTAATTCTCTTAATTCTCTTAATCCTGGTTGTGTGCTTAGTCCCCAGGATATGATGTATTACTTCTCTGCTAAATATTTTCCCGCTCATAAGAAACAAGCTGCCTTACGGGAAATATATAACTTTGTGCAAATTGAAGAAGAGAGTCTCCCACAAGCTTGGGGGAGGCTTCTCCAATTACTTAATGCTTTGCCTGATCATCCTCTTGAGATGCATGATATACTTGATGTCTTTTATAATGGACTAACCGATGCTTCCAGAGACCACCTGGATAGTTGTGTTGGTTGTGTTTTCAGGGAAAGAACAATTGAACAAGCTGAATTACTATTGAATAGTATGCTGGCCAATGAAAATAATTGGACACTTCCTGAACCAGCCCCTAAGCCAACTCCGAAGAAAAGAGGTCTTCTATTCCTCAGTCCTGAAGATATGCAAGAGGCAAAGAAATCCATGAAAGAAAAAGGTATTAAAGCTGAAGATGTTAAGAATTTACCGCCTATTAAAGAAATACATGGTCTTGATAACCCGACACAGGTAGTAAAGGTAAACTCTCTTTATAAATTTGATGAAGGTGATATTTCTCGTTATAAGTCTGCTAGCCAATGCTTAGATGAGTTTGACAATTTTATTGTGAAACAAGAAAACTTCAATGCTTATGTTGGTAGACAATTACAACACATTGCTTATATGATTAAACGCTTGAGTGATTATCTGTCTAATGCTAAGGATGAATTGAAACTTATTAGTATACATGCTTCTATGGCCACCACTCAAGTAGAACAAGTACTTAAGGCTCAGAATGATTTGCTCAATGAATTAAATAGTAAGAATAAGGATAATGCAGTTAGAGTTGTAACTAGAGGTGGTAGAATGACTCAGGAACCTCTGTATCCTGAAGGCCACCCTAAGAGAATTGAGCAAGATTCTCAGAGAGCTAATTTAGATGCACCTAGTTCTTCTAAAAAGAAGAAAAAGAAAAATGATAGGACTTTGCATGCTTCTAGTGAACCTGTAGCTCACCCACCTGAGAATCCCAATGATATATCTGTTTTTGATGCTGAGACACAATCCGGTAATGAATATGAACCTAGTAATAATATTAATAATGATGTTCATGATGATGCTCAACCTAGCAATGATAATGATGTAGAGATTGAACCTGCTGTTGATCTTGATAACCCACAATCAAAGAATCAACGTTATGATAAGAGAGACTTTGTTGCTAGGAAGCACGGTAGGGAAAGAGAACCATGGGTGCAGAAACCCATGCCTTTTCCTCCGAAACTATCCAAGAAAAAGGATGATGAGGATTTTGAGCGCTTCGCTGAAATGATTAGACCTATCTTTTTGCGTATGCGTTTGACTGATGTGCTTAAAACAAATCCTTATGCCAAGTATATGAAAGACATTATCACCAACAAAAGAAATATACCTGAAGTAGAAATTTCCACCATGATTGCCAATTACACTTTTGAGGGTGGAATGCCTAAGAAATTAGGAGATCCAGGAGTACCTACTATACCTTGCTCCATTAAGAGAAATTATGTTAAAACTACTTTGTGTGATCTCGGAGCCGGTGTTAGTGTTATGACTATCTCTTTATATCGTAGACTTGACTTGAGTAAGTTGACACCTACTAAAATATATTTGCAAATGGCTGATAAATCAACTGCTATACCTGTCGGTATTTGTGAGGATGTGCCTGTTGTAGTTGCAAATGTTACTATTCTAATGGACTTTGTTATCCTTGATATTCCCGAGGACGATAGTATGTCTATTATTCTTGGAAGACCTTTTTTGAATACTGCAGGGGCTATTATTGATTGCAACAAAGGCAATGCCACTTTTCATGTCAATGGTAATGAGCATACGGTACACTTTCCGAGGAAACAACCTCAGGTCCATAGTATCAATTATATTGGAAAATCTTCAACTATCACTATTGGAGGTTTTGAGGTTCCTATTCCTACTATCAAAAAAGGCATATGACATTCTTATTGTTGGGGACATACATGTCCCCATTGAGGTAACCTAGTGTTATTCGAAAATTCTC
>LR738711.1:271659925-271684925 GCA_902687465.1 Secale cereale | reverse complement strand
ATAGATTCGACAGCAATAGTCCCTCGGACTCGAAAAGTAATAACGAAAATGGCTAATCCAATAGCAGATTCCGCAGCTGCCACTGTTGGAACTAATGAAGCAAATGATTGACCCATCATATCATCCAAAGAAACGGAAAATACCAAAAAGTTCAAATTGACAGCTAATAACATTGATTCAATTGGCATTGACATAATAAGAATATTTCGTCTATTAAGGAGGATTCCCCGAATACCTAAAATAGAGATGATCATAGAAAAAGTGAAATATTTGATAGGATCCGTTTCGGAAACATGGAATGTCAGAGAAATTCAAATTATGTGAGGCTTAGAAAGAAGTCCTGCGTAGAGTCCAGGGAGAGCCTATTTTGGCTTTTGATATAAAAAGGAGAAGAAGGGATGAAACTGTTTAGGGTCCTCCCTAAAATCTCTAATGAACTCCGTTAACGCCTCACTGGAGTAACCATAAAGTTCTAAGTCCCTAACGACTCCCTCCACGACTCCATCAGACAGATCTGGATACTGGGAGTTCTTCATCCAAACCCTCTTTTTCCATTCGACAATCCGATACTGCTCTAAAAGCAGTTGACGGATTTCGTCCAGCCTAGCTCGCTGTGCCTCCTGTTCCTGCTCGACAGCAAGGAAATCAGGCGCCGGCTGATTTACTGAGGGTTCAGAGGAATCTCCACTCTCGAGATAGAGAGAATCTCCACTCTCGAGATAGATACAATCTAGTAAGGCATTCATCGAGCCGGTGCTTTCGGGGGCCGGGACGGAAGCTTCGGCAGGGTTTATAGGCTGCATATGCTCGCCTGCCGCCTGGGCATTCCCGCCGAAAAAAACAAACAAACAACAAATCAAAAGGAAATGCAATATGAAGCGCATTGGCGCTGAAAGCATATAACAAACCCACACCTTGGTAGCCAGGCGTGATACTTCGGATAAACCGGAGTACATATTTGAAGTTAGTTCTCTTCCTCTGTGCATCTCCCTTATGGGTAAATCCCCATAATAAAGAGACAACTTTCGTGTAGTTTGTGATTTGATGTTACTGTTTAGATTTTCTCTCTGAGAGAGATTTCTTTTAATGGATCTCCTCTTGTTCCTCAATCTTCGGAGAATACGGCATTGGATTAGAGAAAGTTCTCTGTTCCGAACATTTCCTGGAAGTAGACGACACGTTTTAAATCTTAATGCTGGCATATTTCGTTGAATCAGTCTTTTTCGCCACATCGCGTATAAAGGGAATCGAACCCAACTCTTCCACGAACCCCCCACGAATGGTCCTCCCTTAATTCAATGAACTATGAGAATTCCTTTGCCTAGTTTTTTTCTTTTCAGTTCTCATAAGTCCTTGATATACTAGCAGAAACTCAATACTTGACCGACTGCGTCACAGTGCTCAGGTAAAGTGGCAGTGGTTGAAAGCGAGCGGAAACGTCAGTGTTTTCTGTGCGTTACGATAGTAGTGGTGAAAGAAAATCCAATTCCAATATCTGGAAAATCGTTTCACTTTGAAAGGAAAGCTAGCTATATGAGATCGAAATCACTCTATCTACGATATTCATTGCACCATGATTGAAGGCCTACGCATCTTCTTTCTGGTATTTTTTATTGGTTGAAGGCTCGCCATCACGGAACATACGAACAATCAACCTTTCGTCATTACTCCTTCGTATCTCTCTTTTCTGTTCGCCGGAAGGGAAGAAGGCGCACCTCCACTAAAGCTTTATCATAGTTCCTTCTCTCACCCGTAGTTCCGTCTTTTTGGTGGATATTGCTAGTTACTCTCTTGAAGGTGAAACTAGGCCTACTACGGAAGGACTTAGTTCGCTAGGGCGGTCAGTGAAACTTGGTAGGTATGGGCCGGGACCCCCCCTGGAGGCTTTTTCGAAAGCTGCCTCCACGTAAGGTACCGGCTCGGTTTGATACACAGCAATTAACAACAGGTATGGTTTGGATAGAGGGAGTAGCGATAGCGATTCCTTGCCGGTTTTTTATGTTGTGAAGGAGGGGTACCTCTTTTTCTAAAGGGTATAAACTGGAGATTATTCCCTTAGAGCTTGTCCAGTACCACCAGTACCGATGGAACTCAATCTCATTTAGAAAACTTATCTATATATTTAAGCAACAGATTTTGCAAAGCACTTTCGAATCTGATGCGCTAGCCGCCCAGCGAGAAAGGCCCTCTTTGTTGCGGCTGTCCTATCCCTTCTGAAGGGTTCTACAAAGCAGGATGATTTTTAGCGCGGGGAAGTCATCAGTGGAAAGAGAGTGGTGACGGGGGATAGAACAGGAGTCTGAGTCTTCCAGTTGATACGAGCTAAAAATCCGGAATCTATGAATCAATTGGGAGTGGGAGGAAGGACATCAAGCAAGAACTTTATCACGAAGGGTGAGGAATGAACGGACTTGGCCAAATGAAGATATAAGCAAATAGCCGCGCACTCCACATTGATCCTTTCCTTTCGTACGAACAGAGGAAGCTTGGATCAACGAAAACCTATAGGGATAAAAAGGGGAAAGATTCCCGACTTTCTATCCACTCTCAGCCAGTCAAGAAGAAGCCGAGAAGATAGAAGACCACTCCCTTTTATTATTAAAAAAAAAGAGATTCTCATGTTCCCTCCTCGGAACATTTTATCACTCCTTTAGGCCAGGTGGCCTCGGTTATTAAAATGTATGTTAAAAAAAGTGCTAATTTAGTTACGTTAAACACCATGGTTTATCTGTAACCAATGACTCCATGTTCATTGCTCTTGCTAATATAGGATCATGATTGATTATAGTTGTTCTAGTTTTTATTATGTCAGTATGCTCAAACTGCGCAAATGTAAAATTGATTTATTGTTGATCTGACTAGGGCATTTCAAAAAAAAAATGGAAAGAGTCATAAGCTTAAATAATAAAACCTACTTTTTCGCCTTGACTTGACAAGAACCTCATTTCCGAGACGAGGACAAAACTCTTGTGAATCGAACATACCTCTATCTTTCAAAGCCTTATTGAGAAGCCGAACCGGAATTCTCTTCTCGTACCTTTGTTTTTTTTAACTACACCGCTATTTCAAATGAAGTTTAAGTTTGTTCGACCGATCTATTTAATCAGTCGCGATTGACAGAGACGAAGCGTCAAAGGTTTATGGGTAGCTGTACTAAATGAGGGCAAAGGATCCTTCTGTGTGCAATTCAAGGTTGAACGCTTTCGGATACGTAATAGAATCTTTGTTTTAAGGCGCGTTTTCTTTACTTTTGACTGCGCTCGTCTCGCCCTAATCTCATGTCCAGGTCACTACGGACGGGAACTCTATTTATCTATGCAATTCCCCATATCCGACGCACTCGACAGCCCTCTTCGCAGCCTTGCTTGCTGGCAAAGCCACCATGGTTGGTTTGCCTTCCTTTGAAGCAGAAATAAATAGCTAGTTTGGCACCTTCCATACCTTAAAAGGTAAGGGGAACTAAAGCTTCGCCCTTCCCCTTTAGGAATGTGATCGGTTTGTTTTTCCGACTTGTATCAGGGCATTACCGTAAAGATAGCCAGCCGCTCCTGGTCCGCTCATTAGTTGATACGGTTCGCATCTTCCCAAAGCCGCGGAGTAGAGCAATTGAGGATGGAAGAAGAGCATGAAGAGCAGTCTAAGCACCTACATTGTTAGGGACCCGAAGCGGATCAGGCTCCTTAGGGAGTGGAAGTGGCTGACAATGGCGCTTTGCCGCTCGCACCGTCTAGAATGGAACATCTCTGGGCGTTGACTGAATCTGTTGATAGTGAGGCATAACCTTAGAAGGAAGCAAAATGCCCTTTCTATGAAGCAATGGTACCAATATGCAAATCCACTTTTTTAAGGATCTAGAGCTGGAGGATCGACCTCTTTTGGATAAGATAGCATAGGGCATGCCCCGCCCACTCTTAAGACTAGGTACCCGTAGACTAGTTTTTACTACTAAAAGAACTTCCCTATGCAATGGTGCTTTCTAGTTCTTATCTGCACCTACATTTCGAATTCACCCTATTCTTGATAATGGGAATCACGAACATATCATACCAAGCCCGCCAAGCGGGAGAAGGGGCGAAGCGAGAACTCAGGAATGAATGAACCAAGAAGGGCATATATTCAAGACAAAAGAATTCTACTCAGAATGTTGATCTTCTGACCACGAAACTGAGCAAGAAGTCCATCCGATAGTGGGCGGTTGGTATTTTGAGATAAATAAGTACTTTTTTATGGGCAGAGGTATAGCTATCAAGTAGAAGTCTTTCGCTGTGACTAGGGATAGGCAGGAGATGATCCCTCGGTTCGTCTGAGCCGGACCGGAGGCGAATACTTCGGATCCTGCATCTGCTTCAGTTGATTAGGTGCAAATGTTCCTTTTGGACCGATCCTACGAATAAGAGGAATTAACAAAGCATTTATGAGACACCATACTTTCAATAGGCAAGGGCCAGCCCGAAGATCAACGGGATCTTTCTCCAAGCTAAGTTTCTACCCCCGAGGGAACCGGCCGCGATGCGTGGGGGTATCGGTGCTGATAAACTCGTCTCCGCTCATCTTACCTGGAAATGGAAATAAATTATGGTAGATTACCTACCTCATCTGAGATGAAGGAATTTCCTACTTAAGATTCATATGCCTATTTTGCTGTTGATGTGGAGGAATTGGTACTAGCCTACTCGATATGTTCCTTGCCTGGTTCGCTATAGGAAGTGCTTTCAGCAAATGAGGAGGGGAATATTCATAGGTATGAATCTTCCGTCAATGGTTAAGGTTGAAGGCAAACCTTCTTTGAATTTTGATGCCTAATGATTTTGCTCTGGTATTGAGAAAGAAACCATGAAGGAGGCCAGGTCACAGGAATGCTTCTTCGGCTTACAATTCTGAGTCAACAACCGTAACTCGAGCACTTAGCCCTAGCTCTTGCTCTTTCCTTCCTTGCAACGGGCTGCCTGTGTGCCTACTAATATTTACTTACCTCAATGGTGCGCTAACTTTAGAACGAGGATTTGCCAAATTCGTATTAGGGGGGGGGGCTATGCAGCAATTCGACCACTGTTACTGTACTAGATATCTCTGGCTTATCCTAAATCAATTCTGGCTTCGCTTCTCTTCTTCCTGGTGATGGATATAGTCTCGATGGCTTTGCCCAAGTATGGCATAAAAGTCAAATAGGATATCCTTCAAAAGGTAATTTAATGTGTGAGCACCTTGCCTCTTTTAGGGAAGGCTATTTACCAAGTGAGTCTGCGCAGCATGCTACGAAACATAAGAATCATTTTGAATCCCATTTGCACCCGGATTCAGCTTCTTTCGAACTAGCAAATGCACTTTCAGAGCCAACAACGGATCGGCTTGGCCCATTCCCCATCTGGGGAAGAAAGAGTACCTAGATCTGCATCTACTAAGTATGCCCTGAAATTCATGTTATGATCCGGTCTTTCCCAAAGCTAGGGCTTCTGCTCCAACTCTTTCAGATCCGACCGATTCAATCTCATATGAGGTAGCAGGTCAAAGATAGGCTATGCCGACCCTTTCAAACTGTTTTTCCATACCAAAAAGCATAAATCCGCTTATGGCATTCACCCGATGCAGACTCGTATGCTTGCTTCGTAGTAACTACCTCGCTGGCGAGAAGGAAGGGCTACTCCTCGATTTGATGGGGTGCAACATAGGATTTCCCCGTACTCAAAGTGAAATGTCTAAGTGCTCTCCCCTTTAGGCTTTGTCTCATTCTATCTCTCGCCATCACTCGATGAAACCTCTACTTCAATAAAAGCTCCTCCTACTACTCCTCCTTATCCTACTCACTCGAAGTTTCGTTGGTCATTTATTGTTTAGCCTAGCCTCTTTGACAAAGTTAGTAAGAAGAAAAAGTTCTATTATCTGTTTTTTAGTTAGTGATGGCAACGCAATCACTCGAGCTTTTGTCGGCCCAGGCCAGACTTGATTTTCAGGTTTTGCTTTAATGAGGGTCCGGATCCCCTGAGATGTTTTACCAACCAAGGCCAGAATGTCATAACCAAATGGACTCAACATTTCCAATGCTCGCCGGCAAACCGTGAAAGTAGTGGCGATGGGGCTCTTGATAGCTACAAGGAAGTCGTCCGCATAACGAGCAGAGCAGATCAGGATGTAAACCCGTCGAACCTTTAGTCGAGACCAGCGAATGTGACTCCCACTCCGTCACTCTTGGAGCACCACATCCTACACTGACGAGTTCAGCCGAACACACAAAAACCAATTAAGCTAGCTAGAAGTGTAGATCTTACTTACAACCCACTTTACTGTTCCTTCTATCCTTCCATATTCCTAAACTCTCAGTTAACTTACTATCTGTTAGTCAGCTTACTGATCATGGTTGCCTTATTTCTTTTGATGCCTCTTCTTGCACTGTGCAGGATCCGTCTGATTGGTCTTGGCCATCGCCGTAATGGGGTTTTTCTGATGGATTATCTACATGTGCCTGCTCACTCTGCTACTGCTCTTACTAGTGTCTCTTCCTCCACTAGTAGTTTTGAGACTTGGCATCGACGCTTGGGCCACCTATGTGGTTCACGTCTTACTAGTCTTGTTCAGAGTGGTGTTTTAGGTCATGTTCCTAATCTAAGTTTGTCTCCTTGTGAAGCTTGTGTTTTCGTTCTAGTAACGAAAGGTCTATGTCACCTTTTTACTTAGTACACTCTGAGGGGACCTGCACCTTAGATTTCTAAAGGTGGCAATGGAATAGATAGAACATAATTTGGATTGATGATTTCTCTCGTTACACTTGGGTTTACTTCATGCGTGCTCGCTCTCAACACCTTGTAACCTGGTTTGGCAAACAGTCTTTACTCAAAAAATGTAACCTACCCTATTCCCTCGGCTGGCACGACATAGAACGGAACTGCAATTGGCTCGGCTGGATCCATTCCCTACTCATTCTAGTTTATAGTCTGGTTTGCGAGCTGCCTTGGGAAAGAGAAGAAGGGATCCCAAAAATAGCACAAGAATCTCATGTATTGGTCCTGGTAAATCCATTTAAAAAACTATCAATCAATAGTATGAAATATTTCATGAACTTACTAAAACTAAAAGGTTCAGGAAGGAAAAAGGTATTACGCTATTTATGAATTTTTACCAATCCTACTTGAATTGCTATTTCACCATAAAAAGCTATTTCAATAGGAGTTCCAATTGTATAGTTAGAAAGAACATAACTCAAATATATTCTAAGTTAAAATCAAGGAGCGATTCGCAACAAAGCAAGAAAACGGATGCGCCCCCTATTTGGCTTTTTGCTTGGCTTAAGGTTTTATTCGGCTTCAATCGCCAACTTAGAATATGTGCAGAAAGGAGTCACTTTAGGCAAAGGAACCAAGCAGATAGGAGAAGCAAGCTAAGGAGCGATCGCAGAGATACTATCGTTGATTTTCACTACATTCTTTGCATTATTTATCCCATACTTCTTCTTTTCTTGTTCCTTCGTATGAATAACAGGAATCCCGGTTCGGATGGTTGACCAACATTATGATTGTGTATGAACTAGGGCTTTGGCTCAACACCAGCTGTCTTTCTTGCCCATCCTTTTGTGGTATCGAAGCTGTTCATTGAGATCCATAGGTTCACGTTACAACCCACCAATAGTCGATTCCAGAGCGGAAGGCGAAAAAGATAGGACGGGGACCCTTCGGAAGAAGGTATATGCCCGTAGTATCTAGAAAATATTCATGGTTGCAAGAGCGAGGTTAGTCATCCTCACCATCACCATCAAATACCGATACTCGCTTTTTCTACAAGCTTGATTTACGAACTCGACCTTTCGCAGGAAGGAAGTTCCGTATACCATCAACGGAGTCAAACCGCTAGAGGGTCACATATATCTAAATACTAGTTCCGATCATACCAGTACTTACTTCCGTGGAGATACGAGAAAGGGGGAGAAGATGCGATTATGTATCATAAATACTAAGGCCAGACAGACTAAAAGGGGCTTTTGGATACGAAGAAGGTTTTCACGTCTTGCTTTGTCCTACTTATAGTATCTTTCCTCCAGCCTATCGAAACTCGTGTTTTTATTAACCAACAACACATGCACTTTGTTAGAACTAAAGAAAAGGTTATTCAATCCACTAGTGCAACTGAAGTGAAGGAATTACCTATTCTGAACCTCCACAAGAAAGAGCTCATAACCACTGCTTGTGAACAGTTCTCCTCAACTGAAGGCGCACTACTGTTACTATCAGTCTAGTCTCTCGAGGGCACTCTTTCGATCTCGAACAAACTTACTTCTCCGGAAGAGAGATATTCAGAAAACCCGATTTCCAGTCCTGTCTTAAGAACCCGACTCCAAAGAAAGAAAAAAGAAAAGCGGACTAAAAGAGAACAACAAAAGAGAGATCACTTTCGACGATTGAACAGCACTTTTATATCCAGATTGGAACTGGACTTGAACCTTCATATCCAGATTTCACTCCACTTTCACTTTCATATCAGGAACGTCGACTTGCACTTTCAATAGTGAATTATTCACTTTCCGGAATTGGCTCATATTCACATAGGCCAAGAAAGACGAATAAGACCTTGAACTCCCTATTTCACGTATAATCGTGAGACTCATAATATCAGTGCCTTGGGTAAATGCCTACCAAAGGGAGAAGATTACCGAACTTTTTTCTGTCTTCTTCGCTTCCTAAAATATTTAGGGAACAGGCTGGCTTTCATGTTCATAAGTTCTCTTTGTCACATACATCCATCGCTTTCGTCTTTCTTGGCTTACTCAGGTGATCTAATTAATGGGCAAGCCCCACTCAAAGCAATTCAGTCCCGGAGCTCTTTCTTCTAAATGCGGATTCAATAGCACCGGTGACGAAAGCAAAGGATATTCAATCCACTTGTCGTCTTGTGGGCCTGCTTCTTTCCGTTCTTTCTCTTCTTTTGCAGAGGTGTGTGTTGCGCCACGCATACAAATCGTTTTTTTAGCCAAAGGGTGACTTTACCACTCGCTTCTGGTTCCAATGGATATGGGTTAGATGGATGGAGTCTTCCTTATTGAAGTGGGCAAGGCAAGCAGCTCCTCTCGAATAGGCTGATCGGTGATACGTGATTTTGGAATAAAAGCTAGACGACTCAGCCCTCTTCTCATCTCAAAGCTCGACCTCTGCCACTACTACTGCTTCCCTAGCCAAGCCATACTTCTCATTCTTTGCTTGAATCCATAAAAAAACAAATTCCGTCGAGTTTCCTTGCATGGGTTGATTGACCTTGAAGTCCATATATAGATTCCCGTAGTTCATCTCAACTTGACCAACCATTGAGAATGGAACAAATAGGGGAGATGGAATTCTTCTATATTGTCTTTCAACCCTTGCTCTTGCCTTGGCTTCGCCTTCCACCTTCAGCTAAGCACCTAACCCGTGGGACGGGACCTTCGGTCTAGCCTTTGTTCGGGTATGGGACCGACCTGGGATTCTTCCATCCGAGTGAGTACCGCCCTTCTGATTTGGTTTGAGTACGGGACCGACCTTCTCTTTTGTTTGTAATTGGGCTTGCCCGAAACAAAGGAACTTTGGTGTGAGAACCCACCCGAGTTGGTAACCCAACGTTTTCACCTACGATTTCTCCCTCGTCTTCTTTGCCTAGCCTTTCGCTTCTTTCTTGTCTGATCTTAGATTTCACTGTTAGGAAATAGGGCATTACCTGTCACTCCGCCTTTCTAAGAAGGCCTTTCGCTTAGTTGTCCTTTCAACTAGAACTTCCCTTTAGCAGTTCTGGAACATCTATAGTATGCTTGAATGTCGGCAATTTTTCTATATTCTCTTCCTCCTCGTCCATTAGTTCAGTTCCTTTCCTTAGTGAAACCTGCCCCCCTCCATCTTTCGAGAACAACAAGAGGGCATTCTCAAGCAGGCGTATTCTTCTTCACTTCCTAAGAAGGCATTTTCTTGCTAACAAGCCATTCTGGCAAACAAAAGAGCTACTTCTATCAAAGAGGAGCAAAGGCTAAGCGGAACTCCTCCCTTCGTGTCTTCTTCCTTTCCAAGCTTGTTGCGGGGAATCTGGGCTCTTTTTCAGCCCCTAAGGACTGCTACTTTGATGAATGAGGCCTTACGGTCTTAATTCCTAATGCTACTCCTACTGCTATTGCTATTGTTACTGCTTTTGGGAATTGGCATCTTTCTTCATAGGGGCCTAGCCAAGGAAAGCTTTCCCATTAAATGAATGTGCTTGCGTACTCTTCGATTCCTGCGGGAAGTGTGGGACTAATTGAATTTCATTCTTGTCTGCTAAGAGAATTATTCTTCCTTACAGCTTGCATTCGATGCATCCACCGTACTAAGAGCTCCTTCTTGAAGAACCGATTCTGTAACAACCCCAAAGGCGAATCTATCTAAATAAACCTAAAACTCCCATTATGATTTGAGATTGCCTTGCCGTTGCGCCCCTTGCCTTTCTTACTGGATTTCTAGTTGATGGGGAAGGCTTGGCAAAGAAGCTTGTGTCGGAAGAGAAGTAAGAAGGTTTACTATTGGGATAACGAAGATATGACCATATTTCAGATCGATTTTCAACAGACGAGATCGGATAGTAGAATAGAGAGAAGGATTTGCTGCTTTCTTAAAATGATAGAGAGTCAGGAGAGGGTCTATGTTAATAGAGCTCTTTAGATAGGGAGAGGAAAGACGTAACTAGACCGCGGAAAGAATAGAATCTTTTACCGCTACATCCGCTGGAGAAGAAAACTCAGCAAAGGAGATTCCTATCCTTTCTCTAGTTGAAGACTAATCTGGATATTCCCGAAGATGCTTGACTTCGAGTTCTTGGAGTGACAGCTTTCTTTGTAAACAAGGGTCCCTTACTCTATTACTTTTCCACTTCATTGATCTAAAAGAAGTGACAGAAGAAAGCTACGGGCATATACCCCTGCCCCGGGGGAATAGGTGCCACCTCAACAGCTATATTCTAAATCGTTAAGCCTCGCAACCCTTTCCTTTGTATCGGACCTTTCCCGCTTTCCTTACTTTCCTTCCTCACTCAAACTTAAAAAAGTCCTTCCATGAATCTAGGGAAGGAAAACCACCTCTGACTTCACCAAGTCTCCCTTTCTTTGGTCGAAGGCTTCAGGTCAAGATCCTTTTTCCTATCTATTGAAGATGCAAAGAGAGATGCTTCTTCCTCTTCAAGTTGGAAGTGCAAGAAGAAATGCGGTAAATAGGAGTTCCATCTACCACGCACTCGCCCCACACTCCAGCTAACTTCAGCATCCATACTCAGCTAGGAGGAAGGTGCCGGGGACACTATGAACACACATGTACTTGGTTGACTTCACGTCCCGTCTCACAACCGGGTAAGATCAAATAAACAAACAGCTTGCTTGCCCAATCCCTATTGAGAGGATTTCTTGAGCTTGAACTTCCTTTTGTAGCTCCGCTCACAAGGACTTCTTTTCATCCACAATGAAGCTTATACCACCACTTGGTCAGTAAGGCCTGATTCAAAAAAAGATCAATCACCCCCTTCCCTACTTCAATGGAAAAGGGGGAATCGCCCTTTCACAGCCGCCCCTCCACAAAATTGATACCTATCCTTTCGCCTAAGATGATCACGAACGAAGACAGAGAATTGCGTAGATAGGAGGAGGAAACGAACCAACCCGAAAAAACAAACAAAAGGGAATGAGAGAAATGATCGGAACGATTGAGGAAAGAAAGAGAATGGCGGCCCCTTTCCTTTCGCCCAGGGGGCATCGTCGTCGGGGACAGGCTTCGAGGGTTCTTCCATATCTAGATATAGAGATAGATGATGATAGATATCTAGATCTTTCTATAGATAGATCCTTTGAGAAATTTCTATTGATCCGCTTTCAAGATCTATGAACAAGAGAGATCCAAAAAATCTCCATGTAAAAAAAAAGAGATGAATAGATAGGGCTGAGCCGATAGCAGGACTGGGTACGATGATGGGGCGAGAGAGGGAAAAAACCCTTCGGGATGGATCGGGAAAAGTGACCTCCGGCTCAGCCCACGACTTCCTTCCCTTCGCATAGCTCAGGTGACTCCCTTCCCCCTTTTTTCCCAGAATGAATTAGCCCGACACGACGAATCCTGCCCTCCTGTCTTTCTTTCTCATTGAATGAACCACTGCCTGGGACGCCCCTATGCCTATGAATTCAATGATTTAAGGGCCCCGGGAGGAAACTTCGGAAAGAAAGCCTACTGGTTGGTCTGGTTGTCCCCCGGCGGTGCCCGGGCGGGCCTCGGTTCAATCTTGCCGATTCTACCTAGACATGGCTCAAAATGAAGGGGTAAGGCCAAGTGTTCTTAAAACAAAACTCGAAGTGCACACTTCGGAGCACGGTCTTCCGTTAGGTCCTTTACGGACGACGAAAGCCCCTTGGCTATACTCTACTCTTCGCCTCCGGCTGTTCTGTTCTTTTCTTTTGGCTCGGCGGAGCTGAGCTGGGTTCCATTACACTCTGTAGGAAATGCATAGACAGTCCACGCAGCAAACCGAGGCCCTGCGTGCGCCGTACGTACCGCCTACGAATAATAGGTAGCCCCACCCCAGGCAGAGTTTGTGAGCCGTGTAATAGGCGACCATTTCGCGCGGTTCGGGGGGCACTTGAATAAGCCGCCGGCACCCGGCTGCGTCTTTACCCCTATCCAATTTTTGGGCCAATTCCCCCTTCGTACTACCAAAAAATGAGATTCTTGCCGAATCCGAGTTTGCTGCCCCAACCATTACAAAACTAATACCTATTCTGTTTAGTACTTCAGGTGCTTCTCTAGCGTATAATGTAAATCTCGTAGCGGATCAATTCCAACGAGCCTTTCAAACTAGTACTTTTTGTAATCGACTCTATAGCTTCTTCAATAAACGCTGGTTCTTCGATCAAGTTTTGAATGACTTTCTAGTCAGATCGTTCCTGCGTTTCGGATATTCAGTCTCATTCGAAGCTTTAGACAAGGGTGCTATTGAGATATTGGGCCCTTATGGTATCTCGTACACATTCCGACGATTGGCCGAGCGAATAAGTCAACTTCAAAGTGGATCTGTTGTGCGAAGAGTGCGTTATGAACCGTGGCCGCCTACCTGCTTTGGTTGGTGGGGGCGGCTCCTCCGTTGTGGGTAAACGGGAAACCCGACTCTACGAACCCGAGGAAAGGCTGCACAGCTTCCGTAGGGGCGTTAAGACCGGAGCTTTTTGTAGTGCTAGCAGGAATGCAAGTGAATGAATCCAATCCCATCCCCTTTAAAATCGGCGAGGTAATACCTTATTGAAGTAGGGCACGCTACGGCAACACAGGACTGACGGGGTGGGGGCTTGCTGTCTACTTGGCGAGCCTTCACTGCCCCGTTCTGTAACTTCCCTTCTTTCGTCCGTCCACGAGGCAGTCAAAAGAAAGAGAGAAAGGGGCGGCTATAATGCAGGAGTCGTGGCGGTTGTATGCCACAAGGTCCCTATAGACAAGGGGACAAGTGAATCATCGCTTTTGGGCGCAGGCAGCCCTCTACCATCCATCCCATTGCATTCCTCTCGTAGAGTACTGTACCGTCTCAGACCAGATACATCTATGGAAAGAAAGGATTTCATAGAAAATCTGCATTTTTCTATTTTTTTTATCCCCATGCATTCCGTTATTCCCGTAACTATGGATTGATTGTCCCTACCTAACTAAATGGTAGTGGTCTAGGGAGCGCAATTGCTAGAGCACGGGAGAATGAAGAGTAATGATTTAAGCAAGAGCAGCCGGACGGACTACTATAGTTAGTCTAGTGACTACTATAGTCTTTTCTTTCTTTGTAGTTAAGTAATAATGTTTGGTATAGCAGCCTTTCCGAGCGAGTCTCTGGGATCTCCTGTAAACCCCCATGATGTGGTAAAGGGAGGATATTAGGGGAAGCAGTGAGTGGAGATTCCCCTGCGGAGAGCCGGATGAGGGGAGACCCTCACGTCCGGTTCGGAGGGCGGGGATATCCCGACCCTACTATCATTATGCCTTTGCAATGTTACTTGGTTCAACTCCATTTGTGACCTTTTCTCGTATGTGGGACTCTCTATCTTCTTGGGTAGATTCTAGATCGTCTTTCATTTTGTTAGTGAGTAGTTTTCTTATTAATAAGTCAAGTCAAGAGTAATAAGAGAACTGTAGGAGCTTGCCAGGACGGCTTGGTAAGCAAGCTACCTGTTATGTAGGCGCCAACTCCCAGTTCTTTCTCTTCTTTCTTTTTGATTTTTTATTCTCGTTTTTTTTACTAAACATATAATCTCCTTTCCGGGGAAGGGGTAACATAGACGGAGGCACATGTAGACAGATACAGACTTTTTCAATCTTTTGCCTAAGCGAAGTAGTTGATCCCTCCGAGGTAAGGGCGAATCGAGACCGAAAGCTACTAATAAAATAGCATAATCTGAACACATAGCTGAACACATAGTTTAAGTAGAAACTGTTAAAGCTCCCTGGTCTCGAAACGGCCGGCTTTGGTTCAGCTCTCGGGGCCACCTTACACACTAATAAAATCGTCAGCTTCCTTCCCCACTCATCGCCCTCACTTTAAGACACAAAATCCAATTCGATTCAAAGATCGGAATCATACCTCCAGCGGGCAAGGTCGGCTCAAGAAATGGAAGTTGTGAGATGGAAAGAAAACCACGAAAAAAGAACTGAATTAGGGATCAATCCATACGCGGCTTGCCTTCTCCCCTTCCCCATAGTAAGCCAGCCAATAGTACCCTAACTTAAGAAGTTCTCTTAGCTAGCGCATGTCCATTAATGTGACCACCGCATGCTCCTGCATGAGTTTCATGAATGGTTTGTTTTCGAATCCTATCTCTCTAGGGAAAGGTATCTTTTTTCAATTCGAACAACGGTATCCCTACCTGGCAAACTATCCTCGTTTTCGAAGTCCCTAGTTTTGTCCTCTGCTGTAGTATTCCGGTTAGTAGACGGCTTCCTTCATCGGAAATCTAGCCAGTGCTTTCCATTAGGTGTGCAACGAAGGATAGCCTTGCTTTTCTTCTGATTCTGATTCAGTCCAAAGATAGAGACAAAAGAAAGGTAATTATTGAATCGGACTTGGCTTCTTTTTCGGCATGGGCAAAGGTTTGGCAATTCCACCATTAGCAAAGGTTTAATCGGTTGACGGTATCCTTGGCGAAAGGCACCTGGTGAGAGTAGCTGCTGCTGCTGTGCTACCTCCAACTATGAAGTTCAGCACATGAACAATACAGAGTACTTTGTTTCCAAAAACAATACAGAGAACAAGACCACAAGAAAACAATTTACAAGAACTACTTTTAGGCAGCAGCATCTGGACAACAGGCTTAAAAGCTTCCAGAAAAATGATAGCACAGATAGCCGAAACAATTTTCCTAATATTTCTTTAACTTGACCTTTTTGCAGTACATCTAACAGCATATAGGGGAATGCCTTTTTTATATTACATTTGCACCAAACCAAGCTATTCTTAATACTAATTCCTTTGCATAGATACTTTCCAAAGTGCTGAGAATAGCAACAGAGAGAAAACGCTGCAGAAGATATCACAATTGAATTACTAACCTGGTACTTGTTCATAGATTTTCTAGCATCTTCAATAAGCTTTGATTCTTACTCAAGTAGTTTGGTTTGTAGTGTAGTTTTTTTTCTTGACTCTAGTAGTGTAGTTAGCATGCCTTCCGTTCCTTGCTTGCTTATGCACTTTTTAATTAAAGACGACCTTTCAATTCATTATTGACTGGATAAAGTAGTATTAGTTAATATACGCTGATTCAGACAAATCAAAAATAAGAGACAGTCTTTTTCGATACTGTATGCTGGGACAGACCTGTAGGTGAGCACAAGCACAGCCAGCCTTCCACCTCTTTATACTTATGTTTAGCAGTGTACCTGGTCTTACTTCTTTTTCAGTTTACGCTTGTGTCCCAAGCTTGCAAGTTCGAAGAAGAGTATTGTATTGACCTGAATCAAGTTGTTTGCCTACCCGCCGTTATGTCTTAGCTAGGAATGAGCTGTGAACAAAATCGAAATAGTTGTTACTTGAGTCGATAATGACTTTGTGTCGGTTTGCTATTTTCTATAAATTGGACTGGTACCATGTATTGTAACATAAGCTTTTGTATAAGAGCTGAGATGTAGTTAAGATTACACTTGATCCTCTCTCTGTTTTGTTGCTTCCTTCCATTATCTCCAACAACTGGTATCAACACTAGGAACCTTCACGGTCAGGGTTGATTTTATTAGACCACTATGAACACTTGTAATTGGTTCTTTCTACTTCAGGCATGGTTCTCTCTAGTTAGTGGAAGAGTGTACAACATAGGGATTGGTATCAGTCACACATTTAGGAAAGAAAGTGAAAGGGGAGGGCAAGAGCGGTTCGAAGGTCAATGAAATGATAAAAAACCACCAGGTCGAGTTCGCTTCTCCCTTCCTTTTGGTGTTTAGGATGTGAAGTTGATATAAGAAGAGAGGAAAGGGGAACTGCGCTAAATGGATAATTTCATCCTGGTGATGGGCTATTCCAATGGGCATGCATCTGAGATATGGGCTTTGAGCGTAGGAACGCCCACCTTTACAAGAGCTCAGTTCTAAGATTGTTTGCGCGCAGGCACCACTACTATTCTGTCTTATCTTGTTATGCATCCGGTCCTATAAATCTTTTTTTTTCTGACCGGAGGAATAGAAATAAAAACGTCACTTCGCTCGCCTTGGGGGACCTAATTAGGAGCTGATTGATTTCTTTAATAGATATGAAGATGCCTTGAATGAACCCAAGCAAGCCGAAATAGAATACTATAAGTATGAAGTGGACATCTATGGTTTAATTGGAAACATCTCTTTTCTATTTAGATTTTGCCAGTGCCTCCCTTTGTGGCAGAGCGAGCGCCTTGACTAAGATAGATTGACTCTTTCATTCTTTTTTTTTATTTTATTCTGGTTCCAATCGTTTGAGGAAAACCCCCTTTGGCATCAATGAAACTCTGTTATATAGGAGTTCAAAAACCTCATTTCGTTTGAGAGATAGTGGAATTTCTTCTTTCAACACGTACATCGACGAGGGTGTCGATGACTTGAGTGAGGAATGGTCATGTGCTAGAGGCCGTACCTTTGGAGTAAGACCTCAACAAGGGGGTGTGCAGTTTAAATGTAAATGACGAGCATGGAGAGGCCAAGGTCATTTGTAATTAGGTGTGGCTGATGCAAGAAGACTGGCGAGCTGTCCATGGTGAGAAAAGTTGTGATGCTACTGCAGGGGGCATCCTGGTGTAGTTGAGGGCGCAGAACTTCTGTGCGGGTACAACTGGCACTTAAAAGACCTTCCGTGTAGATGAGTTCTCTTGAGTGAGACTAATCGAGTTACGAAGAAACCTTTGCGATGGTGCTGTGCAGTTGGGTTCTCTATGGAGGAACTTCGTTGTGGGGACCAAGGGGTCTTCTTAAGAAGAGTTGCTTTGATGAAAAGAGTGTAGCCATGATGGCAAGTCAAGGTGGGGCCCTGTGAAGGCAAGCCTTGTGTATGTTGGCGTGATGACGAGAGAAAGGAAATGACCAGGAACAATAGCTGTCCGTAGCACACCCTGCAATGACTTCGACCAGCGGACCAGCCTATCCAATACCCTACGCCATGACCTTAGAAGTTCGTACCCCATGATATTCAATGACACCCGTAGACATTTGATCATTCATACCTCACAGTACGCTTTCTTTCTTTTTTTTGGACTTTGAATTCCAAGCGAAGGAAGCTCAGTGAAAGATAGACTGGGATTTGACAGCAAGAAGAAAGCAATCATAGTACGCGGCACACACCGCTGACGAATGAGATTGACGTCCCAAACCAACACAGGTTCAAGACTAAGTGCAGAACCAAGAATGCCGTGGATAGAAAAGTGAGTGCTTCCTCAAGCTTCATGAAGGAAGGGTCCAAGGACCTAAGCGACAACCTCTACGAAAAAGAAAAACCTATATATAGATAGTGGTATGTGTTCGCTGACACTAAATAGACTTGGCTCGGGGCAGAACTGAGTGGCTAGGCTAAGTTCCCTAGTCTTCTATTGGCCTACCCACCCCTACGACATGGAGGCGCTTACCCTTCTCCAACAAGCGTTCCACCACGCGGCAATTGATTACCGCTTTCCGTCTCAATCCGTTCCAGACCAAGCCCCTTCTCTGATCGGGGGAAGGTCATTCTAAAACATCAGATCTCCCATTGATGCTGATCAAAAATCAGTTTATCCACCTAAAATATATGACAGGTAGCAAAAGATTGGATGCGTCAACGAGAGATTGTATATCATTTCTCAACACCACCTCGGAGGAAAGCGTTGGAAGGATTCCTTTCAGAGCGTAAGAACCACCGAAGAGCATGGGATTGGTATTTCTTTTCTGGGAGTTTCCAGTTCTTGATCACTAATAACGTTTCGATCATTCCTGTTGACCTTCCATGACCATAGGTTGGTTTCATCACTAGAGCTTCTGTTCAATTCTTTACATACCTTGATGGGAAGGAAAACTCCACTTCAGATGGGTTAAAGGTTTTCCAATTATGCCTTGCTTACGTTCTCAACTGGATCACTTTAATATCGTTCGACTCATTGTCATCAGAGAAAGATGTGCAGTAGGAGAATTGACTTCGGATCAGAGCAGGAATCGAAACCAAGGAAAAGCTTCATTCCCGTGCGGTTTCATTAGTACTACATCTATAGGCCACTACTTCACCACTTCACTGGAAAGTGCATTCTCAATTGTAGCAAAGTTTCGTAACCACTAAAGCGCATTCTCTCCTTTACTCTTATTCCGGCATGGATCCCGCTGAAGCATCTAGTTTTTGGTCATTTCCAAATCCTGTCTTTCTCACAAGATAGAAAGCTGTTTTAGCTAGGAATGAAGTTAGCTTGACCTTTTTCATTGAGAAATGATACCTTAAGTATCAAATAAGTCAGTTGTTTTGTTTTTTCATTGAAATATGTTTCACCACGAAAAGAAGAGTTCAAATAATAAGATAAAGAGCACAAGAAAAGGAGAGTTTATGTCATGATACCAAAAAGAAATAGCAAGAATCTGAAAGAAAAGATGATCTCCCAGAAGCGGCCCAATAGACCTGTCGAGTGCAAATGTTCCTGCTCCAGAGCTATATACTGAGGAACAACTAAGGAGATCACCTCCAAGAAATTAAGAGGCTTTATTCCCATCTACCTCTAATCAAGAAGCTGATCCAGCTGATGGTGAGCTGCCCGCACGGTCTGCTTCTCTTCACCCCACATCGGCTGAAGAAGAAGCATCTGAAGCCGAAATAGCAAACACTGGAGCAACACCACAAGACACCTCTGAACAAGCTGCTGTAGTTCAGGAGAATGAAAGGTCAACTCAACCAGTCTCTCCTCCTTCTCCTGCTGATGAAATATCATATGAAGGACAAGCAGCAAATGCAGCACACTCTCATCAACATGAACCCACAAGTCAGCCTGATGCATCTTCTAATGATCAAGAGGCTCAGATGATCTCAGTTGCTGAGCATGCTAGCTTGCCAAAGTGTTCCTCAAGCTTAGCAACTGAAGATCTTCACAAGATGGACAAAGCTTAATTTACAAGGATAAGAGGAGAAGACCCATTCTCAAATGAAGATGGATCAGCAAAAGAGAAATCCTGCCCAGACCCACGTTTCCATGATATGTTGCAATTCAATACTTATCATTCAGTCTACTCCAACAAGAAACTGGTTCCGCACAGATGGGCAGATTGGTCTCACATCAGCAAGCAAGAAGATCTGAAATCAGTCATTCCCTTATTTGAGTCCTGCAAGCTTACTCAATTTTATGGATTTCAGCAGAGATATGATGAGAACATCATCAGAGAATTCTATGCCACTCTCTACATCCCTGAGGACAAAATGAAGTTGTTTTGGATGTTCAGGGGTTTCAAGTTCTCTTGTAATGCTAATCGAGCTAGTTGGTTCGTCTTGCGAAGAAAAAGCAAGGAGCTAAATGTGTTGGGTCTTATAGTAAAGAAACAAAAAGAAAGAAGAGAAAATGGCGCAAAATAGGAAGCTTAGAAGGGAAAATACCAAAAACGCATATTAAAATACATCAAAAAATGCACATACATAGGTACCCACGGAATAGGCAAAAGCGGCTGGCCGGTCAAATAATGAAAATGAAATAAATAATACATCTGCATTTGATAATACATCTGCATTTGAAAAAAGTTCAAGTAATCCATATTAGCATTAGCGGCGACAAAATAAGGAATATGAGAATCAGGGTTGGAGGGAGGAGGGGAATTGTGAGCTTCCTCCAACTCCATGTAATTCGAACTCACACTTTCGACGCTCAAAGCCGGCCCGTTGACCGAATTTGGGTATGACGACGAAGGGTCAAATTCAACAATCATTCCGTCCATTGATTCAGGAAACAAAAAAGGATCCATCCTGAAAAACCATCTTTTGAAGCTCTGCTCCCAAAAGAGAAAGGGAGACTTTTTTATAGGTCGGCGTTGGTTTTTCCAACGAAAAACAAGAACATTCTTTCACGAACTTCCATGACAAAATGCTAGTTGCCTCGTAACGCATACACTGGAGCGTTTGTCCCATCGACGAAGACTACTTACTATACGCGTTTTCTGAAGAGCAACAACGGAAAAAAAATAGGTGAACCTGGATACCATACTATTAAAGATAAAGATACAGACTAACAAGAAATCAAGGACCTCGTGAGTACTACTTAGGCAGTCGGCCTCATCAATTAGTCATGCCAATGAGATATCAAGCCCTCGATTCCAACGGGGCTACGGACAAGAAAGGTCCTTTCGAGATTCTATTTCCCCTTGGGTCTATCAAGCTGAACAGTTCGTGGGGATATAAGAAGATCACACTTAGACAACTGTCTACACTACCTCTTTAATGATCCGGATTCCATGACGCATAATTCATCTGTCCATATATATTCCAAATTTCATATTCATCACCATTTCAAATCGGGCAAGGAGAAGTCATCGTGTTGGTTCTAGGATGGAATGATCTTTTGATCCAAAGATGCCGGTGCTAAAACCTCTTGTGTCTCTTTTAATAGGACCGCGAAGGCAAGAGCATTGAGGAAGCAAGGATTCTCCCATAACTAATTAATGCGGGAAAAAAACAAGATTTCACTGAAAATTGGAATGCCCTATCGACAGGGAATGCTGGTACCACCTACGGTGCTTGATAGTCTTCAATCCAGACGGTCTCGAGAGTACCTTGACCCATAGCATAGGGCTTGATGTGGCTTTGGGGCTCCCCATAAGGTAATAGAATAGGTAGTTCAGGCACCATCATCAATATGTTGCTGCTATTGAATCCGGTTTTGAATCAAGCAGCAAGAGTCCGACCTCAGGGTCCACCATAGAAAGGCATTCCTCAGTCCCAGAATAGCATGCATACGGGAGCCATATTCCAATCATGTGAGCAGACTTCTTCGATAAGCAAGCAGTTGCCATCGGAAAGTTAGATTTGGTAAACAGAAGTGTTTACTCGACAATAAGCAATAAGCAGAAGTGGGAATAAGATTGGTAGCGGGAAGTGATAACTCTTTCTTTGCAGTCTTTCTACTCGGTATCGAAACTCGGATCTCTAGTCTGGAGAATGGCCTGTCTTTCGTATCACAGGTCTTGCGTTTCTGGTCAGGCTAAGGAAGTCGCGGAAAACGAGGCCTGAAGAGAAGTCCACGCGTGATGACCAATATTCATCAGAACCCTCCCTCGGTCAGCGTAGTGCCAGCAAGGAATAAATCAGAAGGGCAAGCAGGTTTCAATCATTTGTTTTTAGCATCTCCACTATAAAGAGTAGAGAGAAAGAAGCCTTTCGCATCTGGAAAGAGGACACCCACTACTACTTATTATCTTAGGGGCTTGCTTCTTGTGAAGAACTAAGGCAGCTCAAATGAATGCTCGCCTACTCATGTAGCTGTCTCTTCTTATTTTATTGCGTAATATGAATTGTAAATGCTGAAAAATTATCTCTCTATAAAGTAAAAAAAAGAAGAGTTGTCAATTCGGTAAACTCATTAAAAAAAAGAAATGAACAGTCTCACTATTCGATGAACTAGGGTGGGCCAGGGAACTCGTAGCTTATGCACGCGCACGAGGCATGAAAAAGGAGGAAAGTCATTACATAGGAAAGGAGCACACGCCATAGAGGAATTATCATGTTATGCCTGGTAAAGAAGCACACTGACTTCAGAAGAAAGAAAAGAAGTCATCCCAGTCATCTACTATTTTCTGCCACTCAAATCCTGATGGATTGAAGAGGAATGGAGCGAATAGCCAAGTGATAACCAAGAACCCTGAAAGGGCGCGGGAAGAGCCCAAGGTTATCCCAATTCCTATGATCCTCGTAAAAAGAGAGGATGGATTGAGATACCCCTTTGCTAACTCCATAGTTAGGAGAGGTGCGTCTGCGGTGAGCATAAGAAGATTGCCCTGATAATTGAATTCCGGATCCGCCGGGGTGAGTGATTTTCTTAGGACTGTCAAAAGAGCTCAAGTTTGGCTGATAGCGAACTCCACCAAACGTGATACCCTCCCCAATGGGGGATTGACCCGAGTATTTAGTCATATTCTTCTTAGGAGGCTCCCTTCAGCTTGTGAATCTATTCTAGGATCAATGCATATACTCAGACAGGTTCGATCTGGCTTAAGCTTCAATCCGTCTAAATAGTGTAGCGAGGGACTGGATAGAATTTCCTATTTGGATACCAAACCACGATCAAAGGTTGTAGCTAACGGCTTTTTAGTTAAAGCGCACTAATACGATACGAACTTTCTTCCATAGGCCGATATGCTCATACTAAGTGCTGTAATCTCTCATTCATGCGCATTAAGGAAATTGTAAAGAAGAAAGTCAAACGCTCTACGCCTCGTCGAATAAGAGTGTTTCCGGATCATATCTATTCTTCTCGGGTACTCTTTCTTAATGAGAAAATCATAACTTGATCCGATCTTTATGTCGCACAGTGGTGTCCCAGGCTAGGGCTGCAGGTCCAGCATAAGAATCTAAACTAAAAAAGTATGTTTATGTGGTCCATAAATAATGGTGACAGAAATCCCTCCTACTGCGCCTCAACTTGAACTGGAGCGTCTCTAGGTATTGAATTAAAGAACGGGTTTCGCTTTGCTTTGGGGGGAGTCCTGATGGGGAGATATGCTAGCAGGTAATGGCTCAGCTTCTACTTAAAAAGCGTTTTAAGCGGGTTTCCTTATTTATTTGCGGGTCTCTCGTACAAGATTCTATCAGTTACAGCGGATTCAAGGGATGGAGCCAGATCTACTATCCGCTTGCTGTCCCTAAGCTGATAATTGCCCGAGCCTATTTGTTTTTTTCCGGGGAGGGGCACATAGCGATAGATACTTTAGAAACCTATCACTAAGAAGCGGGCTCACTGAAAACCAAACTGTTCGTATTTCTTTAAAACGCTGCTGCCCTAGTCGGGGGTCTGTCTATAGAAGAAGGGAATCTAGAGGAAGAAGCAGCTCCCCGAAGGAATCCTTCTAACTACCACCTACCTACCTCCCGCTTTTGTTCGGACAAGGCGAGTTTCCTAAGATTCACCCACCGCGGATACACTAAGCGTTCTTCCCGTTGGTAAATCTGATTCTTGCAAATCAACATCAGACTTAGAAGCTTCATGGGGTCTGGTCTCGCCATTTGGCAATTTAAGCCAAACAAAATACAGTACAGAGGTTATAACCAATACACAAGCAGGCGTGAACCAGTCAGAAATTAGAATGGAGAAGTAGACACAGAAGAGGAGGTGTTGGGACAGTATCGATAGCCGCCTTTTCACTTATTGCTAGGAGTGATTGTGAGAGAATACATAACATAGGTGAAAGCCAAAAGGCATATATGACCCGCTCAGCCCAATGGAAGTGATTTGAAACTGACGTTTCTTTAGAATTTGATTAAGAATAAGAACATAGACCGGCTTCTAGAAAAAGAGACGTGCCCTCTTCTCTATCTGTAGATTCAGGAGCAACATGCTGGTTCCTTTTGTCATAATACCTAACGGCTGTGGGCAGAATGAATGAAAAAGCAGATGAAAGACACTATACATACCAATAGAATGAGAAATCTAGAATAAAGCTAGGTGACGTCACGGCATTTGAGAACCAATTGCTTCTTTTGCTTTTCACCAACCTTCATGTACAATCTTATTTCGTATGGGAGTACAGCCTATCGTAGGCCCAGCAAAGGCAAGACGGAAAGCAAGCATTAAGTGAAGAAGCAAGGTCCAAACAAAGTAGTGAAAGATTGACATTGAAAAGCTTCTCCATGTCTATATCTGTCCGATGGACCAAGTTCAAAGGAAACGGCTTCTCTACTGCATCAAAAAACCAATCCAAGCCTGAAAAGGAGAGTTGCGGTTAACGATTCCTATAAATTGAGAAAGAAGCATGTTCTTCATGCCCAAGGATAAAGTAGATGGAACCAGTTCTCTAACCTTCTTTTTGTAGCAGATACTGCATAAAGTTTACCTGCCTTGTAAGGCTTTTGTAGGATTAATCCAATTTTCTTTTTCTCGTTCTATCTCAGAGTATCCATTCATTCGATCTTGCTATCCGCTCTCAATTGAATCCCTTCTCTGTTGTCGACAGGTGTGTCCGCATCAGGACCAGAATCACGGTCTAGTACCTCCGTACTCGAATACCTCCTACTTTATTAATTAGGAAGTGAAGTAGGGAAGTGTTTCCTATTCAAAGTACAGTGCCTTTGGTACATTGGTGCATTGGGGATTTCCAGGTAGCAGGTCGGTTGAGTGAGGGCTCCATCCATAACAGATATAGCTAGCGCACAGGATCTCCCTTCTGCGAACAAAAGGACAAAAGAGCCGGGTCGGGCGTTGATTCGCCGTTGCTATCAGTCGGTCTACTCGTGCCTGCTGCTTACTTTCTCGATCGATGGAATCGGTGATTCAAAAACCTAACATCCGTAAGGAGTCTCAATCGTAGCTCACTCGTTGCCTTACTCTCCCACAAGATCACACTAAATACAATAGGTG
>LR738711.1:271573179-271658925 GCA_902687465.1 Secale cereale | reverse complement strand
CTCCTGCTACTCCGACCTACGCTTCTCACATCGCATCCTTGGTCCTTAAACGACGGTATATTCTTTTTTCCGGGTTCTATGAGCGTAAATGGAGACACTTCCCCCTTCTTCGACATATGAATATGCCTCGCCTCGAAGATAAAGAAATCCTGAGTAAGGAGAGAGATTCTCCACACGAACGAACGACCCGTCAGGTTCGAACTGACTTAGGTTGGACCAGGACCCACCTATCTCCACCAAGAAGGAATCGCTTTGGTTACGCAGTTCAGTTGGCGATAAAAGCCAACCTAATCTGCGGGCCGGTAGGCCAGCCAACTAACTCTTCAAATGAAGAACTGATTTCCCCACATCTGGGAACCTATAGAAAGATTATCAGACGGCTTTCATTCCCTTCAGGGGGGGGTGTTCCTTCAGAGCAATCCATATCATCAGATTCACTCCCTGATTCATCAGTTGATGAATCATCACTTAAATCAAAATCCGTGTCGAGATCCGATTCATCAGTTGATGAATCATCACTCTCTCCAGAATCATGATCTGGAAAAGGGGGCTGCCCCTGCCAGAACTCCTCAGCTCCCGGGGGAAGAACGTTTAAATCAAAAGGCAGAAGGGCGAGTAAATGATGGAGACTAAAAAAACGATTTAAGGTGGCATTGTCCACGGAGAAACCACCCCAAAGCCAAGTCACTATGGTATCTCCTACTACTGGTATGGCGCTAGCTAAGCTTGTAATTACTGTTGCTCCCCAAAAGCTCATCTGACCCCAAGGTGGTACGTATCCTATAAAAGCTAAGCTTGTAATTACTGTTACAATCATTTTCCTAAAAAGGAATATGACAACGGAGAGTATTCCATTCATTTTCATGATATTATGCTTCCTTGCCCGTGTGGAACATGTGTGAGCATTATGTTTTTCCAACAAGTGATCCGACTGGAAGAAGTGTTATATGAGGACTTCGAGATCAAATAGAGAATCTGTCTCTCCATTCCTCGTGAGCCACTTATTTCTCCGAAATCAGAGATCAGAGTGATTTTCCTCCTTTTTCCCAAATAGTCGACGGTCTTACACCATTGGGATACTTCGGATAAACTGGAGTACATATATGAGAGACCAGTGCTAAAACCTTTTCTCGAGATATCTTCCAGATTCTTAGGGTCCTTGCTCTGGATCTCGCCCCCCCGGCGCGAAAGCAGTTGGTTCCGTAGTTTGAGAATTCTACTAATTCCAAGTATTCCATTATTATTATTAAATAAGAGAATATAAAAAGTAAAGAGGAGAAGACATAACCAGAAAAATTGTGAGAAATAAGTTAATTTATCAAGTTGAGGCATTTCGATTTGGATTTCAAATAAGAAAGAAAAAAAAGACTCCGAACCGTACTTTTGCTATTTTATATCTATACAAAAAGAGATTTACTTTCCAAAATGGAATCTTTGCCATTTCTGATGTGAATGAGGGAGGTTGTCTGCCCGGGTAGGGGTGACCGAAACCCTCCCAAGTCATCGCTCAAGAAAGCACCACAGTCACACGAGAAAGAGTTTGGACTATGACGAAGACGAGCAAGCCTTTGTCGGGGAGTGATCGGGGAAGAGTCGAGTACAAGAGGAAGGTGGAAGGAAGAAAGCGCCAGAAGCGCCAGGTGCGAAGATAGACCATCAAAGAACTCCACAGCAGAGCAAAAAAGAGAAAGGCAAGGCTCGCAAAGAACAAAGGCTCAACCATCAGATCCAACACAAAGCCCTCAAGATATTTAGAGGCTTGGACTACTCTCTCTAGTAAAAGAAAGGAAGCACAATGGGTGTTGCTCTATTTCTTATTAGTGAGGTATTCTTCTTCATTTCAGTATTATGGGCATTCTTCCATTCTAGTCTGGCACCAACAGTCAAACTAGGAGCTCAACGGCCACCTGTTACTACGAACTTGTTTTCATCTGGCAGATAAGCTTTTGAGAAGAGACCACTTTGATAACGAGCTTTCGGGTTGCCGTATTGATACCGCCCTTCGGGGGAACAGGAGAATAGCATGCACGGGAGAAGGATTTAGGGAAAGGTACCCACCTTTTAATGGGAGAAAGGCAGCTTATGTGAAAACTTCCCTTGTGGTTTACAGTTCAAATAGATCAGGTGCCTATGTTGTTGATACACCGAAAGATACTAACGCTATGCTCCAATGCGGGATGAGGGCCAACGATTGTGATGAGTGGGGACTTTAGAGCTTAAAACCTACATACAGTGACCCTTATGGGCAGCGCCCTGGGCTGGCTATGTATGAGACATCAAACCGTCTCCCGGGTCCAAAGTTTCCATTTCCAGGCCTGATAAAAAAAACGGAAAAAAGTAGGGCGGAGAACTAGTAAGAATTGTGCCTGCCATTCAATTCGTGACGTGGATGATCCGCCGACGGAATCGATTAGGTGAAACGGCTCTGCAAAGTTTGTTTGTTCATAAAGGCTGCATGCAGCCATGCAATTCGTACTGCATGGCGATATTACTCTACCACTCTATAAATGGTATATAGATATCTTCACTTCATCACAAAGAAATTGAGTACTAGCACGCATTGCTATGGATGCTGCAACCGCAAACAGGCTTTCTGCAATTGCTACCGAAACGGAGCAACTGAAAAATGAGATTGAAGGGCACCGTAGAGTGCTAAACAACCAGTTGAGAAGTGTTAGAACAATGGATCCTGCAAAGAAAGAAGCGCGCATTCGCGCTACCAGAGAGCGCATAGAGGGTTTGGAGGAGAGGCAGGAAGCGCTGCGGGTGGAGCAGCAAGTGCTCTTTATTCGTCTAGCATCTCGCTAGAATAGAAGAGTCCGTAGACTCTTTTGAGTTTTCTAAGGTTGGTTTAAATTCCATAAGTGTCTGGAGACATTTGTTTTCATGTCAGGTGTTCTTTGTCTTAGTTTGATTCCGATCTACTCCTATGCTAAGTGTCTTTGTTTGGTTTGATTTCTTGTGTTTGCATGTATGGGCTAGCCGTCAGTGTTCAATGCTTATGTTAATATAATAACGCCAAAATGTGCTGCAAATTCATGTTCAAGTTGAAATAAGGCCGAAGGGCTAAGTGTACTACTGGAGATTCTATATTCCAGCTCTGAAGTTTCCTTTTGAGCCCCCGTTCTACTATGGTTTGGATTCTAGTTGAAGCATGCGACCATCTATTCAGATGAGGAGACCGAGTAAGAAACCACTAAGCGGAGAGCAAACAGATCAATCTCTATCTATGAGTTTCTCAACCAAGATCCACTATTCAACCAAGACCCGCTAACTAATACTTTTACGCGAGCTTAGTTATTGGAAGTTGCAGCCGAGGAACTCTTATCCCTAGCCACAGTTGTTGCAGCACAAGGCTTTGTCGCGATTGGGTCATATGTCAGTACTCTCACATTCCCCGTGGTCTCCCTAGTATGCTGAGCTGAACTGAAGTGAAGTGAAGCTGCGGGCGATGATGGACTGATCCCATGCTATTCAGGCGCCTGACAACGCTGGCTCCGACGGTGATGAGTCTGACGGTGGCTCAGATGTTTCTCTTCCTGATCCTTCAAGGTCCCCCGTTCCTGACATCGTCCAAAGGCCGTTGGCGCTCTCCCATCTGACAGTGCGGGCTCTGCATGTCGCCTATGGCAACACTACCCGAGTGGTCTATTGCATAGTGGATCCACGGGTACCCCGTCGCTGCTTCGTTTTTATCAACATCCGGTAAGCAGAACGGACAGAGAACTGTCCCGATTTCTCGTAATGCCAGGCCCAAAAGTCCTCCATCCGCATAGCAGCAAAAGTAGGCATTTCTTTGATACTTACTCACCTGTGGCTAGATTTACCACCATTCGAGTACTACTATCACGGGCTGCCTCGCACGGTCTTCTCGTTCATCAGATGGGCAGACGGCTTTCCTTAATGGGGAGTTGGATGAGGAAATTTACATGGAGCAGCCAGATCAAGAGTACCCGCGCATTCGCCTAACCCCGGGTTTTTTCGATCAAAATGAAGATTTTTTAGAAAATAAGCCCAAAAAGCATCTGACCTTGAAAAGAATCACCAGTTACTTGATCCATCCCTGCGGTAAGTGGGAACGAATGTGACAGCCGATGGTAGTAGGATTTCCACAGGTTGAGCTCCTTATCTTTTGACTTTTCTAAGGATAGCCGAGTAGATATACTAGAATGGGATGAATCGAGCACGAGAAATCACTAGGCACAGGGGAGCCGTAAGGAAGAGGAGTAATATCGTTATAAAGTTCACGAATTCGATTCATTTTGGAATCGATAAGTGAACACGGAATCTCGTCTTGTTCCCCTTGGTTCCGAGTCGATTTCGCCTGTCGAAATCATTCAATCCATAAGTTTTTGTTTTTTCGATCGGAATTTGGGTCAGCTGAACACTTATTTTCTCTTTCAAAAGTGGTGATGGTGTGGGTAAATTCAATCGATATCTTGTTTCCCCTTTCCGAGGCAAATATCGGGGAAATCAGTGATTCATTGTTAGAAAGAGGGCTGAGCTATAAAATCTAGAAAATGGAGCTTGATCGGTAGCTTCGGCCTCCCAGACCCAAATTAAGTTACCAACACGGAATGACATTTGAAACCTGACTTCCTGTTTGTCATTGGAAAGAACGGAAGAGCATTGTATTCCTCCTAGGAAATAATACAACAGGTCAAAATAAGAACGGAGAAGATTCGTTGATACGGAGCTGGTCCATTTTACAAGCGATCCCCTATTCTGCATCCCGAAGATCATACGGCCCAGAGCCAGAGCGATCATTACAGATATATAGGGACAGCAAGAATCAGTAAATACCGGGGATACCTTACTAAGCATTTCCTAGATCTTGAGTTAGGCGTAGCTACTTCCTCCCCCCATGTTCTCCTGATTCCCCATCCTTCCGCTGAAGCTAAACCAGTATCAGTTGATGGCGAGCATAGTAGAGGCGGCTTTCGAGTAAAAAAAGCAACCGGCTTTCGAGTAATAAATAACTTATAGAAGCACTTGAGCGTGGTTTCGGCCTATAGCCGGAGGGAATGTTTTTCAAAATCGACCCGATTTTGGGCATTCGTAGAGGGGAAAGACAGCCATGCGATAAGCGAGGGAGAGGTCTGTCTTCCCAAAGTAGCCATTCAAGGAGACAAGTTCTACCATTGTACCTTGACCTGTGGAACTGGAGAAGCTCCTTTATTGCTATAGTTCTTGTTGAACCTTTTCTAAAGTCAACAATTTCTGCAATCAGGGAGGAGGCATCGCCTTACTTGCTATACCTTAAACCTCATCAAGAAAGTAAGCCCAGCGAAACCGCAATCCCAATCAAATAAAAGATCAGATGGGCTGATCCCTGAGATCGATCGCTGTTGATTTTCTAGTTTTTTAGCTGACTCGGGACCTTCCATAGAAAACCGAGTACGAGCAACGGTCGGGTCTGCTGCCCCTTCCTTCTCAGCGTACAGCTGCAGATTGGATAAATGGTTTATCTTCGAATGTATGCTACAAGAAATGGGCTGAACCGATCTACAGGGAATGCAATAGCGAAAAGAATTCCACTCTATCTCATATTTTTGTATCCTTTTCAAGGGCCAACCCTGGGCCAAGGTGAGCGCATCCGTATGGGCCTATTGCTCTTGACCTCTTCAGTTGTGCAGGCACAAATATGAACTGGTCTAAGTTTGTTCTTGACGATCCCCACAAGCTTCTCTTATCTACTTGAATGCAAATCAGAAAAGAGGAAGTCGCAATGCATTTTATTTTTAGAAAGAATAAAAGACACGTGGATGGTATCGATCAAGAGACATGGCTAAAGGATGGAAGTGAATTAGAATCAGACGGTCGTCGAACGAATTCCCAATAAATGGAAGATCTACGTGCAACGAATTTCGTATAAAAAGTAAAGTAGGCGATTTCACCGAGAGGCCTATTGAACTAGCTCCCATGCATGGATCTGCATTGTGTGCTTTCGCCGGGGCGAGAGTGAAAAAGAAATGTACCAAGAGTTCCGTATGAATTAGGTTTGCCTTTCCAAAGAAATGAGATAAGGAGCAGTAAGGCCTCGCAGAGCGTCAACACCGAGACATTGTAGAGCAACGTCTTGCAACTATGTACAAAGCCTCCATTCCCCTGGGTGTCGTGTTTGAAAGCACAGTCTTTGTCATAAACCGATTACCCTCCGCTCCAAATGGCTCTACCAAGGATCCCACAAAGTTCCCGAAACCCAGTTTCTCAGAAAAGGCCTGGTATCCATCTACTCACAATAATTTGAATGTAGAACTGAAGAAGCACAATTTCCTTCTTCGAGAGGAATCCAACCGAAGAGAAGCGAGCATCATAATAGCTTGATAAAAAGATATTTAGTATAAGAGGACGTTCGCGTCAATTATCACGCCTCTGACTGCTGAGGACGAGGTTCGGGTTAATGATATTGTGAAAGGTGTCAATAAACCGGGTCTGCCTCTGTTAGTTACGAGGTATATGCCATGGATCTCATCTATTCCCCTTAAACAAGGGATAACGTGGGTTCCGACCTGGAATCTGGACCCCCAATTAGAGTGTGTTTAAAGAGATTGGAGGAACTCTTCCTCGGTCTCCGTATCCAAAGATACTGGTAATTAGAGCTTCAAGTGTTCGGTTCTACTCTCCGTTTTATTCATAGTAAGGGAGAGCAGTTCAGTCCACTTGCTCTTTGGCCGCATCGGTTGAGGTTTGCTCTGTTCAGTTCAGTTAAAGAAGAGATGGTATCTTGCTTGTTTCAATTATCCAGGCTCGCCATCAATAGATACTGGTTTCTCTTCCGCTTTGGCCCAATTGACCCACTTATCTTACAAAGGGCGAAGCCACTAACAAATACTTATAGAGGGATTGTACCAACCTTAGCTAGGGAGATAAAGGCCCTGCTCAATGTAAAAAAAGGATCTGGAAAAGAAGATAGGAATGGGGCACCAAGGAAGGATTGTAGGTAGGGATGCCCTTAGATCCGTTCTCAATAGCTCGTGATAAGGCAAGAAAGCGAGTAGATACCCTGCCCTCGCATTAAAGCATCGATCTAGTCCTCTATTAGATATGAATTTCCCGTTGGAAATCGAGGTACATACTCCATAAATCCCTGGTTTTTGCCTTCGGTTAGCAACTCGTCTAAGTTTAAGATCGTATTCCATCTTCGTAAGGACATAGAAAGGGGTTTCGGTAGTGACTGTCCTATCAATAGACCGAATGGTCATCAGTTGCCCTCACGGCCTAACGCCGTTTTTGAGCTCCATCACATGCTTAAGAAGGACTTGCCGCGGAGCCAAGGCCTATTTATGAGCCAGACCTAGAAGATCACTGCTTTCGTGTTGGTCATTCTAATCACAATGAGAACTTCTCCCAAAGAGGGTTCTTATTTCATTTCAGTAAGTAGTCGATTGAATCGGTTTCTAACCTAAGGAATGTGTTATTATAACCAAATATATCATCCAAGAGCCGATCTCTTTTTCATTAAGTATCATTAACAGACCGCTTGCTTACGAGCTTGGTAGCCGCCTTGGAGCCGAGGCAGACGGAGGAACCTCTCGAACCTGGAATCCACTTTCCACTTGTCCTCCATATGCTCGGGTCTGCTGTTTGACCAGTATCTAATGCTATTTCTTACTTCGACCAGACGGGCGCTTTCGCATTACGCAGTGAGATCGCCTACTCCTCTCGAGGTTGGCATTTTCTAGTTCATATTTCATAGGTCACCATAAAAATTCCTACCTTTCAAATTAGCATATTTTTAGGAACATATCGAACTTTCATCCCGCATTATCTGTGCAAAATTTTATCATTGTTTAACTACTTCCTCAAACCATTCAATGCGCTATCTCCATCCTCTCATTCATCTCTATACCAGAACAATTAATTAGGCCCAGCCCTTCTATCATCGGCCTTGTTGAACTAATTACTTTCGTCTTTGTGCCACCTCAAAGAAGACATTTGATCATGGGCTTTTTTTTGTGATGAGGCTAGTTTGAACTATGCTTTTTCTCCTTTCTACACCCCTCTTGACACAAGTTTCGCACATCCAGTTCTCTTATTAGAAACTCCCTATAGATATACTTATTACTGACTGATTATGGCTTCCCTGACTAGAGAAGGAAATGTCGGGAGGAAATAGAGATGATAGGACCACCTGAATGCTGGAGATGAGTGCTCGTCGTATTCCCTCGAGGAAAGCGGAGGCCCTCGCGGAAAGATCAAAGAAAATGAAAAGCACAGCCGCCTCTACCTAGAGCAAAGAAGCTTTGCCAGTCTTATCACCGGATTCACCATAATCAGCTTTAAGGTCCTGACTCTCAAATCGGATATCTCTTTCGTTCACAAGAATTGCATATTATGTATGATTGGTGATTTGAAATTCTTTCTATTTACTATTTTGATGGAATTCATGAACGAGTAGATCAAAGAAAAGAAAGCAAAGCATTCACTCCTAAACTAAAGAACTAATCTACTGAGCTAGCCTCCCGTTATGCGCCAATGCTTGAACAGGACCGTTGACCTTTACCAAGCCAGTTTCCTGTAGTTGACCAATACAGTTCGACCGATTGAGACAGCAGGGCGGATGTGACCGATGGATTTGGAGAAGGAACTCATTTTTTACTGATTCGGACCGTTTACCAGAAGAGCGGTATGGTTCAGAAGAGGTACTCATAATACAGATATCGTTTAACGAATTGCCCGATCGATTATCAATTCAGTAAGCCTACCTATACCTCCTCAGGTTCCAGCCTACCTGCTCAACCCGCGGACCCAGTACAGCAGCCCTTGACCCCTGGTCCTGATCCACTAACTCCAGCACCTTCTACTTCCACTGATCCGACAGCATCAGCCCCATTTCATCAACTCAATCCACTCATCCTACGATTACTCGCACACGGGATAATACTCGCAAGCCTCGCGCCTTTCCCGATCACGTTGTCAACATGGCTACCTTTCATCCTTGGCCTCTTGAGTCCTCGCCAACTGAGCCCACGTGTTTCTCTATGGCCAATAAATGTTCCATTTGGCGTTCAGTTATTTGCATAAAGTTAATGCTTGCAGAAAAGTGTTGATTATAAATAAGTATATGAACAATTTACTATACAAGCAAATCTTTGCTTGTTGTCATCGCAAGCAAGTAGGTAACGCAGATTTCAATTTGCAGTCAATATAATAAATGTACGAGGCGAAGATATAGGAGGTATGAAACAAACATAATGTCAGTACATGTCAATCACACTCAAGGATAGATAATTTAGCGTTCCATCACAACATAAACTAAAAACAAATGAAGAATCTAGCTAATAAATAAGTAAAAACGACGCTCGTCAAGCACAGTTTGCTGCGATCGTGCCAGCGGCATCACCGATTGGTTGCGCGGATGTGGTCACAACAGGCAGTAAAAACCTTATTATAGCAGTTAGAGTAGTGGTTTAATACATGTATGTCCACATTATACATCGATCAAAAATAATTAGACATTCGAGATATGTCTGCAAGATGGCATACCTTATTTTGCATTCTGTTCCGTCTAGAACATAAGATGAAACATATGGCATGTTAATAAAAATGTGTTAAAAAAAAGTAACCAGTGGAAAAGCATAACAAAGTAAGTAAGTTTATGTGTGAAAAAACATACATACCGCGGAGGATCTCCTTCCAAGCTTGCAGCTGGAGCGACCAGCTGAGATGTTGGTATGGGGAGCCACGGAGGATGCTCTTTGACCGATAGCTACATAAACGCATATTACATCTTTCCCTTTCCTTTTTTCTGCTAGCGAGCATACCTCGCGTGTCACGAGCCGGGATTGAACCAGCGCTTTCCGGATTTTCGTCCGGATAGATACCTATCTGATCGCGACTTTGATTTCTCAGTTCAAGAGGAGACCTCCCTACATCTGCGGGCTGGCCGGCCGGCCGGCCCGCCGACACAAAATCCAATTAGAGTTTTCAATACGGAGCCAGAAAGAGTTGAGTTTTCAATACGGAGCCGGAAAGAGTTTTCAATACAGAGCTTATACTAGTTCAATTAGAGTTTTTAAAAATGAAGTTACCAATTCTTCCGATTCCTGGGTATGATTACCCGTATTTAAGTATAAGACAGCTACTACAGCAAGACCCGTAACGATACCCCATATCATGAGATGGGTCCATTCCAATTGGAATTCCGTACGGCTACAACTCTTTTTAAACGAGTCGAAGTCTAGTCTTGTCACTTTCCCATCATCCCTTTTCAAAAGAAACTATGTGATAGAAGCCCACATGCCCACTCTTCTATCCCCCCTCTACCCTACAGGTATAGGGTATAGGGGGGGATAGAAGCCCACATGCCCACTCTTCTATCCCCCCTCTACCCTATAGGTATAGGGTATAGGGGGCCTCGAGATCTCCATGACCAGAAATAACTACACAAAAACAGCTTCTGTTTCCAAAGTGAAGGGATTTCCCCACACCTATCTCTATGAAACTTCCTTCATAGTTAGGAGAGGTTTTTTTTTAGCTTTTTGTCTCTTTTACCGCAGGAAGTTCCCCAAAAGTATGAAAGGCCGGAGGGCTTTGTACCAACCATTCTAGTGTGGTTGGATTCTGTTCAACAGCCCAAGGACTTTCCGCACATTTTTGGTTCTTTCCACTGCTTGAAGTGATTGCGACAACTACGAAGAAACGACGAATCCCAACTACGGATATATAAGAACCGAAACTGCTCAGAGCATTCCATCCGGCGTAAGCATCTGGATAATCTAGAATGCGACGTGGCATACCCGAAAGCCCTAAGAAATGCATGGGAAAGAAGGTCAGATTAACCCCGAAAAAAGTGATCCAAAAATGGATTTGGCCTAAAGTTTCAGGATATGTCCGACCAAAGATTTTACCCACCCAATAGTAAAATCCAGCAAATAAAGCAAAAACGGCTCCCATAGAAAGTACATAATGGAAATGTGCAACCACATAATAAGTATCATGTAGAGCAATGTCTAGCCCAAAGTTTGCTAGAACTATTCCAGTGAGCCCTCCTATGGTGAACAAAAAGATGAACCCTACAGCAAATAACATGGGTGTTTTGTATTGTATCGAACCTCCCCACATGGTAGCGATCCAACTAAAGATTTTGATTCCTGTGGGCACAGCTATGATCATGGTAGCTGCGGTGAAGTAGGCACGCGTATCAACGTCTAAGCCCACAGTAAACATATGATGAGCCCAAACTAGAAATCCAAGAACACCTATACTTATCATGGCATAAACCATGCCTAGATACCCGAAGACCGGTTTTCTTGAAAAGGTCGATACGATATGACTAATAATACCAAATCCAGGCAGAATGAGAATATACACCTCTGGATGACCGAAGAACCAAAAGAGATGCTGGTATAATATTGGGTCTCCCCCTCCTGCAGGATCAAAAAAGGTTGTATTAAAGTTTCGATCGGTTAATAACATTGTAATTGCCCCCGCCAGTACCGGAAGTGATAATAAAAGTAGGAATGCTGTCACTAGAACGGACCACACAAAAAGTGGTAATCTATGCATAGTCATTCCAGGTCCACGCATGTTGAAGATAGTTGTTATAAAATTGATAGAACCTAAAATTGATGAAATACCTGATAGATGAAGACTAAAAATTGCTAAATCAACTGCTCCTCCAGAATGGCTGGTAATACCACTTAAGGGCGGATAGACTGTCCACCCAGTGCCGCTGCCCACTTCTACTAAGGCTGAGCTTAATAGGAGCAAGAGACTTGGTGGCAACAACCAGAATGATATATTATTTAATCGTGGAAATGCCATGTCAGGTGCACCTATCAGAATCGGAACAAACCAATTACCAAATCCACCTATCATCGCCGGCATAACCATAAAAAAGATCATTAAAAAAGCGTGAGCCGTTATTAAAACATTATAAAGTTGATGATTCCCACCAAGAATTTGATCGCCGGGTCGGGCTAATTCCATACGAATCAGTACGGAGAAGCATGTGCCCATCACTCCTGCAATGGCACCGAAGATGAAATAGAGAGTCCCAATATCCTTGTGGTTAGTAGAGAAGAGCCATCGAACCATATTTGTCATTTTTTATTTTCGAAATGAAAACTTTCCTTATCAAAGAGGGGCCCGGGGGCTGGAAGAGAAAAGAATCAGAATTACTGAGCTACCCCGCTCTTTTTTTTTCTAATTCCCTTCTAAGATCCTCCGACTTAAACAAGTCGAGAGCATGCTCGTGCTCAGCCTTTTCGAGACTTGCCTTGCTCTTGGGGATTTCTTCCCACCGGATCCTCTGTTCCACTTCCAGGCACCTCCTTGCGGAGCTTTCCGCCTCAAGGAAATCCCGGTTGTGGGAAACAGCATTTTCAAAGAAAACTGATCCTCCCTCATTCTCCCGCAGATCTTGATAAGACGCTTGGAGAACAGTGAAAGAATCAGTTGCGTGAATATGGTCCAGATAGGAACGAAGCGCTTCATCGACCAAGTAGGGCTCGATCGGTAGATAAGGCCCTACTCTTTGATAAAGCGCCACAAATTCCTGAATGACATCTTGTCGCATACTGGACAGCTTTTCTTCCATTAGGAAGAGCTTAAGCCGCCCAGGTATGTCTTCCAGGGGGGTATTGTGATTAAGCTCGTTCTGAATGAACGTAACCCATCCAGGATCCTGCTCGTAAAGACTCAGATAGAAGTTGAGTCCTGCTAAATGAGCTAGAGCCTGGGGGTCTTGAATCTCCGGCGGGAGAGTGATCAGAAAGGAGGAGCCGACGAAGCACGAACTAAAAAGATTGCAAATTGGTATTATTAGTAATATAAAACGACAAAGGAATATCAATATAAAAATAGAAAGTAATATCAAATTATATATTAAGGGAAACTTAATACATAAGAAAAAATAGAAAGTAGTAAAGCGGGTAGTGGAGAAGAGCCATCGAACCATATTTGTCATTTTTTATTTTCGAAATGAAAACTTTCCTTATCAAAGAGGGGCCCGGGGGCTGGAAGAGAAGAACTTGAATACTAAACGCTGGAAGAGAAGAACCTTAATACTAAACCAAGTTTCGGGAACTTCTTGGTGACTTGATTGGTTCCCTTCCCCCAATTTGCAAAGGATGATTCCCGTGAAGGTGATCTCGATCACCATTCTATGATATTTCTGGATGCTTTTGAGAAGCTTTTCCTTTTACCTAATGCCGGCTACCGACAACTTACTTCATGCTATTACTAACACTTATGACTGAGCCGCACTTGCTTTCCAAAAGAAATTGAAACTATCATGCCTGAGACTAGCCAATAGAAGAAAGAGCCACAAGCAAGCCATAGCAGCATCCTTTTTCTTCGCTTTCTTCAACAATGCGAATCTACCTCACTCCTCATCATAACTCAAATACAAATTCGAGTTCCAAATTGATATTTCCTCACGTAAGCAATAAAATGTGAAACCAATATTCATCATGAAACTTCAGACACTGATGATTGTGAGGTTCTGGAAGAGAGACGACGTAGGCTGATTCAAAGTAAACAGAAAACCACCCCTTAAACTCATTTGCTCAACATTCTTTCCACAGCAACTAGAAAAGTGGAGAAAATCCAATAAGGGGAGGTCCCGGTGAATACAAATCAATTGGAAACCGAACCCCGCATTCATGTCTCTAACAAGGCTGTCTAAGCTAAGCGGCCATGGACCCATGGACCCGGGGAATCTGAACCATTAGGTAGAGTTTCAACTGAAAGAAAACCTGGTCAATCTTCCGATCGCGAGTCTTTACAAGCTTGAAACAACTTAAGCACAGGCGGGAGTCGCCCCTTTTAAAGTCAGTATTTATGCGGCACTGAACTAACGAGCGGATACCTAACCTTCGAAGGAGAAGAAAAGACGGATGTATCTTTCATTCATATCGATCAGATGTGCTTTGCTCAGGACTCCCATTTTACCATTGCTTAAGCCATATTACATAAAGCATAGTGAGTGATACGCAATGCTGGTACCACCATGTTTTTTTCCTCACTCTGTGTAGCCACACTCGTTTGTCCATTTCTACTTATTATTTATGTTAAATAGTATCCGTTGGTTGTAGAAGCACTGGCGTTCAGGGATTGCAAAATCCATAATATCAAGAAGCGGTAGGAACCTGGCTAACTTCGATGCGGATAACGCGCTGTAGAAGAAAGTGGATCAACCAAAGTAGACCTTGATCGAAAGGCACCACAAGGCGAACCAATAGAGTTTGGTGTAAGCGGTGAAGCAGAATAGGAATTGGAACTGCTTGAACTAGAAAGGGCTTCCGCTACCGCGCTACCTCGGGAGCTCCGGAAACGGTATACTCGCTTCACTCATCTGTAATGGTATCCTTGAAAGCTAGCTAAAGTGGGTTCTAGACAAAGTTCTCCTAAGCAAGGCGGAAGGAAAAACAAGAACATTCTTTCTCTATGCGTTTTTTGATCCGATGTGAGTGCGATGCGATTGTTTATCCAATCAGCTTTCATGGTAATCCGTCACAAGCCGTAGTTCCCAATTTATCAAGGGAGTGTGGTCTGTAAAATGCACACCGTCTATGGTGTTGCCTTCCATTTTGCATGTGCCATCTTTTCCGGTCAATCTCCTCTCTATTAGCTCCATCATTGAGCAATTCAAATGTACTGTTACATTTGATGAGGATTAGAGTTTATTTGAGGAGAAGGGCACTGGGAAGAGGATTGGGTCTGGAATCAGGCGTAAGGGGTTGTGGTTGATCAAGTGGATGTCGCATTGTCTGTGATTGCTAGAGGACCTGAAGCAGAGATCTTGCTACATCATTTTCGTTTGGGCTATCCATTGATAATAAGAGTAGGATGTATGTATCCTTATTTGTTTAAGAAGGTGGACAAGAGCATACTTGTGTGTGATGCTTGCGCGTTTGGGAAGCATACAAGGTCTACATATCCTAGCATTGGCCTTCGAAGTGATGAACCCTTCTTATTGATACATTCTGATGTTTGGGGTCCATGTTCTGTCACTTCTGTGAGCGGGTTCAAGTGGTTTGTTACATTTATGGACTGTTGCACTCGTATGACTTGCTTGATTTATTTGATGAAGCACAAGAGTGAGGTTGTGAGATGGTTTCAGGACTTCCATAAGCTGGTGGCTACTTAGTTTGAAGCGAAGATTCGGATTCTCCGGTCAGATAATGGGACTGAATATGTGAATAGAGAGGTTGATGCTTATATATCAGAACATGGGATTATTCATCAGACTACTTGTGTTGGAACTGGATGGAACCCCATCACAGAATGGAGTGGCGGAAAGGTAAAGATTGATACTCGCTTTACTGCCTATAATCTCACGAACCTTTCTACATCCCCGTCAGACCCTGACGATTGCTTGCTAACTGCTGATACAGAAATCTTTCACTTTTACTGCCGAAGGCACAAGAGAGACTATAGCTAGGAAGGATAAGCAAAGGAATCCAGATTCAATCGATTGTTTGAAGCCAAGGTCTCGAGCTAGTCCATCTTTCTATACGAATTGAATTTATTTAAAGAATACTTCTCTTATGATCTACTACGAGAGTGTCAAGCGGCGATGGAAGTTGAGTAACTGTCTTGGAAATAGGTAAGTCGGGCACATATTCTAGTTCCGATTCTAGGCTATCTATAGAAGAATGGAGTGTTATAAATTCTACTATTTAAGCTGTTGGTGCAGAGGTAAGCAAGTCAGTCTCGGGTGGGAAGTCAGCACTATCAACTCAGGCGGGTCTTCAGTCCAAAGAAAAAGAAAGCGGTGGTCTGTACTTGAAAATAGGACTCTACTTTTTGATTGAAATAGGACTGTACTAGCATCTGCAAAAGGCAAAGCATGACCTATCGTGTAGTACTTCGGGTGTCGATCCACAGGGAAAAAATGGGAGAACTGGTTGGTTTGCACAAGTTCAAATATCTTGGCCTAACCTAATTTGTAGAAACCTGCGGCCTAAATTAAAGACTAATTCTAAACTAAATAAAATAGAAATCGCCTAAGGCGCGTGCGGCGAAGGTCTTCCATAGGAGCTCGAAGGAAGAGGTTCTGAATAACTATACAATTTATAAGATGCAGTGGATTAGCTAGACATTGAAAAGCTGCCACTCTGAGGGAATTTGTTTGCATAAGCTACAGGTGCTATAAAGCAATCATGTACTGAGTACAAAGCTATTCCATTATAGTGAGCAGTATCAAATACGTAACAAGCAATAGAAGCATCCTGGCAGGTGTATAGAACTAGCAAAGTGGTTTAGGAAAGGGCATATGAATAGGCAGTTTGGCAAGTGAGTAGTTTAGGTCCTTTAGACCAAAGAAAAGGCCGGGAGCATTTAGGTAGGCCTATCACTCAACCGGCGGCAGCCGATCGACTTATACTAACCGCGTTGGCAGAGCTACTCAATGACTCATTAGATCCACAAATTTCCCCATCTGCGCAGGGCTTCCGCAAGGTTCTCGGCCCTTCTTCCGTGCATTAACTCAATGGCCGTCTATGGATTATATGGTTCAGGTGGACGTGGTCAAGTGTTTCGATAGCATAGACCATCGGTTACTACTTGAACATTTGTCTAAGCTCTTAGGTACAGATAACGCTCCTCTCATTGACCTCATCAATTGCTTTCTCAAGACACCGATACTTTCTAAGAAAGGGAATGACTACTCAAACAGTGAAGTCGGCCTTCCACAAGGATCACCGATCTCGCCTGTTTTGATTCAATCATTCCTGCATCAACTCGACTTGCAATTCGATGCTATGGCCCAAGAGGAGAATGGGGATTCTACCAAGTACGTCTATTTCGCTCGCTACGCAGACGATATACTATTCGGCATTCCTATCGTAGGTGTTGGCGTCATGTCTAAAGTCTTCTTTCGAAGGCTGCAAGAAGTTCTTGACCGTATGTCCAGTAAGCTACGCTTGAAATTAACGTCTATTGTACTGCAACGATGGAGGGCTCCCGCAGTCGAGGAGGGCAAAGATAGGTTTGCAAACCAGATTATTGGCTGTTACATTCAGACACATGAAATGCTAGATGTTATATGCAGCAAGGTCAAAACTGGGCTTTTATTTGTCCCTATAGAAAGATTATTCACCAAGCGCCAGGAAAGCTTTAGCTTTGCCATAGAGTGACAGTCGGGGGGGAGCAGGAGAGAGGGAAAGAGGCAAATGAGAAAGAAGAAGGAGCAGGGTCGAGTGAAAGAATTGGTACATTGGGTTCCCCCCACCGAGCGGAGCCAAAGGAAAGACAAGGGTTGAGGTAATCGCTATGAGTGTTCAGGCTATTCCGCTTATGCTCGCGGATGCGGATAAGAAGCTATCAAAAGGGGATGATAGCAGCCACCCATATGGGCAGCTAGAAAGAGAACGAGGAAATGTGAATCACGATCCTTATTCGGTAGAGGAGTCGGGGGACATTGGTTCGAATCCAATTCGTGAATATCAGAAAGCATTGTTTCTCATTGAACTATATACGATACGCGCGCACGAGGAAGGGAGAAATTGATTGCGTTGCAGTCATTTTCCATCAGATTCTTACGGATGTAGTGCAAAGTAAATGTTTCAGTCAAAAGTAAGCTGCCGACTATGATGAATGCCAGCCCGATCTGTAGCTGATCTTTGATCCCGAGCTTGAGCTTCTCTTTGATGTCGGGTGAATTGAATTTCATATATGGAGAAATGTGTCGCTAGTCCAAGTCCGCTATAGAATTGTTTGTCTATCACTTCGGCAACGAAGGTCATTTCTTTAGAAGATCGATACTGGTAGTTGCTTGCGGTGTCTGAACAAGTTTCGAAAAAACTACTGTGTCTGCATTTTCCTAAAGATTACTGTGAGGCTGATAGTGATATCTTTCCAATAACTGACTCAGCAGGTTCAATTGAGGTATCATTCGATTGATATTTCGAACCGTGTAGTGGTTAGGATCCTCTTATTGCCGTCAAGGGCTATTTTGGTCGATTCCAGCCAGAGAGTTATGAATAGAAATAGCAGACCTGATTCGAGACAACAGGAAGTTCCCGTTTGCAGATCTACATTTCTCAGGTTCAGGCTATTCGTGGAGTCGATCACCACCACTTGAGATAGACGATCAACTTCATTAAAGAAGCAGTCATCTCTATACAGGAAGCAGCATGTTTTCTATGGTCCTATGAAAAGGTTCCAGTGGGTTTCTCTTGCTGAATGGTGGTAAAACACCAGCTTTCATTCCTCACTGCAAGCTACTCCTTTTGCTGCTTTTTCTCACTCTTTGCCTGGGCCAACGATAGATTAGTCTCTGGGTCGGTCAAGTGAGAAATTGGCGAGATTAGTTAAGGAAACTGGGACTTCTGATTGTTCGCGAGGGATGGCTGAATAACCTACTTTGCTTTCCATTTAGGGTAATAGGATGCCACTACTTGACCTTGCTTGCCCAGACACAAGATAACCTATAGTTTGGGTACTGCCCTTCGTGGTGCTTGCTTTCCTATAATCTGTAAAGCTTTAGCTTTCAGAGAAGAGATTTCAGTATCCGATTGCTTTTCTGACTGGAATTCTCTAGTTCACTTCACTTCTACGCAATGTCATTTCTTGATTCAAAGTACTTATTTTCTGATTGGAATTTCGATCTCTTGGCAACAGGTTTCGCTTCTGCTGAGGACAAATTGAACAAGCTACTTCTCAAACCAAGTCCGGGTGGGCTTTTGAATTCAGAGAAGGGAATTCCAGTTCTGATCTAGTCTCTGTGCTCTGTTCAGTTCAGTTCAAGATGGGAAAGTATTGCTTGTTTCCTAGAATCCTAAAAGGGGTGCTTGTTTTCCTCGTCCGGGCTCTCCTCTCCCCTTTCTGTCCCAACCTTCATTCCTGCTTTTCCGCCAATTCACTAATTTAAATAGTTCAGATCCAGCACTTATATCCCTTTTATATATATATAGAATCAGGTATCTGCTTTCCATGGTTCCTGATTTCGGTATCTTTCTTGTCTGCACTTGATGAAATCCCTTTCTTTTCTTCTTGGCATACAGATTGGATTCTTGTTGATCCAATCGGAACTCTTGAATTGAGGGGTGGCCGTGAAAGAAGAACTGTTTTGATGATATGAATGAAAACAAGAGATTTCATTCTTCATGGCATATTTCAAGACTAGGGTACCTGCATTCTAGGTCTAGGACTTGTTGCTTCGGATCAGTTCCCTTTAGAAGCAGTTTTCCTCTTCTTCAATCTCGAATCCCGAAGGGGAGGCTCTAGTTGCCAAGTAAGAAAAGATCTCGGTAGTTCAATTCATGCATGTGAAAGCTTATCTGCCAGATACAGATGATACTTGCCACTACTTGACCGAAACTGGGACTTGAGGAGGAATGAAATTCTAAGGGAAATCAATCAACTAATTGAAATAGTGATATCGGTATCGGAACTCTGGAGAAGGGCCCGGCCTAAGCGCCCTCTTGAGACTTGGACTCGAAAGAGGGAAAGATTAGTGGGTCAATAACCAAGTTCCCCGATTGGATTCCAGTATCTGATCAAGCCGAAGTAAGCAAGTTCCGGATTCGAGTTTCCTTTTCTGACTGGAATTCAAGTAGGATTCCACATCCACTCGGTATTCTAGCTGTACCAAGTCTTTTTCTTCACTCTTTAGAGGGAAAGTATGCTTTGGATTTGCTCAGTGATACAGGTATGCTTGCCAACCCTGCTGCATTGTCTTGATCTCTCCCTGGGATTCGGAACTTGGATCTGGGAAAGGAGGCTTAAGAAGAATATGACTCCATATTAGTAGTAGTATGTTGCACTAGACTCATATGATTAGGAAGCGATAGAAGTTATCGAAAGCAAAAAGGATAGGGGCAAGAAAAGGGTTTGAAAGTGCATTCTCACCCCTACAAACTTTCTTTTCTTCTTGGCGTACAGAATTCTCTGCCTTTAGTCACCCTTAGCGCGAACCATCTTCTTTTCGAAGGACGGAGTCGAGACTCCTATCTATTCGTAACACTTGCACGATGAACTATTCGTCCCACTATCTCCCTTTCCATGAGACCTACTATACCCCTTTTCTACCTATACCTGGCTAGACTCGTGTACATCGATTTACGTACATTCACCTAATTTACTAACGTTATTGCCTGCAATCGAGCAAATACCAATAAGACATTGATCTCTAAGGAGCTGTTACGAAGTGTCGCAGTCGCTGCTAACGGTAGGATTTTCTATCACGCTTTTTTTCATTAACGTGCTTGCACCCACTAGTTTACTGCTTGCTTTAGCTTAGCTTTCTCGAAACCATCAACTCTTGCTTTTTGAGCAGGTTTTTACCAATCTGGTATCCGCTGCTGATCCATATTCTAAGATACCCGCTTTCTTTACGACAGTATCCTGTATGCTGACAAGATCCATGAAGTAAAAAGGAGGGATATGGACTCCATCCTATAAACTCAATATATAGAGGCTACTCCGGAAACAGGAAGAAACCACACTCAGCATACAACACCGACTCGTCTTAGACAGGCTTTTAGAAATACTAAATTATACTATTATGTACTTGACTTGCTAGGAATTGGATGAAACTATTAATGCATCCCATTATCTATTTCTTCATTCAGCTATGAGAGCTAGAAATTGATAGAATTTATCCATTCTACTTCCTCCACTTCTTTAAAAGCTTCTCCAATCACACTTATTACAATCTAACACACTTCTTCTTCTTCCTGACCTTGAGCGCAGCGCTGAAAATCCAGTATAGATTTCGTGATATATCAGGTATAGTGGTTTGAACCAGCTCATGCTTCAGTCCAAGTGTTTGCCGTACGCCTTCCTTAAAGGGCTTAGTTTAATCAGTAGTGGTCCTATCACGGGTGTCACATTCATTTTGACCTATCCGGGAGACCCTATTTGATTAAGAGATCCATGCGATGCCAGAATCCGTCACTAAAGCACCGTATTGAGAAATAGATACCCAGCTGAGGAGTAGATGAGGGGCAGTGAAATCCATCTAAAGAATGCCGTGGAAATGCTACTTGTTGAATATCCAAAATATAGGATATCGAAAGGTGATGCGAGCGCTAGCTCATCTTAGAAGTGAGGTGAAAGATTTCTTTGATTTCGCGATCGATCCTATTTTGCTGGTGAGAAAGCAGAAAGGATTGGAAAAAGTACCAACTTCTTGTAATTCTGTATGCCAGCTCCTATCATATGTGCAAAGAGGACGTTAAGCGGCCTGGGACTCTTATTTATGATCTTGTTTAGGATTGGAAGAGCGGAAAAGCTAAGGTACATCAGCATGGGTTATTCTCACGATGAGTGGACTCCGCTCATCATTCACGAGAAAATGGCTGGTAATCGGGATGCCCAGTCCCATGCTCAAAATCATAAATAATTAAACAAAACTTCCCCAGGGCTGTTGCTGGTTTGGACGGTACCCGTTGTTTCGGGCTAGCCGTGGAGTGTGCTTGTTGGTGGTTGGGGGAGTATAAACTTTACCATTCTGTTTGGGAACCGCCTATAATGTGCGTAGCATGGGAGAAATCGAGATTCTTGGTTGTTATGTTGACAATGAAAGTATACCTCTCAAAATGTTATTCATCTCTATATAAAAATCGAGCTCTGGCACCTCTACAAATCCCTGCTTCCCTCTGCGAAGGGCCTATCTATTTATTTTTATGCAGAGTCATCATCCTCTTATCAAAGAGCACCAGTAGGAGAGCACCTCTGTCGTTGCATGTATTACTATTAATTTGCATTGAGTATGATCATGACTGGATCTCTTTTACCATGAATTACAATGTCTAGTCAGTCCTTGATCCATAAAGGTGCTCTGCATTTATGTTTTGCGGTCCCAGAAAGGGCTAGCGAGATACCATCTTGTTATATCATATCATGATTGTTTTGAGAAAGTGTTGTCATCCGAGGTTTATTATTGTTGCTCGCTAGTTGATTATGCCATTGATATGAGTAGTCTTGAGACCTGAAAGTTATTGTGAATGTGGTTAGTTCATGATCTTGTTGAAAACCTGAATGCTAGCTTACATATTTACAACAACAAGAGCAAACAGAGTTTGACAAAGTTTTTCTTTATCACTTTCAGTTTATCAACTGAATTTCTTGAGGACAAGCAAATGTTTAAGCTTGGGGGAGTTGATACGTCTCCAACGTATCTACTTTTCCAAACCCTTTTGCCATTGTTTTGGACTCTAACTTGCATGATTTGAATGGAACAAACCCGGACTGGTGCTGTTTTTAGCAGAACTGCCATGGTGTTGTTTTTGTGCAGAATAAAAAGTTCTCGGAATCGCCTGAAAATCAACGGAGAATTATTTCGGAAAATATAAAAAATACCTACAAGAAGATCCACACTAGTGGGCCTTGGGCCAGACCACGAGGGTGGGGGGCGTGCCCCCTGCCCAGGGCGCGCCCCCTGCCTCGTGGGCCCCCTGTTGCTCCACTGACGTACTCCCAGATCCTATATCTTCCGTTTTGAGGAGAAAAAAAATCAGGGAGAAGGAATTATCGCGTTTCACGAGACGGAGCCGTGATGACCCACAAGTGTAGGGGATCTAGCATAGTCCTTTCGATAAGTAAGAGTGTCGAACCCAACGAGGAGCAGAAGGAAATGATAGGCAGTTTTCAGTAAGGTATTCTCTGCAAGCACTGAAATTATAGGTAACAGATAGTTTTGTGATAAGATAATTGGTAGCAAGTAACAAAAGGTAAAAGTAAATAAGGTGCAGAAAGGTGGCCCAATCCTTTTTGTAGCAAAGGACAAGCCTGGACAAACTCTTATGCAAGGTAAAGCGCTCCCGAGGACATATGGGAATTATCGTCAAGCTAGTTTTCACCATGATCATCTGATTCACGTTAGGTACTTTGATAATTTGGTATGTGGGTGGGCCGGTGCTTTGGTGCTGCCCTTACTTGGACAAGCCTCCCACTTATGATTAACCTCTAATGCAAGCATCCGCAACTACAAAAGAAGTATTAAGGTAAACCTAACCATAGCCTGAAACATATGGATCCAAATCAGCCCCTTACGAAGCAACGCATAAACTAGGGTTTAAGCTTTTGTCACTCTAGCAACCCATCATCTACTTATTACTTCCCAATGCCTTCCTCTAGGCCCAAATAATGGTGAAATGTCACTAGAGGAGAGACAACATACATCTCATCAAAATATCGAACGAAGACCAAACTCACATGACTACTAATAGCAAGACTTCTCCCATGTCCTCAGGAACAAAAGTAACTACTCACAAGACATAATATTGTTCATGATCAGAGGGGTATTAATATGCATAATGGATCTGAACATATGATCTTCCACCGAATAAACCAACTAGCATCAACTACAAGGAGTAATCAACACTACTAGCAACCCACAGGTACCAATCTGAGGTTTGGATACAAAGATTGGATACAAGAGATGAACTAGGGTTTGAGAGGAGATGGTGCTGGTGAAGATGTTGATGAAGATAGCCCTCCCCAAGATGGGAGAGTTGGTGGTGATGACGGCGGTGACGATTTCCCCCTCCCGGAGGGAAGTATCCCCGACAGAACAGCTATGCCGGAGCCCTAGATTGGTTTCCGCCTCGGTTTCGCCTCAAGACGGCGGCGTCTGGTCCCGAAAGCCTCCTCTTGATTTTTTCCAGGTCAAAACGCCTCATATAGGAGAAGATGGGCACTGGGGGCCCACCGGCTGGCCCTCGAGGCAGGGGGCGCGCCCTGGGAAGGGGGGCGCGCCCCCACCCTCGAGGCCAGCCAGCGGCCCCTCTTGTGGGTTTCTTTCGCCAGATATTTTTTATATTTTCCGAAACAATGTTTTGTGGAGGTTCAGGGCTTTTGGAGTTGTGCAGAATAGGTTTCCAGAGTTTGCTCCTTTTCCAGCCCAGAATTCCAGCTGCCGGCATTCCCCTTCTTCATGTAAACCTTGTAAAATAAGAGAGAAAAGGCATAAGTATTGTGACAAAACATGTATGAACAACCCATAATGCAATAAATATCAACTTATAAGCATGATGCAAAATGGACGTATCAAGCCGCCGCCAAGCCCTAATCTCTCTCGGGAGGGCTGATCTGGAGTCCGTTCCGGGCTTCAGAGAGTGGAGATCATCGCCATCGTCATCATCAACCTTCCTCCATCACCAATTCCATGATGCTCATCGCCGTGTGTGAGTAATTCCATCGTAGGCTTGCTGGACGGTGATGGGTTGGATGGGATCTATCATGTAATCGAGTTAGTTTTGTTAGGGTTTGATCCCTAGTATCCACTATGTTCTGAGATTGATGTTGCTATGACTTTGCTATGCTTAATGCTTGTCACTAGGGCCCGAGTGCCATGATTTCAGATCTGAACCTATTATGTTTTCATGAATATATGTATGTTCTTGATCCTATCTTGCAAGTCTGTAGTCACCTACTATGTGTTATGATCCAGCAACCCCGAAGTGACAATAATCGGGACCACTCCCGGTGATGACCATAGTTTGAGGAGTTCATGTATTCACTATGTGTTAATGCTTTGGTCCGGTACTCTATTAAAAGGAGACCTTAATATCCCTTAGTTTCCAATAGGACCCCGCTACCATGGGAGGGTAGGACAAAAGATGTCATGCAAGTTCTTTTCCATAAGCACGTATGACTATATTCGGAATACATGCCTACATTGCATTGATGAACTGGAGCTAGTTCTGTGTCACCCTAGGTTATAACTTCTACATGATGAATTGCATCCGACGTAATTTCCCATCACCGATCCAATGCCTACGAGCTTTACCTATATTGCTAGCTGCTTATTTACTTTTCCGTTGCTATTATCACAAAAACTACAAAAACACTATCGTTACTTTTATTGCTGCTACCACCACTATCATATTACTTTGCTACTAAACTATCTTGCTGTAGATACTAAGTTTCCAGGTGTGGTTGAATTGACAACTTAGCTGCTAATACTTAAGAGTATTCTTTGGCTCCCCTTGTGTCGAATCAATAAATTTGGGTTGAATACTTTACCCTCGAAAACTGTTGCAATCCCCTACACTTGTGGGTTATCAGTTATGTGATAGCTATACTATTGAATTTGCTTATGATCCTACATGCAATTATTATGAGAGAGGAAAATATGGTTGTAGAAATTTTCATGTTACTAAATTACCTCACTTTATGTTGAGATTGATCTTGTTTTCTTTTTTTGCATATGCTAGGTATTGCTTGTCTTGATTTGTTTTACTATAGAATGCCTATGCATAGGAAGTATGTTAGACTTAGATTGGTTTGTCATGTGTTTTATGATGCTCTCTTTGTCCTTCAATTCTTATCTTTCATGTGAGCATCATTGAATTATCAATGCCTAGCTAAGGGCGTTAAATGATAGCGCTTGTTGGGAGGCAACCCAATTTTATTTTTGTTCTTTGTTTTTTGCTCCTGTTTAGTAATAAATAATTCATCTAGATTCTGTTTAGATATGGTTTTATATTTTAATTAGTGTTTGTGCCAAGTAGAACCTTTGGGAAGACTTGGGTGAAGTCTTTGCGATCTTGCTATAAAAACAGAAAGTTTTGCGCTCACAAGATCAGCTGCCATTTTTTATTGGAGAGTGCTTTTAGGTAGATTCTTTTTTAATATGATTAGTAGACAAATTCCTCACGTCCACAAATTTATTTAAGAATTTTCGGAGTTACAGAAGTATTTGAAAGTTACATATTGCTACAGACTGTTATGTTTTTGACGGATTCTGTTATTCGTGTGTTGTTCGCTTATTTTGATGAATCTATGAGTAGTATCGGGGGTTATGAACCATAGAAAAGTTGGAATAAATTAAGTTTAACACCAATATAAATAAATACTGAGTTCCTTACAGTACCTTAAAGTGGTGATTTATTTTCTTATACTAACGGAGCTCACGAGATTTTTTGTTAAGTTTTGTGTTGTGAAGTTTTCAAGTTCTTGGGTAAGGATTTGATGGACTATGGAATAAAGAGTGGCAAGAGCCTAAGATTGGGGATTCCCAAGGCACCCCAAGGTAAAATTCAAGGACAACCAAAAGCCTAAGGTTGGGGATGCCCCGGGAAGGCATCCCCTCTTTCGTCTTCGTCTATCGATAACTTTACTTGAGGCTATATTTTTATTCACCACATGATATGTGTTTTGCTTGGTCATGTATGATATGAGTCTTTGCTGTTTAGTTTGCCAAAATCATCCTCGCTGAATACATCTTTAGGCGAGACACGCTTGAATCGGAATTTATTAGAATACTCTATGTGCTTCACTTATATCTTTTGAGCTAGATAATTTTGCTCTAGTGCTTCACTTATATATTTTTTGAGCACGGTGGTGGTTTTATTTTATAGAAATTATTGATCTCTCATGCTTCACTTATATTATTTTGAGAGTCTTTTAGAACATCATGGTAATTTTCTTTGGGTATAAAACTAGTCCTAATATGATGGGCATCCAAGATGGGTATAATAAAAACTTTCATATAAAGTGCGTTGAATACTATAAGAAGTTTAATGCTTGATGATTGTTTTGAGATATGAGGATGGTGATATTAGAGTCATGCTAGTAGAGTAATTGTGAATTTCAGGAATACTTGTGTTGAGGTTTGCAAGTCATGTAGCATGCACATATGGTAACCGTTGTGTAACAAATTTGAAGCATGAGGTGTTTCTTTGATTGTCTTCCTTTGTGTGGAGGTCGGGATCGCGCGATGGTTAACTCCTACCAACCCTTCCCCTAGGAGCATGCGTGTAGTGCTTGATTTTTGATGACTTGTAGATTTTTGCAATAAGTATGTGAGTTCTTATGACTAATGTTGACTCCATGGATTATACGCACTCTCACCCTTCCACCGTTGCTAGCCTCTCTAGTACCGCGCAACTTTCGCCGGTACCAAAACCCCACCATTTACCTTCCTCAAAATAGCCACCATACCTACATATTATGGCATTTCCATAGCCATTCTGAGATATATTGACATGCAACTTTCCATCGTTTCATTTATTATGACACGCTTCATCATTGTCATATTGCCTTGCATGATCATGTAGTTGACATCGTGTTTGTGGCAAGGCCACCCTTCATAATTTCTTCATACATGTCACTCTTGATTCATTGCACATCCCGGTACACCGCCGGAGGCATTCATATAGAGTCATATGTTGTTCTAAGTATCGAGTTGTAATCCTTGAGTTGTAAAAAATAGAAGTGTGATGATCATCATTATTAGAGCATTTTCCCGTGTGAGAAAAAAAGGGAGGGCCAAAGAAGCCAATGAGAAAAAAGGCCAAAGAAGCCAATGAAAAAAGACAAAAAAAAGAGAGAAGGGACAATGCTACTATCCTTTTTCCACACTTTTGCTTCAAAGTAGCAGTGTAGCACCATGATTTTCATGATAGAGAGTCTCTTGTTTTGTCACTTTCATATACTAGTGGGAATTTTTGTTATAGAACTTGGCTTGTACATTCCAACAATGGGCTTCCTCAAAATGCCCTAGGTCTTCGTGAGCAAGCAAGTTGGATGCACCTTTACTTTACTATCTTGATTAGATCTCACTTTTGCGAGTGACCATGACGGGATTAACAACCCCTTTATTGTGTTGGTTGCAAGCTTGTTGATTGTTTGTGCAGGTACTATGTGACTTGTGAGTTGTGTCCTACTGGATTGATACCTTGGTTCTCAAAACTGAGGGAAATACTTACGCTACTTTGCTGCATCACCCTTTCCTCTTCAAGGGAAAACCAACGCATGCTCAAGAGGTAGCACTAACCTTTGTGATCACTTGGATGGATGGGGTGCCTTCAAATCTTCACAAATTTTGGCAAAAATGGAGTGTGAGCTCGAGAGGAAGAGGAAGAAAACAGAGGAGAGGGGAAAGGGGAAGAACAGAGCGATCGGGCTCGATGAAGGGGTTTATATAAGATGACCTTTAGTACCGGTTGGTTATACGACCGGGACTAAAGGTGCATCTCTAGTCCCGGTTCATATAACCAACCGGTACTAAAGGTGACGGTGGGGCCCCAGCCTGCCACAAGCCTGCCACCACGTCTTTAGTACCGGCTCGTGGCACGAACCGGTACTAAACATTCGCCACGAACCGGTACTAATGATCACCGCCCCCTAGCCGTTGGAACCGATACTAATGATCATATTAGTGCCGGTTCAGACTAACATACTTAGGCCCTTTTTCTACTAGTGAACCCTCACTTAACCTGATCAATAACTACCTTATATGTGTTGCAGGGAATCAATTGGAAGCACCGAGGTTCACAATCGAGGTTTGCACTTGCATGGTCCTTTGTCTAGTAGCACATTATTATGCAGTAGGAACCATTCTAATATTTAGGTTTTTAACAACTTGGTCTTGCACATGTAAGTCCTGCCATCAGAAGTTTTGACCCATTGTTCGACCCGTTTTGCATATGGGGAAATAAGTTTTCCATGAATATCAGTCAAGTAAGAAACTTAGAAAAATTGTTAGGATAAAGAAACTAGCGACGAAAAAGAAGATCTTTGTGTGCATAATGAAGAAGACATCAGTGCATTACACGATAGTACTGACTATTATACCTTGTCTTTTTTATTCCTTTGCGTCATTTCTAAATTTAGAGAAGATATTTATGCATATCTTTGTTTTCAGGCCTTTCCAAAGCACTTCATTGATGATTACCTCACAAACCACCTGTATGATCAGGAGGCGAGGAAGGTATTCATACAACATCCATGATACAATATTGAAGTCTACCTCAAGAGGACGAAGGATGGGTGGCCAATCTTCCACATGCATTGGCCTAAAGTTGCAAAGACCTTCAACATCAATGAAGGCTCAATATTCACTTTCCACTTCAGCAGTTTTCCAGATGAGGTTCATTTGTCTATCTACCATCTATGATGCTAATTTCCAAAGGTTATAGATGCTGCATGTGAAATTTGGTGCTAGTGCAGTTGTGTAATGGGGTAGCTAGCTATATGCCTATATGGTGTAACTACGTATTGAAGCTATATGATGTTGTACTCTGATGTATTTCAATTATGAAATCTTGGTTCCGTAATACGGAAATGAAATATATTATGCGCTTAATATGATATGTCAATTTGATTAATAAATGAATTATTAATAATAGGCCAAATAGCTTGCTTATTGGTTTTTTATTACAAACGTTTATTGAGACAAGACCATGGGCGATGACCTCAGACAACCTACACAGTTTCTGGGAAGAAAACGTATTGGATCAATGAACAATGACACACGACTTCCTCTCAAAAATTGTTTGCATTAGGCCACCTTGCGCAAATGTTTTCTACAAAAAAAGTGTGTGTGAAGGACAACCTATGCCACATAGTTTCTTCTACGCACTGTGCGTGATGCATTCAATAACACAAACGATAGAATTGTTAATATTGTCTGCAATGGCAACGCTATCACAGACGATTTGACGGGGAAAATTGTGTGTGATGTACGTGCGAACAAAAATGTTTGTCTGGGATTCATCGTGTGGGGTGTACATACGAACGAAAACATACTTCTTGGATTGATTGTGTGGGATATACATGCGAAGGGAAACATTTCTTTTGGATTCACTGTGTGGGGTGTACTGATGAACGAAAACGATTGGGCCTATATAATTATATGCGATGGCTAGCCCGATCGCACACTAGCTCATTTTGTGCAGCGTGTGTGACTGGAGGGCCTATCCCCGATGGCTTTTGGGTCGTGTGGGAAGTACCCCCTATCACCCACATTCACGAGGCGATGGTTTAAAATGACGTCGCGGAAAGGGGTTAAAAACCGTTTGTATAGTAGCTCGTTGTGCCAGTGAATGATGGTAAAAAGTGATGGTGATACGATACGGGGGCACCTCCCCCGAGCTTGGAAGGGTGGTGCACAAACCCATGTATGCAAGTGTATTTCTTAGGTGATGGTGGTGATGAAGTGGTAGGCTTGCCTGTCAACTTCAGTAAGTATTCCAAATTACTAAAACCTCTCTCACAAGCAAAAACACGATAAGTCCTTAGAACTCTTTGAGTGTTAATCACATGTCCACGTGAACTAAATTATTGACTCTAGTAAACTATTTTGGGTGTTGGTAACATGGCGATGTGAACTATGGGTGTTAATCACATGGCGGTGTGAACTAGATTATTTTGACTCAAGTAAACTCTTTTGGGTGTTGGTCACATGGCGATGTGAACTATGGGTGTTAATCACATGGCGATGTGAACTAGATTATTGATGCAAGTGGGAGACTGGTGGAAATATCCCTAGAGGCAATAATAAAATGGTTATTATTATATTTCCTTAATCATGATAAAGGTTTATGATTCATGCTAGAATTGTATTGACCGAAAACTTAAATACATGTGTGGATACATAAAAAAATATTGTGTCCCTAGTGTGTTGGGGAACGTAGTATTTTAAAATTTTCCTACGATCACGCAAGATCTATCTACCAGATGCATAGCAACGAGAGGGGAGAGTGTGTCTACGTACCCTCGTAGACCAGGAGCGGAAGCGTCAAGTGACGCGGTTGATGTTGTCGAACTTCTTCGCGATCCAACCGATCAAGCACCGAACGTACGGCACCTCCGCGTTCAGCACACGTTCAGCTTGATGACGTCCCACGAGCTCTTGATCCAGTTGAGCTTCACGGGAGAGTTTCGTCAGCACGACGGCGTGGTGACGGATATGATGTGTTCACCGGCGCAGGGCTTCGCCTAAGCTCCGCGACGGTACGACCGAGGTGTGATTCTGTTGAGGGGGGCACCGCACACAGCTAAACAATTCAACTTATGTGTCTTTGGGTGCCCCCTTGCCCCCGTATATAAAGGAGCAAGGGAGGGAGGCCGGCCGGCCCTTCCTGGTGCGGCTAGGGAGTGGACTCCTACTAGGAATAGGATTGCAATCCTATTCCTAGTAGGATTCACCAAAAGAAGGAAGAGGGAAAGGAATAGGAGAGGTGGCGCCCCCCCCCAATCCTAGTCCAACTAGGAACCCTAGGTGGGGGCGCCGGCCAGCCCTATGGGCTGCCTCTCTCTTTCCCTTTAGGCCCACTATGGACCATCCCCTCTCGTAGGGGGTTCCGGTAACCCCCTCCGGCAATCCCGATAAATCCGAAACTTTTCCGGAACACTTCCGGTGTCCGAATATAGTCGTCCAATATATCAATCTTTATGTCTCGGACATTCCGAGACTCCTCGTCATGTCCTTGATCTCATCCGGGACTCCGAACTACCTTCGGTACATCAATACTCATAAACTCATAATACCGATCGTCATCAAACGTTAAGCGTGCGGACCCTACGGGTTCGAGAACTATGTAGACATGACCGAGACTCATCTCCGGTCAATAACCAATAGCGGAACCTGGATGTTCATATTGGCTCCTACATATTCTACGAAGATCTTTTATCGGTCAGAACCGCATAACAACATACGTTGTTCCTTTTGTCAAACGGTATGTTACTTGCTCGAGATTCGATCGTCGGTATCTTTATACCTAGTTCAATCTCGTTACCGACAAGTCTCTTTACTCGTTCCGCAACACATCATCTCGTGACTAACTCATTAGTCTTTTGCTTGCAAGGCTTATTGTGATGTGTGTTACCGAGAGGGCCCAGAGATACCTCTCCGACACTCGGAGTGACAAATCCTAATCTTGATCTATGCCAACACCACGAATACTTTCGGAGACACCTGTAGAGCATCTTTATGATCACCCAGTTACGTTGTGACGTTTGATGGCACACAAGGTGTTCCTACGGTATTCGGGAGTTGCATAATCTCATAGTCATAGGAACATGTATAAGTCATGAAGAAAGCAATAGCAGTTAAACTAAACGATCATAGTGCTATGCTAACGGATGGGTCTTGTCCATCACATCATTCTCCTAATGATGTGATCCCGTTGATCAAATGACAACTCATGTCTATGGCTAGGAAACATAACCATCTTTGATCAATGAGCTAGTCTAGTAGAGGCATACTAGGGACATACTGTTTTGTCTATGTATCCACACATGTACTAAGTTTCCGGTTAATACAATTCTAGCATGAATAAAAGACATTTATCATGATATAAGGAAATAAAAATAACATCTTTATTATTGCCTCTAGGGCATGTTTCCTTCATAGTGATCCTCTATTATACTAGCTCGTTGATCAAAGATGTTTAAGGTTTCCTAACCATAGACATGAGTTGTCATTTGATAACGGGATCACATCATTATGAGAATGATGTGATGGACAAGACCCAACCATTAGCATAGCATATGATCATTCAGTTTATTGCTATTGCTTTCTTAATGTCAAATACATGTTTCTTCGACCATGAGATCATGCAACTCCTGGACTCCGGAGGAATGCCTTGTGTGCTATCAAACGCCACAATGTAACTGGGTGATCATAAAGGTGCTCTACAGGTATCTCCGAAGGTGTCTGTTGGGTTGGCATAAATCGAGACTAGGATTTTTCACTCTGTACAACAGAGAGGTATCTCTAGGCCCTCTCAGTAATACAACATCACAAGAAGCTTGCAAGCAAAGTGACTAAGGAGTTAGTTATGGGATGATGTATTACGGAACGCGTTAAGAGACTTGACAATAACGAGATTGAACTAGGTATGCAGATACCGACGATCGAATCTCGGGCAATTAACATACCAACAGACAAAGGGAACTACGTATGTTGTCATAAAGGTTTGACCGATAAAGATCTTCGTAGAATATGTAGGAACCAATATGGGCATCCACGTCCCGCTATTGCTTATTGACCGGAGAAGCGTCTTGGCCATGTCTACATCATTCTCGAACCCGTAGGATCTGCACGGTTAACGTTCGTTGACGATATAGTATTATATGAGTTATGTATGTTGGTGACCGAATGTTGTTCGGAGCCCCAGATGAGATCACATACATGACGAGGAGCTCCGGAGGTAAAAATTGATATATATGATGATACGGTTAGGCCAAGCGGTTAGGCCCACGGGGCTTTAGGTTGGTGCAAAAGGATGTTTTGCAGAGGTTAGGGACCAAATGCCGGAGACCCTGGCGTCTCGCCCTGGGCCATGGTAACCCACAAATATAGGGGATCACAACAGTTTTCGAGGGTAGAGTATTCAATCCAAATTTATAGATTCTACACAAGGGGAGACAAAGAATATTTGAAGGTAATAGTAGCTGAGTTGTCAATTCAACCACACCTGGAGATTAATTATCTGCAGCAAAGTGATCAGTAGCAAAGTAGTTTGATAGTAGTGACAACAGCAATAGTAACAGTAACAGTGATAGTAGTAATTTTTGTAGCAAGTGTAATAGTAGCAGCAGCAGTAGTAACTTAGCAAGATCAATATAGGACAAATTTGTAGGATTGAATCGGTGACTTGTTGGATGATATTCGTCATGAGACGGTTACAACCTAGGGCGATATGTCACTAGCTCCCGTTCATCGATATAATGTAGGCATGTATTCCGTAAATAGTCATACGTGTTTTATTAAAAGAACTTGCATGACATGTTTTGTCCTACCCTCTCATGGCAGCGGGGTCCATATTGGAAACTAAGGGATATTAAGGCCTCCTATTAATAGAGAACCGGAACAAAGCATTAACACATAGTGAATACATGAACTCCTCAAACTACGGTCATCACCGAGAGTGGACCCGGTTGTTATCACTCCGGGGTTGTCGGATCATAACCGTAGTAGGTGACTATAACTTGCAAGATTGGATCTATAACATGGATATAATGATGAATTCATAAACGGTTCAGATCTGAGTTCATGGCACCCAGGCCCAAAGTGACAAGCATTAAGCATATCATAGTCATAGCAACACCAATCTAAGAACATAGTGGATACTAGGGATCAGACCCTAACAAAACTAACTCGATTACATGATAAATCTCATCCAACTCCTCACCGACCAGCGAGCCTACGAAGGAATTACTCACTCCCGGTGGGGAGCATCATGGAATTGGCGATGGAGAAGGGTTGGTGATGACGAAGAGCGAAGACCCCCCCCCTCTCCAGAGCCCTAAACGGACTCCAGATCTGGCCTCCCGAGGAAGAACAAGAGGTGGCGGCGGCTCTGTCTCGTAGATCACGATAATTCTTTCTCCCTAGTGTTTTTCTCCGAAAATAGGAATTTATAGGATCAGGGTTGTCATCTGTGGGGCCACCAGGTGGGTACAACCCACCTGGGCGCGCCAGGAGAGGGGCGCGCGCCCTGGTGGGTTGTGCCCACCCAAGGCCCCCTCTCTGGTGGGTCTTGGCTCCAGTAATTCTCTTTTATTCCATAAAAAATCCTCGCAAAGTTTCATTTCATTCCGAGAACTTTTATTTCTGCACAAAAACAACACCATGGTAGTTCTGTTGAAAAGAGCGTCAGTCCGGGGTTAGTTTCATTCAAATCATGCAAATTAGAGTCCAAAACAAGAGGAAAAGCATGAGAAAAAGTAGATACATTGGAGATATATCAACTCCCCCAAGCTTAAACGTTTTCTTGTCCTCAAGCAATTCAGTTGATAAACTGAAAGTGAGAAAGAAACACTTTTACGAACTCTTTTGCTCTTGTTTGCATAAATAAGCTTAATCATCACCCAGATTTTCAGTCAACATTATAACTAACCATGTCAACAATAACATTTAAAGATTATATTAACTCATATCAATGACATAATCAGCTAGCGAGCGATAATAAGAGATCTCAAACAGCAACACATTGTCAAAACAACCATGATATAATATGACAATAGTGGTATCTCACCAGCCCTTTATGAGACCGCAAAACATAAATACAGAGCACCTCCAACTTTCAAGCAGCGACTAAACATTGTAATTCATGGTAGAAAAGATCCAGTCATATTGCACCCAACATTAGCTACACACAATGCATAAATCATGACAACTGTGCTCTACTCAGTTCTTGGTGCTTGTTTTAGAAGGTGGTGACACAACATAAAAGTAAATAGATAGTCCCTTCGCAGAGGGAAGTAGTGATTTGCAAAGGTGCCAGAGCTCATTTTTTTTAAACAGAGATAAATGATTATTTTGGGACATGCACCCTTCTCATTCACTGCACGACCATCAGCTATCGATATCTCCCATGCTAAATGAGCTAGTGGTGGTTCCCAAGCAAAAAAGTAAATGTTTGAACTCCATTGGGAGTTTTTGTTTGTTTATTTGTAAGCTTTTTTCTTTTTGCAGTTTGGGACTGGGAATCCCTATTACTGCCCTTTTCTCGTGCAATGGCGAGTGAATAAACACTCAACCTGATAATAACCCGCTGAGCATGAAAAATACCAACCACCTCTTGTCGTTCCATGAACGATCCAAACACACAAAAATAATATTTATTTGGAGTTTTTAGAGGTGGCGCATGCAAATTTACTTAGGACGGCAAGGTAATACCGTATATAGGTAGGTATGGTGGACTCATGTGGAATAACTTTGGGTTCAAGGTTTTTGATGTACAAGCAGAATTCCCACTTAGTACAGGCGAAGGCTAGTAATTAAGATTGATAAGCGGCCAGCTAGAGAGCAACAACGATCATAACCATGCATTGTGTATAAGTAACATTGGACACTAGCATGAGTAGGATATGGACACCATGAACATAAACATCATAGAGGCTATGTTGGTTTTGATTCAACTACATGTATGAACATGTGCCAAGTCAAGCCACTCGAACATTCAGAGGAGGATAACATATCATCATACTACATCACAATCATTTTAATGCTATGTTGATATGTAAGATAAATCATTATCAATCCGCAGCTACTTATGCATGGCATGAGAAACTATAATCTCTAATTGTCATTGCAAACATGTTTAATCCTAATGGGCTGAATCATGGGTACTAGGTTAAATATATTTACACAAAAGAACAAGTCAAGTTCGTACCAGTTTCTCCTTGCCACGGCCAGTTCATCAAATATTGTCATTATTGCCTTTCACTTGCACGACCGAATGATATGAAAATAATAATAGTGCAAGAGTGTTGTGGACTAAGCTGGAATCTGCAAAACATTTTATTCAACAGGAAAAGACAAGGTAAAATGTGCCCCTTATTAGTTCAATAATTATTCATAAGAGAGCCACTCAACATTTTCATCGTGGTCTTCTCCTTGGTACAACTTGAATAACAATAAAAAGAAAAGAAGTTCAGAAAAACACATTGAAATATTTTTGGAGTTTTTGGTTTTCTTGAATAAGCTAATAAAAGGGGAAAAGCAAAAACGAGAAAAACTATTTACACGGGAAAACTCCCAACAAGCAAAAGAAGAACAAGGAAATCTTTTTGGATTTATTTTTAATTCTACTACTAAGCATGCATAGAAAGTAAATTACTACAACTATCTTTTTTGGTTTTTCTAAAGTTTTTCAAACACACAAGAAGAAAGCAAGAAAATAAATCTAAGCATGGATGATACAATGCAAAAGTGTGAGCACCGACAAATAGAATGATATGTAAACATAAATGCAATGTCGGAGAGAAACACATACTCCCCCAAGCTTAGGATTTTGGCCTAGCTTGGTAGTCGATAAGTAGCCTGGAGGGTAGTAGCCAGCGTGGTAGCTCATGGAGGCTCTTGGTGTGGATGCCTCGGCTTGCAGTGTTGCCACCACTGCTGCGTTATGAGCTCGGGCCTCGCTCTCCAGAACAAAATATTTTCCCTTCCTGTTATAGTCAGAAAGAGTAGGCGCAGACAAATATGTGTCCACAACATGTGATTGGTTAAACAACGGATTATAAGTGAAGTTATAGACCTTTCCCTTGATAATCTTATGCTATTTTAAGGTGTCAAAATCTAAATACTGCGTGGGTAGGATGGGATCAAAGGGTAAAGGTGAAACACCCAGCCCTCATGCTAAACGCGTGGCGTAAATTACACCATAGAACCAACCACTGTTAGCGTTGTGCTGAAGTCTATGTACAACAATCGCTCTAATATTATAATTCCTTTCACCAGTGAGAGCGGTGTGAATGAGGCTCAAGTCTGGCGCACAAAGTATGCTACAGTCTTTCTTGCCTACTATGCATTTCCCATTAAATAAAGAAAAATACTGAATTGCGGGAAAGTGAATGCTCTTTATTCTTCCTTGTCTCACTCCCCTATTTTCACCATAAGAAAGGCTAGTCAAGAAAGACTCATACTCAGCCGTTGGTGGTTCATCAAGCGAACTCCAAAAAGGAAGTTTGCAATGATAAGCAAAATTCTCTAGTGGAATAGTAAATGGATTATCATAAAGCATAAACGACACACTAAACTCTCGTGGAAAATATTTAAATTCTTTAACACATGATTCAGTGAGAAGTTGACGTTGTTCACACTTATCTGAGAGGTAGGGACCGAGGCTAGCATTGTGAACATATTGCTCAAATTCCTCCTTAATGCCCACTCGCATCATATACTCATCGCAAGGCCATAAGCATGTTTTGGTAGTGGCACTTCGTGTGGAACTTTCACTTGGTTCAACATAAGACCGGCGGGCGGAACTGTCACTAGAAGATGGCCCCGAGGATCTTCTCCTCGAAGAACTCCTTCCAAACAAGTTCATAATGTCCGCGTACAATTTTTCCGATGAACAAAAATCTGAATTTTTAGTTCATATTTTTTTCCCAACAAAACTCCACAAAATTGATAGCAACTACTCATGGGGATACATAGAAGCCATAGCAATCATTCAAACTACTTAGAACACCAAGAATTCAACATGCAAGCACATCTGCAGCAACACCAAGAGTAGCTAATTATTCAAAGTATAAACCACTAAAACAAAAACTAATTGGACAAATGGTGGAGTCACACACCAAACAACAATCCTCCAAAACAGTTTTGGAAATGGAGCTTCGAGCAAAGAGATCGAAATCCGCGGGTTTGAGCTCAAGAACACGGGAGAGAGAGCAATGGAGATTTTTTTTTCTGGGTATGAGCAGTGATGTGGGCTAAAGAGGTAAGTGAGGGGGCCCACGTGGCACTATAGTAGGATGCTGCTAACGCGACACTACAATCAGAGACCCTTCGAGAAACTATGTAAGATGCCATAATCGCAAATGGTGGTGTATGAAAACCATCAGAAATGTATAAAACGTTTGCGATGACGGATGCATCAAACACGGTTCATGTTTTAGTTGCGTGTGCGATGAAGGGCATACAGTTCAGTTCAATTAACTGTTTGCGATGACGAGGAACAAAAGAAACGGGCAGCCAGATGAAGGCGTGTGCGATACACAACATACAGTTCACTCGGATGAACTGTTTGTGATTAGACAACACAAAAGAAACGGGTAGCCAGATGAAGGTGTGTGCGATATACAGCATACGGTTTGCTCGGATGAACTGTTTGTGATTAGACAAGAGAACATAAACGGTTCAATATAACAAGATGTGTGTGATATGCGGCAAAACAGGTATGTAATCAGAAATATGTGCGAAGATCGTTAATAACGCAGACGATTGCTTCTAATAAGACGTATGTGATATGCTCTGTCTACACAACATCTATCAGCAAGGACTAGCTGTTCCACCAGTAGCTCATATAAGAAAATTATCAAGTTAAGTGTGCTCAGGCTAGAGCAGCCATCGGATGGGTGACTGGATGGGAAGTTGTGTCGATGTTAAATTAGCTGATGGGATAAGTCATTTCGGTCAAATGACTGAAATACCCCATTCCCTCAGCTAATTTAACCTCGAGGTCCTTATTTTTTATTTTTTTTAACACATGTTAATTAAGGAAGGTCTACCGCATTACTTTTTGACAATGTGCGATATGTGGCATACTGTTGATCCATCAGACCTATTTGTGATGGAATAGGCCGTGTGTGTTGTGGGCAAATGCTTGCTAGTGTTCAACCATTTAGGATTGATAAATTCATCACCGACGGGTTCCCTAGTGTGGTACGTGTTCATCTAATCATCATCTACGACTTGTGCTAGCTCGATACTAAGTTTCCATTAATTGATGGCGTTTTATGAACACGCCGCCGTTTCCCACCATTTCCTCACCTGTTTCCCGCCACCCTGCTATATTGTGCATAGGGGGCGCGCGACGCACGGAGGCGACAAGCGCAGCCTGTAACACATCCACCTTTTCCAAGCATGCCAACCCACCAAAGCGCTGCCTCTTCCATCAACTTCGTCGACGAGGAAAACGAGCAGGCGCCACGACCCGTCGAGGCCGAGGCGCTCCCCGGCAATGCGATGGACGACGCCATGATGCGCGTCCTCGCCAGGGTTGACCAGACCTTTGGCGCATGGCGCTTGAGCGCCGCAGATCAATATAGGCATATCAGCGCCGACAAGCTGCAGCTCGCCGCACACCATGATCGATGGCGCGCCGCAGAGCAAGCTAGGCGCGTCTGCGCCTATAGCGTGCTACTCTCCGCACGGCGAGACCGTTGGAGCGCCGCAGAGCAACAGGCGCAGCGCGCCGCAATGCAACAGCGGATCCATCGGCGTTTACTTGCTATCGACATGGCGTCGCAGCTGGGTACACGTCCCGTCAGTACCCCCATTCCTCGCCAGGAGTGGGCACATGCCTCGGCGCCTTACTTGCACCAGAGGCCATCCATGCCGTACTTGCACCAGATGCCCGCCGCGCAGTTCGTGTGGGTGCCGCCGTTCGCCTTGTCCGCGGCCCGCTGAATGCCAACATGCTAGTCCGTAGGCTCGACCGCCTCCTTGGCCCAGGTGTCCACCTGGGCACAGTAGAGGGACATGGTCGTCACATCCTCGAGCTGGTGATCTCCAATGAAATAGCCAACTTGGAGCTCGAGATCGCGCTCCAGATATACCGCAAGCGTGTCGAGCGCTTGGACGAACGCATGCACGAGTTTAGGCAGAGAATATATTAATTGTTCGTTGATACGTCTCCAACGTATCTATAATTTTTTATAGTTCCATGCTATTATATTATCCTTCTAGGTTGTTTAATGGGCTTTTTCATACACTTTTATATGATTTTTGGGACTAACCTATTAACCCAGAGCCCAGTGCCAGTTTCTGTTTATCTCCTGTTTTAGGGTTTTACAGAAAAGGAATATCAAACGGAGTCCAATTGATGAGCCAATTTTTATGATTTTTTCTGGACCAAAAGAAGCCCCCGAAGCAAAATAGTTGGGCCAGGAGAGCCGCGGGCTGCCCACGAGGGTGGAGGGCGCGCCCTGGGAAGGTGGTGGCGCCCTCCTCTCTCGTGGACAGCCCAGAAGCCCCCCTAACGTGGGACCTACGCCAAAAATTTCTAGAAATACTGAAACCTTCGGAAATTAACCTAGGTCAAGAGTTCCGTCGCCGAAAGCCTCTGGTGCCACCAAAAACCAATCTAGACCCTATTCTGGCACCCTGCCGAAGGGGGGAATCCCTCTCCGGTGGCTATCTTCATCATCCCGGCGCTCTCCATGACGAGGAGGGAGTAGTCCACTCTCGGGGTTGAGGGTATGTACCAGTAGCTATATGTTTGATCTCTCTCTCTCTCTCTCTCTCTCGTGTTCTTGAGATGGCACGATCTTGATGTATCACGAGCTTTGCTATTATAGTTGGATCTTATGATGCTTCTCCCCCTCTACTCTCTTGTAATGGATTGAGTTTTCCCTTTGAAGTTATCTTATCGGATTGAGTCTTTAAGGATTTGAGAACACTTGATGTATGTCTTGCACGTGTTTATCTGTGGTGACAATGGGATATCATGTGATCCACTTGATGTATGTTTTGGTGATCAACTCGCGGATTCCGTGACCTTGGGAATCTATGCATAGGGGTTGGCACACGTTTTCGTCTTGACTTTCCGGTAGAAACTTTGGGGCACTCTTTGAAGTTCTATCTGTTGGTTGAATAGATGTTTCTGAGATTGTGTGATGCATATCGTATAATCATGCCCACGGATACTTGAGGTGACAATGGAGTATCTAGGTGACATTAGGGTTTTGGTTGATTTGTGTCTTAAGGTGTTATTCTAGTACGAACTCTATGATAGATTGAACGTTACTACGGACTCTTGAATAGATCAATCAGAAAGAATAACTTTGAGGTGGTTTCGTACCCTACTATAATCTCTTCGTTTGTTCTCCGCTATTAGTTACTTTGGAGTGACTCTCTTTGCATGTTGAGGGATAGTAATATGATCCAATTATGTTATCCTTGTTGAGAGAACTTGCACAAGAGAAAGTATGAACCCTAGGCCTTGTCTACTATCATTGCAACACCGTTTATGCTCACTATCATTGCAACACTGTTTATGCTCACGTTTACCACTTGCTACCTTGATGTTATTATATTTTCAGATTACAAAAACCTATATCTACCATCCATATTTCACTTGTATCACCATCTCTTCGCCGAACTAGTGCACCTATACAATTTACCATTGTATTGGGTGTGTTGGGGACACAAGAGACTCTTTGTTATTTGGTTGCAGCGTTGTTTGAGAGAGACAATCTTCATCCTACGCCTCCCATGGATTGATAAACCTTAGGTCATCCACTTGAAGAAAATTTGCTACTGTCCTACAAGCCTCTGCACTTGGAGGCCCAACAACGTCTACAAGAAGAAGGTTGTGTAGTAGACATCAAGCTCTTTTCTGGCGTCATTGCCGGGGAGGTTAGTGCTTGAAGGTTTGTCTTTAGATCTTGCAATCGAATCTTTTAGTTTCTTGTTTTATCACTAGTTTAGTTTATAAAAGAAAACTGCAAAAAAAATGGAATTAAGGTTACCTCACATGCTTCATCTTTTTAATATCTTTCATGAAAATGATGGGAAGGAAAATTGTGCTCAAGTACTAGAAGAGGAGTTACATAAAATGCTTGGCATAAAATATGTGCATGATGAGCATGACTGCAATGTTGTTAGTATGAATTCTTTCAATACCCATGATGCTAATGATATGCAAAGCCACAAGCTCGTGGAAGCTATGTTTGATGAAGATGATATGTTTAGTCCCCCAAGTCTTGATGAGCAAATTTATTATGATGAAAGCATGCCTCCTATCTATGATGATTATTGTGATGACACTTATGCTATTAAGAATAATGATAACCATGAAACTTGTCATCATGATTTTTGTTTTCAATTGGATTATGCCTCGCATGATAATTATTTTGTTGAGTTTGCTCCCACTATTATTCATGAGAAGAATTTTGCTTATGTGGAGAGTAGTAAAATTTCTATGCAAGTAGATCATGAAAAGAATGCTTTATGCGCTGGCTATATTGTTGAATTCATTCATGATGCTACTTAAAATTATTATGAGAGAGGATCATATGCTTGTAGGAATTGCAATAATATCAAGTTTCCTCTCTATGTGCTTAAAGTTTTGAAGCTATGCTTGTTTTGCTTTCCTATGCTAGTTGATTATCGTTCCCATAAGTTGTTTGCTCACAAAATCCCTATGCATAGGAAGTGGGTTAGACTTAAATGTGCTATTCATATGCTTCATGATTCTCCCATTATGTTTCAATTTTTATCTTTTATGTGAGCATCATTATGCCTAGCTAGGGGCGTTAAACGATAGCGCTTGTTGGGAGGCAACCCAACTTTATTTTATTTTATTTGATTTTGCTTATGTATAGGAATAAATATTGCATCTAGCATCTTATTATATGTGGTTTCATGTTTTCTTTAGTGTTTGTGCCAAGTAGAACCTTTGGGAAGACTTGTGTAAAGTTTATGTGATCTTGCTGTGAAAAACAGAATCGTTAGCGCTCGCTAAAGTAGTCTTCAGATTTTACTGGAGCGTGCTATTTAGTTGATTCTTTTTGCAGATGATTGGTAGACAAATTCCGCAAATTTACCAATTTAGTTTGAATTTTTTGGAGTTCCAGAAGTAGGCTAAATCTGCAGATTACTACAGACTGTTCTGTTTTTGCCAGATTCTGTTTTCCGTGTGTTGTTTGCTTATTTCAATGCATCTATGAGGAGTATTGGGAAGTATGAACCATAGATAAGTTGGAATACAGTAGGTTTAACACCAATATAGACAAAGAATGAGTTCATTGCAGTACCTTTGAGTAGTGGTTTGCTATCTTATACTAACGGAGCTCACGAGATTTTTGTCTAAGTTTTGTGTTGTGAAGTTTCCAAGTTTTGAGTATTGCTTTGATGGACTGTGGAACAAGGAGTGGCAAGAGCCTAAGCTTGGGGATGCCCAAGGCACCCCAAGTTAAAATTCAAGGACAACCAAAAGCCTAAGCTTGGGGATGCCCCGGGAAGGCATCCCCTCTTTCGTCTTCATCCATCGGTAACTATACTCGGAGCTATATTTTTATTCACCACATGATATGTGTTTTGCTTGGAGCGTCAATTTATTTTGTTTTGTTTTGCTTGCTATTTGAATAATATCCCAAGATCTGAAATTCTTAAATATTAGAGAGTCTTCACATAGTTACACAATTATTCAACTACTCATTGATCTTCCCTTATATCTTTCGGAGTAGTTTGTTATTGCTCTAGTGCTTCACTTATATCTTTTAGAGCACGGCGGTGGTTTTATTTTGAAGAAATTGTTGATCTCTCATGCTTCACTTATATCCTTTTGAGAGTCTGTTAAAACAACATGGTAATGTGTTTAGGCTATAAAACTAGTCTTCGCATGATAGACATCCAATATCAATGTAGTAAAAACTTTCACACTAAGTGCATTGAATATGATGAGAAGTTGGATGCTTGATAATTGTTTTGAGATATGAGGATAGTGATATTAGAGTCATGCTAGTGGAGTTATTATGAAATTGAGAAATACTTGTGTTAAGGTTAGTGATTCCCGTAGCATGCACGTATGGTGAACCGCTATGTGACGAAGTTAGAGCATGAGGTATTTGTAAAGTGTCAACCTTTGTGTGGAGGTCGGGGGCGCGTGATGGTTAACTCCTACCAACCTCCCCCCTAGGAGCATGCGTTGATTGCTTTGTTTTGATGACTCGTAGATTTTTGCAATAAGTATATGAGTTCTTATGACTAATGTTGAGTCCATGGATTATACGCACTCTCACCCTTTCACCATTGCTAGCCTCTCTTGTACCACGCAACTTTCACCGGTACCATACACCCACTATATATCCTTCCTCAAAACAGCCACCATGTTATTCCTCAAAACAGCCACCATACCTACCTATCATGGCATTTCCATAGCCATTCCGAGATATATTGCCATGCAACTTTCCACCGTTCCGTTCATATGACACGCATCATATTGTCATATTGCCATTACATGATCATGTAGTTGACATCGTATTTGTGGCAAGGCCACCATGCATAACTTTTCATACATGTCACTCATGTTTCATTGCACATCCCGGTACACCGCCGGAGGCATTCATATAGAGTCATACTTTGTTGTAGTATCGAGTTGTAATATCGAGTTGTAATGAAAGTGTGATGATCATCATTATTAGAGCATTGTCCCATGGGAGGAAAGGCTAAATCAATAAAGCCCCTCCGCAAAAAAAGGAAAGGCCAAAGAAAAAAGAAAGGCCCAAAAAAAGAAAAAAAAAGAAAAGAAAAAGGGACAATTGCTACTATCTTTTTTCCACACTTGTGCTTCAAAGTAGCACCATGTTCTTCATTGTAGAGAGTCTCTTGTTTAGTCACTTTCATATACTAGTGGAAATTTTCGTTATAGAACTTGGCTTGTATATTCCAACGATGGGCTTCCTCAAATGCCCTAGGTCTTCGTGAGCAAGCAAGTTGGATGCACACCCACTAGTTTCTTTTGTTGAGCTTTCATACATTTTTAGCTCTAGTGCATCCATTGCATGGCAGTCCCTACTCACTCACATTGAGATATATTGATGGGCATCTCCATAGCCCGTTGATACGCCTAGTTGATGTGAGACTATCTCCCTCTTTTTTTTGTCTTCTCCACAGCCACCTCTATTTCACCCATAGTGCTATATCCATGGCTCATGCTCATGTATTGCGTGAAAGTTGAAAGGTTTGAAAGAATAGAGTATGAAAACAAGTGTTTGGCTGAAATCGGGGTTGTGCATGATATGAATATTATGTGTGATGAAGAGGGAGCATAGCGAGACTATATGATTTTGTAGGGATAACTTTCTTTAGCCATAGTATTTTGAGAAGACATGATTGCTTTGTTAGTATGCTTGAAGTATTATTATTTCTTATGTCAATATAGACTTTTGTCTTGAATCTTTCAGATTTGAACATTCATGCCACAATTGTGAAAATTACATTGAAAATTATGTTGGTTAGCATTCCACATCAAAAATTCTGTTTTTATCATTTACCTACTCGAGGACGAGCAGGAATTAAGCTTGGGGATGCTGATACGTCTCCAACGTATCTATAATTTTTTATTGTTCCATGCTATTATATTATCCTTCTCGGTTGTTTAATGGGTTTTGTCATATACTTTTATATGATTTTTGGGACTAACCTATTAACCCAGAGCCTAGTGTCAGATTCTGTTTTTCTCCTGTTTTAGGGTTTTACATAAAAGGAATATCAAATGGAGTCCAATTGACGAGCCAATCTTTTATGATTTTTCTTGACCAAAAGAAGCCCCCGAAGCAAAAGAGTTGGGCCAGGAGAGCCACGGGCTCCCCACGAGGGTGGAGGGCGCGCCCTGGGAAGGTGGTGGCGCCCTCCTATCTCGTGGACAGCCCAGAAGCCCCCCTGACGTGGGACCTATGCCAAAAGTTCCTATAAATACTGAAACCTTCGGAAATTAACCTAGCTCGGGAGTTCCGCCGCCGAAAGCCTCTGGTGCCACCAAAAACCAACCTAGACCCTGTTCCGGCACCCTGTAAGAGGGGGGAATCCCTCTCCGGTGGCTATCTTCATCATCCCGGCGCTCTCCATGACGAGGAGGGAGTAGTCCACTCTCGGGGTTGAGGGTATGTACCAGTAGCTATGTGTTTGATCTCTCTCTCTCTCTCTCTCTCTCTCTCTCTCTCGTGTTCTTGAGATGGCACGATCTTGATGTATCACGAGCTTTGCTATTATAGTTGGATCTTATGATGCTTCTCCCCCTCTACTCTCTTGTAATGGATTGAGTTTTCCCTTTGAAGTTATCTTATCGGATTGAGTCTTTAAGGATTTGAGAACACTTGATGTATGTCTTGCACGTGTTTATCTGTGGTGACAATGGGATATCATGTGATCCACTTGATGTATGTTTTGGTGATCAACTCGCGAGTTCCGTGACCTTGGGAATCTATGCATAGGGGTTGGCACACGTTTTCGTCTTGACTTTCCGGTAGAAACTTTGGGGCACTCTTTGAAATTCTATCTGTTGGTTGAATAGATGTTTCTGAGATTGTGTGATGCATATCGTATAATCATGCCCACGGATACTTGAGGTGACAATGGAGTATCTAGGTGACATTAGGGTTTTGGTTGATTTGTGTCTTAAGGTGTTATTCTAGTACGAACTCTATGATAGATTGAACGTTACTACGGACTCTTGAATAGATCGATCAGAAAGAATAACTTTGAGGTGGTTTCGTACCCTACCATAATCTCTTCGTTTGTTCTCCGCTATTAGTTACTTTGGAGTGACTCTCTGTTGCATGTTGAGTGCTAGTAATATGATCCAATTATGTTATCCTTGTTGAGAGAACTTGCACAAGTGAAAGTATGAACCCTAGGCCTTGTCTACTATCATTGCAACACCGTTTATGCTCACTATCATTGCAACACCGTTTATGCTCACGTTTACCACTTGCTACCTTGATGTTTTTATATTTTCAGATTACAAAAACCTATATCTACCATCCATATTTCACTTGTATCACCATCTCTTCGCCGAACTAGTGCACCTATACAATTTACCATTGTATTGGGTGTGTTGGGGACACAAGAGACTCTTTGTTATTTGGTTGCAGGGTTGTTTGAGAGAGACCATCTTCATCCTACGCCTCCCACGGATTGATAAACCTTAGGTCATCCACTATAGGAAAATTTGCTACTGTCCTACAAGCCTCTACACTTGGAGGCCCAACAACGTCTACAAGAAGAAGGTTGTGTAGTAGACATCATTCATTAGATCATCACAGAAAATATATATATATATATATATATATATATATATATATATATATATATATATATATATATATATATATATATATATATATATATATATAGGGTGGGTCTATTCTCATAACACCCCTTAAGACCTTATTCTCCTAACAACGGACTTATTCTCATAACGCACCCGACCTGTCTGTAGCTACAAACTAACCACGACCGAACTGTAGACACAAAGAAAAAAAAACAAAACCCACCCCCGCTCCCTCCCCGTGCTCCACACCCGCACCACAACCTCCCACCGCATCGCCACATCCCTGTGCCGCCGGACCACCTTCCCCCGCGCCACCGGACCACTTCCCTGCCCGCGCCGCCGCACCACCTTCCTCCCCCGCGCCGCCGCACCACCTTCCTCCCCCGCGCCGTCGGAGCGCCGCCCCTCCCCAGGCCGCCGCACCACCTTCCTCCCCCGCGCCGTCGGAGCGCCGCCCCTCCCCAGGCCGCCGGACCACCTTCCTCCCCCGCGCCGTCGGAGCGCCGCCCCTCCCCAGGCCGCCGGAGCGCCGTCCCTCCCCAAGCCGCAGCCACGCTGCCCCTCCCCAGGCCGCCGCCACGCCGCCCCTCCACGGGCCGTCGCCGCAAATCGAAACCGGTCCGACGCCCCATCAGCTCCTCCCTCGGCCCTCCGCGCGGCCATGGCGCCCCTTACCGCACCTCCCTCCGCGACCATGGCGCCTCCCTCCCCTGAGCGGCCATGGCACCCCTCCCCTCCCCTGTAGCCACGGGATCCATGGATCCACCTCCCTCACGGCCTCTGCTCACCTACCTTCTGCCCTCCTCCCCATCTTGCTTGGGATCCCAGGCGAGGAAGGTCAATGGCAGGTCGCCGGTCTCCTTCCCCTCCTGCAGGTCACCGCCGCAGCACATGCCTCACGTGGTGGTCGGGGTCGGCGCTAGTCCTGGCGCCGCTGCCTCAGGTCGTGGTCGCTCTGCCGGGGCAGCCGTCTAGCGGCTCGGGGCAGAATTTCGTCTTGCAGTCCACACAGAGGACGCACGCGGGGAAATTGCTGACCCTGTGCACCTCACTATTTTTACTCATTATTGAGGTTCGTTTTACTATTGAGGTTCGTTTTACTCTGTCCACACAGTATGGTTTGCTATTGAGGTTCGTTTTACTCATTTTTGCAGGGAAAGATGGAGTGATGCAGTTCTATTGGATGCCCCGTTTGCTCAAATTTGCTGTTGTTGAAAACTGCACTTCATTAGTTCGTTGTAAAACATTGCAGCTCATTACCACGATTCGGCTGATGGAGAGTGCAGATTCTGTATGCGTGTGTAGCTGTGTATAACAGCCAGATGGATGCCCATCTTTTGAAGCTCGCTTTCTTCTCCGACGTGGTTCTAGCTGTTGACTTTATTGTTTGCTCTAGCTGTTGACTTTATTGATTAATACGGAAGAGAAGATTAACAACGAAAAAAGAAGAGAACAGACCCAAAGTAAAAAACGCATTTTGTGGTGTCTATGAAAGGTGTCTGGTCTTTTTATGGTGGTTTGTTAGGTAAGTGAACGTGCAGTGCACTTGGGTAAAAAAAGGTCTGCTACGAAGGACTCCTCAGTATAGTTCATTTCGAACAAAATGCATTTAAAAACAAGTAAAAATGCAGTGCACTTTCGTCTAAAAAAGTCCATTGCAAAGGACTCTTTGAAACTCACTTTGTTTTTCTCCACGAAGTTGGCCATAAAAAAACCATTGCGGTTCACTTGGTGATCCAAAAACAAAAACACATCGGAAAAGCAGCTCACTTCTCAACACTTCTCAAACACGCGTAAAAAAATTAATTAGTACGAAAAAAGACAACAACAAATCATGAGGTTCACTTTGGGTAGTGTTCCGCTTCACTTTCGGGACTATTGCGGTCCACTTTCCTTTGGAAAAAAAAGTTGGAAAAAAGACAACAAAACTCCTCTGAGAAAAATCTACGTCCAACAAAATAAATCATGAGGTTCAGTTAACTGTCTGATGCAGTGCGTTCTTCAGTTTGAAGCAGTGCGCTTTTCGCGTTTTTGTAATTTCAAAACTGCTCTTAAACCGTAAAGAATTAGAGGGCGTGTTCTACATGAAAAAGTAGCGTCTCGACGATATCTTTCCAACGGTGTATCGTTTGGATCATTTCAGTCAACGTTTTCTAAAAATTTCATGAAAAAACGGCTGCTGCCGTTCGTAGTCAGCCGCACGATTTTCAAATTTTAACTAAAAAACCGTAAGGAATCTCAAAAACATTTCAACATATGAAAGTTGCGCCTCGTTCGTAGCTTTCCAACGATATATTACACGCCTTGTTTCGAAAAACGGTCAGAAAACTGGAGTGCAAACAGTACCGAAAAATTCGAAAAAATTCGAAAAACACAATTCCGCGATTTAGTAAATTCAAAACTGCTCTTAAACCGTAGAGAATTAGAAAAAATAATATATACGAAAAAGATGTGCGCCGACGATACCTTTCCAACGGTGTATCATATGTTTTGTTCCGACGAGCGGTTTAGAAACAAACGCCAAAAAACGCTCGCTGCCATTCGTTGTGAGCCGCACGATTTTCGAAACTGCTCTTAAACTATGATGAATTTTGAAAAGTGTTCAACATGGCAAAGTTGCGTCTACTCCATAGCTTTTCAACGGTATATTACACGCATAATTCCGATAAACGGTTAAAAAACTAGAGCAAAAAAGGTACCGAAAAAACAACACGTACAGTTTTTTCAACATGAAGTTCGCTGGTCTCTGTGATGCGGTGCGTTTAGCTCTCCAATGGAATTTTGCAATGCAGTTCGGAAGTGTTATGAGAATATTATTCTCATAATGTTATGAGAATATATATATATATATATATATATATATATAGGGTCGCGCTATTCGTCACCTTGGGTGAGGAATAGTTATTCTTCACCCCCTCTATCTTAATATCAATGCACTGTAATTTTACGTTCCGTAAATTTTGTCTTATTTCAGACGTAAAAAGAGAACGTAAGAAAATATATAATCACCGTAAAAATTATTTTATATTATGTAAATTACAAATGTAAAAACATAGTGTAAAATGTACATAAAATGCATTTTTTTGGTCTTCTGACCTTTTTTTATGCCAAAATTTTACACAGTGGATCAATATGACTGTAAATATTTGTATTTGAAACATAATTTATTTATTAAATGATCGCAAGATTATCTCAGGTGAAGAATTACTTATTCTGCACCCTGGATGATGAATAGTAACACTATATATATATATATATATATATATATATATATATATATATATATATATATATATATATCATCACATATACATGATGATACTTAACTACTAGGTACATAAAATTGAAAACGAACAATACTACAACTAATAATCCATCATGGGGCCAGTATTCCGGCAACCCCTCGCCAGGAGCTCCCTGGTGCGCGGCGTCTTCCTAGTGCGGAAGCAGTACTCTGACTCCTCCGCCTCGCAGGGCTTGACGTACCGATTTGCCTCTTGCTGGCGGACGCGCGCAGCAGATCTTGCCATTTCGTTGGGCACCCAGCGGAGCTCCTCGTCGGTGGCACGCTGGAGCTTATTGGCCTACCTCCACGCAGCGACGAGGCGCCCATCGCCTATGACCTTTCTCGCGAAGTATCCATCTTCGTACACCTCCTCGGCACGACGACGCGCCCACCCCCAAAGCTCCGCCGCCTCCTTTTTCCCGGTGGCATCACGGGCTTCACAGGCCGCCTAGTACCTGGCTTCCTCCTCCGCCATCTCCTTCTTGAACGCCACTTGCCTGGCTTCTCAGCCGGCGGCATCGACTTCCACGAACAAAGATTGTACCGGCCCCAAAACCAATCCAAAGTTGGGGGGTCCGGCGCAACCTTGTCAGGCGACGCGTAGGGGTCCTCGTCGCTGCTAATCGAGTGAGCGTCCTCGGGGGTGGCGACTCCTCGTCGGTGCGTGGGCAGACCGGTGGCGCCATGGCAGAGATTTGAGAGAGAGAGAGAGAGAGAGAGAGAGAGAGAGAGAGAGAGAGGGCGAGCGAGGGGAGGATGTAGATGAGAATGCTGGCGGGACGACGTGAGCAAGGTAGTATTTATTGGCGGCCGGAATCTAGATCGACGGGGACAGTACACACGCCGGTCACCGTAATTTACGAGTACTGTAGTTTGAATTACACACAATTCCCGCAGCAAATCTGTGTGTGAACATAATAGCTGATGGTTCCCAATACAGAACCGTGTTTGATTAATGATCCCCGCCAATCACCTACCAAACCCTCGAGCCGCAAGATAGAGTGCCAATCGTGTGGGGGCCGGTTGTCTTACCAGATCTTTACATTTTCTTTTTTGAACACCAGATATTTACATCGCCTGATGATTTTTTAACTCACACACAAGTACACAAAAATATGATTTTTCAAACCGTTTTCGTTAAGCGTTGCATGTAGATGTAGTTCAAATTTGAATTACGGTCATTAAATGGTTAAAAATCACATAAATGTCTTTAAAAGGTCAAATGACCCCAGAAATTTTTCAAATTTTCACATGACAGTTGTATTAGTGCACGTTAATCGTACGAAAAATTTGAAGGCCGTAAGAGGAAGCTACCCCCCGTCTGTCAGCAAACATGCATTGTTCCCTCTCGGAACCACGAACCTTCTAGTGAGTTGCTCCAGTTTGTGAGGGGTGTGTGTCCAAACTTTCGTCAAACAGGTCAATTTTTTTTACCACATCATCTTGGTGGCATGACATTAAATCAAGCAAGGTTTCATGTTTTTTCTGATCATTTTTTAATTTTTTGGAACTAAAATTCCATGGCATGCACTCCATGCATGTGCCCATGCCTTGACACCAATATGTTTGAAAATTCCTTCGAATTTACTGCACATGGAATTAACTGGCACATAAGTACACAAAAATATGATTTTTCAAACCGTTTTGGTTCGGCGTTGCATGTAGATGAAGTTCAAATTTGAATTATAGTCATTAAATAATTAGAAAATCACTTAAATGTCTTTAGAAGGTCAAATGACCCCTGAAATTTACCAAATTTTCACATGACAGTTGCACGTTAAATGTAGGAAAAAAATTGAAGGCCGTAAGAGGAAGCTATCCCCCGTTCGTCATCAAACATGCATTGTTCCCTGTCGGAACCACGAACCTTCTAGCGAGTTGCTCCGGTTTGTGAGGGGCGTGTGTCCAAACGTTCGTCAAACATGCCAATTTCTTTACCACATCATCTTGGTGGCATGACATTACATCAACCAAGGTTTCATGTGTTTCTGATCATTTTCCTATTTTACTGAATTAAAATGTCGTGTCACTCCATGCATACGTATGCATGTGTTCATGTCGTGACACCAATATGTTTGAAAATTCCTTATAATTTACTGCACATGGAATTAACTCGCACACAAGTACACAAATATGATTTTTCAAACTGTTTTGGTTAGGCGTTGCATGTAGATGTAGTTCAAATTTGAATTACGGTCATTAACTGATTAGAAAATCACTTAAATATCTTTGAAAGGTCAAATGACCCCTAGAATTTTTTTAAAATTTCACATTACAGTTGTAGTAGTGCACATTAGACGTACAAAAAATTTGAAAGCCGTAAGAGGAAGCTATCTCTCGTTCGTCATCAAACATGCATTGTTCCCTCTCGAAACCACGAACCTTCTAGTGAGTTGCTCCGGTTTATGATGGGTGTGTATCTAAACTTTCGCCAAACATGTCAATTTGTTTACCACATCATTGACATTAAATCAAGCAAGGTTTCTTGTTTTTCTAATCATTTTTTAACTTTTTGGAATTAAAATGCCATGGCATGCACTCCATGCATGTGCCCATGCCTTGACACCAATATGTTTGAAAATTCCTTCTAATTTACCGCATATGTAATTAACTCGCACACAAGTACACAAAAATATTATTTTTCAAACCGTTATGGTTAGACGTTGCATGTAGATGTAGTTCAAATTTAAATTACGATCATTAAATGGTTAGAAAATTACTTAAATGTCTTTAGAAGGTCAAATGACCCCTGAAATTTATCAAATTTTCACATGACAGTTGTATTAGTGCACGTTAAATGTAGCAAAAAAATCTGAAGGCCGTCAGAGGAAGCTATCTCCCGTTCGTCATCAAACATGCATTGTTCCCTCTCGGAACCCTGAACCTTCTAGCGAGTTGCTCCGGTTTGTGAGGGGTGTGTGTCCAAACGTTCGTCAAACATGCCTATTTCTTTACCACATCATTTTGGTGGCATGACATTACATCAACCAAGGTTTCATGTGTTTCTGATCATTTTTCTATTTTTCTGGAATTAAAATGCCATGTCACTCCATGCATATGTATGCATGTGTCCATGTCATGAGACCAATATGTTTAAAAATTCCTTCTAATTTATTGCACATGGAATTAACTCGCATACAAGTACACATATATGATTTTTCAAGCCGTTTTGGTTAGGCGTTGCATGTAGATGTAGTTCAAATTTGAATTACGGTCATTAAATGGTTATAAAATCACTTAAATGTCTTTAAAAGGTGAAATGACCCCTATAACTTTCCAAAATTTCACATTACAGTTGTAGTAGTGCACGTTAGACGTAGAAAAAAATTGAAGGCCGTAAGAGGAAGCTATCTCTCGTTCGTCATGGAACATGCATTGTTCCCTCTAGGAACCACGAACCTTCTAGCGAGTTGCTCCGGTTTGTGAGGGGTGTGTGTCCAAACTTTCGTCAAACATGCCAATTTCTTTACCACATCATTTTGGTGGCATGACATTACATAAACCAAGGTTTCATGTGTTTCTGTTTTTTTGGAATTAAAATGCCATGCCAGTCCATGCATACATATTCATGCATATGTGTCCATGTCGTGATACAAATATGTTTGAAAATTCCTTCTAGTTTATTGCACACGGAATTAACTCGCACACAAGTACACAAATATGATTTTTCAAACCGTTTTGGTTACGTGTTGCATGTAGATGTAGTTCAAATTTGAATTACGGTCATTAAATGGCTAGAAAATCACTTAAATGTATTTAAAAGGTCAAATGACCCATAGAATTTTCAAAAATTTCACATTACAGTTGTAGTAGTTCACGTTAGACGTAGAAATAAAATTTGAAGGCCGTAAGAGGAAGCTATCTCCTGTTCGTCATCAGACATGCAGTGTTCCCTCTCGGAATCACGAGCCTTCTAGTGAGTTGCTCTGGTTTGTGCGGGGTGTGTGCCCAAACTTTGGTCAAACATGCCAGTTTTTTACCACATCATCTTGGCGGCATGAAATTACACCAACCAAGGTTTCATGTGTTTCTGATTTTTTTTATTTTTTTGGAATTAAAATGCCATGTCACTCAATGCTTAATTGTGTCATAGCCGTTAGACCAATATATTTGAAAATTCCTTCCAATTTACTGCAAATGGAATTAAATCACACACAAGTACATGAAATATGAGTTTTCAAACCGTTATGGTTAGCTGTTGCATGTACATGTATTCGAATTTCAATTACGGTCATTAAATGGCTAGAAAATCACTTAAATGTTTTAGAAGGTCAAATGACCCCTAAAATTTTCCAAAATTTGACATGACAGCTGTATTAGTACTACAAAATTCCTCGTTCATTTAAAACACCATCCATTGGCACTTTATTCCAAATTCGTCTTTCACATCTAATAAAAAATATCTACAACATCACACACAGTTGTTTTCTAGGAACCGTTTGCGATGAAAATATCCGGGTCTATTTAAGTCTCCCTCCTTAAGCTTCGCCGGCTCGTCTGCTCTAGGGCCAGCAACTCCCGAATCCACGAATCCAGATCCCCATTACCGCACCCCCTTCTTGCAAAGATGACACCGTGGAAACGCTTCGTGAAGGCCCGTATGATGGCCGCCCTCCCCGAGCGCCGCCGCCTGCGCCGAGAGCGCGGCCACCTACGCCGAGAGTGTCGCTGGATCCGCATTGAGCGCGGCCGCTTCCACCGAGAGGGCGTCTGCGACAGTCAACAGGGCAGCTGCAGTAGCCGAGACGGTTGCAGCAGCTGCTGCGACGGCGGCTGCAAACGCCAAGAGCGCTCGAGCTGCCGTCCGTGCCGCTGATGTCGCCCTAGCCCGGGTCGAGGCCATCCACGCCAAGATCGAGGATGCACACGCTATTCCAGGCCACCTCGGAGTCCAGCATGCAACCCACGTCTGAAAAGGCGGCGGTGGCCATGGAGCACCTGCTTCCTCATGAGGTCGCCGAGCGGGAGCTGGAGATGCAGGAGGCGGCGGAGATCGAGGAGCGCCGGGAGGAGGAGTTGCGCGTGTCCGAGGTCGAGGTAGAGGAGAGTCTGTCCATCCAGGAATCGACGGTGGAGTACCAACGCGAGCTCTGGCACAACCACTACTACGAGTACTAGAACCTTGAGGGCGGCTGATGGCTTCTCGCCCCTCGTTGGTTACCCCAAGTGGAAGGTTGAGATGTAGCGTAGCGGCAAATTTCCCTTGGCAAAGATACCAAGGATCGAATCCCGTGAGACTCCGAGGGTCGACAAGTAGGTGTCAACGGCACCAGAAACTTAGCGGTTGATGGGACCTGCACACAGATACAGATAACTTTGCTCCCAACGAGTACAGAGAGGTTGTCAATCCCTCCGGCCTTGTTGTTTACAAAGGATCAAACACAAGAGATAATAATGATAGCTATGACTGCAACTAGTAAATAAAAACAGGAAGTAAATAGAAGGTGTGATCAGCGGTGGTAATATGGACCGGGGTCCCATGATGTTCACTAGTGATGTCTCTCTCCCAAAAGACGATAAAACAACAAAGCGAGGTAAACAAATTACAGCTGGGCAATTGACAGGATTATGTGCGCAAACCAATGCTAACTATGCTGCAAAGAAAGGTAGAGGCTCAAAAGTATAGGTGGTACGCCAAGGCAAGTAGACCGAAATCCATCTGCATCTACCACTAATCATCCACCTTGAGATATCTATCCAGAACATCTCGCTGGTATTAAGTTGCGAATCCCACCCAAAGTGTAAACTCAAAGCAACAGATAACTGCATTAAAAGAACTTTGCGTAAAGTAAACAATCCTTGCACCCGCAAGTACAAGCACCGTTGTTTTCTCCCTTGTGGCAACAGCACATCCCCTAGACTCATGTTTCTGTCACTCAAGCTAGTCATCAGGGGGCATGAACCCACAATCAAGCATAACGCTCCCTCTTGGAGTTACTACCTACTACTTGGCCAAAGCAATAAACAGCAACGGAGAACATGCAAGAATTACTCAAGACCAAAGATATAAAAGAGGTGAATCAAATATATTACTCAAACACAATCTGAACATAGTCTCATAATCCATCAGATCCCAGCAAACTCAGCAAAGCAACAGCAGAAAGATTACATATGTGCCTCGATCATGTAGGGCAGCTCACGAGGTCTAAACCATGAAGAGCAAAGAGGAGAGGAGAACATCACATAGCTACTGATCATGGACCCATGGTCCAAGGTGGACTACTCACGACTCATCCGGGAAGCGTCCATGGTGGTGGAGAAGCTCCCGGTGATGGTTCTCCCCTCCGGCAGGGTGCCGGGAAGAGTTCTCCTAATGCTCCCGATCTTAGAAGCGCTGCGGCGGCGGAACAGAGGCGAGATCGCGAAAAAGGGTTCTGTCCTCGAGGGTTTCGGGACGAGAGGGATATATAGGCGAAGGGGGGCAGCCAGAGGCGGAGCAGGGGCCCCAGGCGCCCCCCTGGCGCGGCCAGGAGTGGGGCCGCGCCAGGTGGCCGCCTGGGCCTCCCCTGGCTCCCCTCTGGCCCATCTTTGGTTCTTCGCGAAGCTTCCTGTACGCTGATTTTTCCTGTATTTTTCCTGGAATTTTTGGAGCACTTTTAATATGGGGGAAACCTAAAATAGAAAAACAACAGAAAACAGGAACTGGCACTGTGGTGCACTGAGTTAATAGGTTAGTCCAAATATGATCAAAAGTGTATGGAAGTGCATCAATATCATAGCAATATCACACAAAAGAATCATGGAGTAAGCAGAAATTATAGATGCGTTTTGGACGTATCAGCGGTCCCCAAGCTTAATTCCTGCTCGTCCTCGAGTAGGTAAATGATAACAAGCATAATTTCTGTGGTGACATGCTACCAACCATATAAGAACTTTTTAAGTAAAGCAATCAAGGCATGTAATTCAATTCAAGTCATAACAAGCAAGAGTCTATATTAGCATTGTAACAAGCAACATAAGAACATAAAGGTGCAAGAGCTCTCGCTGTCCGTGACTCGAATGTCTCCAAATGGTGTTTGCGTGCAAGAAAGGGGATAGGGATATATGAGAGAGTAAAACATAGTTTTTGTATTGTTGAGAACTTAATCTACTAAAGTTTCACACTTGGTCTTCTTTGGAATCTTATCTTGACTCATCCCCAGACCACTAGCCAGGTACAAGTCAAAATGATCCACTCCCTTTCGATATTTTGAGCACTAATGCAATGGATGAGCGTAAGCAAGAAAGTTGACACTTAGGATGGCAAAGAGAGAAAATTGATGAAGGGGGAAGACAAAAAAGGTGTGAAAGGCTCACATCAATGAGGACAATCATAGGCGAGAGAAAGCCAAATGATAGATATGATGTGAGGAGTAGGGATTGCCATTCAACGGATGCACATATGAGCTAAGGTAAGCTCTCCAATGGAACTAGTGGGGGTGCATCCAACTTGCTCGCTCAAGAAGACCTAGAGCTCTTTTGAGGAGGCTCATCATTGGAATATACAAGCCAAGTTCTATAGTGTGAAGGTCCCCACATAGCTATATGCATGAATGATAATCTCTATGGAGTACAAGGTACAAGATGAAGTACGAGTGTGGATCTCTCAAAAGGAATAGTAGTGTGCCCCCTTCTCTCTTTTTATTTCTTTTTCTCTTTTTTCTCTTTTTTTATTTTTTTGTGGCCTCAATGGCTCTTTCTATTTAACTCTCATTTGTCCTCTTTGGGATCTTTTGATTCTATCCTCTTTGGGATCTTTTCGTCACTTTAGGGGCAACACTCTATGTATTACAAGAAGTATAGAAGATCTTTCACACTTTACAAAAGTACTCAACATAAAGAAAATGAAACTATCATGATGTATGCAAATGTATGCCTCTGCCGGTGTAGAAGGATATGCAATGATACTAGCGCGTCATGTAGCAATGATTAGGGCAAGGCCCAACTAGCATGCGGCTCATCGATCAAGCAAAAAGCATGTATGACATGAAGATCAAGTCATGAGAAGATGGATGTTGCATGGCAATGTATCTAGGAAAGGCTATGGAAATGCCTTGATAGGTAGGTATGGTGGCTGTTTTGAGGAAGGATATAATGAGGCTTATGATGACAGAGCGTATCGTGCCAAGGATTTGGATGCACCGGCGAAGTATGCGCCAACTCTCGAGGTGAGAAAGGGCAATGCACGGTACCGAAGAGGCTAGAAAAATATGGCTAGGTGGAAGTATCAACTTTTGAATACTCACATTAGTCCGAAGAACTCATGCACTTATTATCGGTAACCCTCAATCTAATTAGGAGGTTCACAAAGAGACAAGTACCCCGAGGAGGAGTGTATGGGGGTTTGGTTATCCTTGCGCATCCTCGACTCATGGTACGTGAGTGTACTCTAATATTCGATCCCTCCAAAGATTAGTGATCCATCTAGTAGCTAAAGTTCTCAACTATTTTGTAGGTTTTCGAAAATAAACACGGATTGCCCAAAATACGACATCTATCACTAATAGGCTAAAGCTCTTGACACCAAAAGTTCAGACATTACTCATGGCAATACCTCAAAACTATTGCAAGTTACTACTAAAATTAAATAGCAACCTCAGTTACCTACTTTAAGTTAAGGCACACAACTCAGTGCAACAGGCAAACTCTCTTAACAAGATAAACATGAAAACTCAAGAGAGTTCAGCAACCAACTAAACAAAAGCTCTTTAAAAAGAAAAGCATGAAAACTAAGAGCTAAACATGACAACAGCTATGGAAAGACAAAGAACACACACATCAAAGATAAGCATGAAAATCCTATGTTGTGTTCTAGGTTGAAGTGGAGCGTGTTTCTCTCCCACACAAAGAAAGATGGGTTCTAACTTGTTATGAACAGCAAGCAAAGCTAAAGAAAACTAAAAAAAGAAACTAAGAGCAAGACGCTCCAAGCATAGCACATAACGCATGAAGTGAAAAAATATAGTGGAACGAAAGACGAACTGATAATTGTTGATGGAGAAGGGGATGCATGGGGGCATCCCCAAGCTTAGACGCTTGAGTCTTCTTGAATATTTCTTGGGGGTGCACGGGGGCATCCCCAAGCTTGAGCGTTTGACCCTCCTAAATCTTCTTTTATCATCTTCCCTCGCACACTTGAAAACTCCCTTCATACATAACTCATCATAATCTGATTAGCGAGGTTAGTACCCACAATAAAATAATTTTTCCCTACTGGAAATAAAGATAATCTTGAAGAGCTACTGTTTCTCAAGATTGCCAAAAGGTTTTTGCAAAGAAAAAGCAAGCTCAAGGTTTGCAAAACGAAGAAAAGGCAAAACAGGACAGAATCTGTGAAAAACAGACCAGCAGGTAGTAAATAATTTTTTCCGGGCACTTATGCAACTCAAATAAAAAAACTCAGAACAGACGCTCGAAAGCCAATTGTATAGAGCACGCTGTCAAAAAAATTCAGATCAAAAAGATGATCTGGTGATTTTATTCTAATTTTTCTGTCCAAGGACAGAATCTGTTTTCTGGACAGCACGTCGCAACTTTTGAACTTTCTTGCAATCAGAGGCTAAACTTGGCACAAAGCTGAAAAGAAAAGATACAATGATGATGCTACTGTAGTAACAAACATCAAGACACAACAAAAACAAAATAAAACCTAATTCGTTGTGGGCTGCCTCCCAAAAGCGCTTTCTTTTATGCCTTTAAGCTAGGCATGATGCAAAAAGGAGGAATCAAAAGTCATCATAATAATCGGAGTTATAAATTGCTTCAAATGGTTCCTCAACAAGTTCATCCTTGTTCCTTCTAGGAAAGGGGTACGTACCTTTTGCCTTCCCGCGTAGGCGGATTTGTCCCTTACCTATATCGATGAAGCCTTTTACGGCTCGGAGGAAGTCCCTTCCAAGCACTATATTTCCTTGGTTTGGCTTCATGATGAAGAAATCAACCATTGCAAACCCTTTAAGGAATGTAACTGGTACGTCTTTTATTCTTCCCTGGATCTCAGAAATATCTCCATTAGCATGTTCATGATAGGATGATAATTTGTCCATGTTAAATTTTAAAGAATCATGAACAATTTTTGGCATAGTAGAAACCATAGATCCAATATCACAATAAGCAAGGAAGTCTTGATTAGAGATGATAATCCTAACAAAAGGCTCCCAATCATTGCCTATTTCCAAAATATCTCTCTTATTGGGTTTGGGTTTCTCTACCTTCATCAAGTCTAGAGCATCCATTCTCTTCTCAATAGTAGCAAGTCTATATATGACAGTATTAAAACTATGATCATAAACAAAGTAACTAGATAGACCATGTATAATTTCAAGAGCTCTAGCTTCATCACACTCTAGGAAATTTCCTTCAGCTATAATATCAAGAGAGTGTTTACACCATTTAAAAAGACCATGATAAAAATTTCTAAGCACAATTTTTATAGGTATCCAAGGCATAATTCTCCTATGTGCATCAAAATTTTTGTCCCATGCCTGCTTCATATTTTCTCCATCCCTTTGATGGAAATCTAGAACTTCTGATTCCCTCAAAGCACCAAGTCCTAACATGCTTGACTAAACAGAAAGGACTACTAATAGAAAAGCAAATAATTTTTTTGTGATTTTTGATAAAGGACACTAAAGCAAAAAACTGAAAGGTAAACTAACAAGACTAAAAAGCAAAGATAAAAGATAGCGTGCAACTCCCCTATCTTGAAGAGTGGAGTCCCCGGCAATGGCGCCAGAAACTTGCTTGATGGCTTCTCGCCCCTCGTTGGTTACCCTAAGTGGAAGGTTGAGATGTAGCGTAGCAGCAAATTTTCCTTGGCAAAGATACCAAGGATCGAATCCCATGAGACTCTGAAGGTCGACAAGTAGGTGTCAACGGCGCCAGAAACTTAGCGGTTGACGGGACCTGCACACAGATACAGATAACTTTGCTCCCAACGAGTACAGAGAGGTTGTCAATCCCTCCGGCCTTGTTGTTTACAAAGGATCAAACACAAGAGATAATAATGATAGCTATGACTGCAACTAGTAAATAAAAACAGGAAGTAAATAGAAGGTGTGATCAGCGGTGGTAATATGGACCGGGGTCCCATGATGTTCACTAGTGATGTCTCTCTCCCAAAAGACGATAAAACAGCAAAGCGAGGTAAACAAATTACAGCTGGGCAATTGACAGGATTATGTGCGCAAACCAATGCTAACTATGCTGCAAAGAAAGGTAGAGGCTCAAAAGCATGGGCGGTACGCCAAGGCAAGTAGACCGAAATCCATCTGCATCTACCACTAATCATCCACCTTGAGATATCTATCCAGAACATCTCGCTGGTATTAAGTTGCGAATCCCACCCAAAGTGTAAACTCAAAGCAACAGACAACTGCATTAAAAGAACTTTGCGTAAAGTAAACAATCCTTGCACCCGCAAGTACAAGCACCGTTGTTTTCTCCCTTGTGGCAACAGCACATCCCCTAGACTCATGTTTCTGTCACTCAAGCTAGTCATCAGGGGGCATGAACCCACAATCAAGCATAACGCTCCCTCTTGGAGTTACTACCTACTACTTGGCCAAAGCACTAAACAGCAACGGAGAACATGCAAGAATTACTCAAGACCAAAGATATAAAAGAGGTGAATCAAATATATTACTCAAACACAATCTGACATAGTCTCATAATCCATCAGATCCCAGCAAACTCAGCAAAGCAACAACAGAAAGATTACATATGTGCCTCGATCATGTAGGGCAGCTCACGAGGTCTAAACCATGAAGAGCAAAGAGGGGAGGAGAACATCACATAGCTACTGATCATGGACCCATGGTCCAAGGTGGACTACTCACGACTCATCCGGGAAGCGTCCATGGTGGTGGAGAAGCTCCCGGTGGTGGTTCTCCCCTCCGGCAGGGTGCCGGGAAGAGTTCTCCTGATGCTCCCGATCTTGGAAGCGCTGCGGCGGCGGAACAGAGGCGGGATCGCGAAAAAGGGTTCTGTCCTCGAGGGTTTCGGGATGAGAGGGATATATAGGCGAAGGGGGGCAGCCAGAGGCGGAGCAGGGGCCCCAGGCGCCCCCTGGCGCGGCCAGGGGTGGGGCCGCGCCAGGTGGCCGCCTGGGCCTCCCCTGGCTCACCTCTGGCCCATCTTTGGTTCTTCGCGAAGCTTCCTGTACGCTGATTTTTCCTGTATTTTTCCTGGAATTTTTGGAGCACTTTTAATATGGGGGAAACCTGAAATAGAAAAACAGTAGAAAACAGGAACTGGCACTGTGGTGCACTGAGTTAATAGGTTAGTCCAAATATGATCAAAAGTGTCTGGAAGTGCATCAATATCATAGCAATATCACACAAAAGAAGCATGGAGTAAGCAGAAATTATAGATACGTTTTGGACGTATCAGCGGCGCCAAGGACGAGGACGACTTCAGCAGGGGGGACGCGGAGTCCACCAACGACGGCATGTCGCTAGGACAAGTCATCGACATCTCATCTCACACCGGCGATGCATAGGCCGGCGCGACATCTGATTTTTAATTATGAGTACTTAGGCTTTGTTTTTAATGCTGGTCTTTTGTTAAAGCAATGTTTAGGTCAACTGGCTCTGTGGAATTACTAAAATTGCTCGATTCAGTAAGTGTGGTTTGTCTGCTGTGCGCTCTTTTGTGTGCCCAAATTAGCAAGCGATTGTAAATTATGTAATGACGTACTCGGGGAAATTTCCACCAAAATTTGAATTATCAAACTCATCCCATGCGCGTAAAGCAGAAGAATCGTTTGCCATGCACACAATCGTTCAAAGTGAATGGTCCAGCGACACCGCGCACATTCAAAGTGAATGTGCCCATGCCTTGAGACTAAAATTTGAATTATCAAATTCATCCCATGCGCGTAAAGCAAAAAAATCATTTCGATGCACACAATCGTTCAAAGTGAATGGTCCGGTGGCACCGCGCGCAAAGTTTTCCTCCACATTTCCAAAATTTTGGCCTACCGCCAAAATATTTACCCCCGCCCCCTTCCCCCTTCCCCACCCCCTTTTCTCCCCGACCACAAGTCACATTTCCCCTGTTTCCTCCTTCCTTCCTTCCTTGCTAAGCTATAGTCGCTTCCTCGCTATCGCCGTCTCGCATCCTACCGCCAGGGTCGCCATGGTCTTCTTCAAAGACATCTCCAGCGGTTCCTCCTCCGACAACTAAGCCTTCACCACCTGGGTATGCCTCTCTTATCTCTCTTGGGCTATGACTTGGAATGAAAGATTTTTACCCGGAGGTCGATTTGTGTCGTTTCTTCCTCTTGTAGCTCCCTAAGACCATCACTGGCAACGAATGAAGCGGGGTGGCTGAAGATCTATCTGCTCGTTGTCACCATCAATCTCCATGCGTGAAGCTACTTGCGTTTTCTTCTGTGGACACTGGGAGGAAGTTTCTGGCATGTGCAGAGAAGGTTAGACCCTCTTCCGTTGTTACAAATCATTTGTTAGATGTGATTCGAACACCGTCACGGTCCCAACCCATTTATACCACACCTTCAACCAAACACATCCTAAGACAGTGTCACAGTTTGTACCTAGTATCTTAAATTGTTGTCATCTCATCAGCGGTGCCATTAGAAAATTATTTGGCACCACTTCAGCAGTTTGTGCAGCCAACTTTGGTCCACACATCCAAGCAGCCAAGCAGTAAAATACTAAATCTTTATGGCACAAAGGAACTGGGCATAGGAGCAACTACGTGCTCCGGAGTCCGGGTCCCTGATTTTTTTCCGCTGCATCGGCTCGCCAGTTTAGGGCACCGGTGCGAGATGTAGCAACAATTGTCTTTACACCAATTTTGGTATACATAGTGGACGACCTTAGTGCTATTAGTTCTATGTTACTAAATTTGTGCATGTACACACCTGTTAGTATCAATTTGCTGTCATCCAAACACTGTCGCTATGTTGTTGCAGTTATATTTACCTTCCTCATAAAATGTTCAATTTGTTATTTATTGTACATGAGTAAGAACTTGTAGCATCGTTGTAGTTAATTATAGCTTCTGATGTTCCAGAATTTGGTTGTTGTCTCAGTACCAATTATTTCATTCGCACATTGATCTTTTTGAGAAGATATGTCATAATTAACATGTTTCTTCAGTTTTTCAAAATAAGCATTGGCGATTTTCTATGTTGCTATAAACCCATTTCCCTTATAATTGCTACTGATCTAATTTTAAATATTATAGGATGAACGGAAGTGTTCTTTCTTGGAGTGGGTTGATCAAGAGTGACCACAGTCTTTGAAGATGTGCCTAACGAAGCTTTGGAGCATGTATGAGGAACTGAACACAGATAGGCTTAGAGAAAGTCTTGTCAATGCTGAAGCATATTTCAAGATGCGGGATAAAAAGTTGAAGGTGAAGAATGAGCTCAGAATTTTTAAATCAGACTTTGCTAAGATGGCGTTGGCGAAGGAGGAGGCACTTTTCCAGTTGGCCCGTGCAAAACGGGTTCTTACTGAACTGAAAGCAGAGGTGGATAAGACGAGCCTGAATGACCTCGATTAGGAAAATGAATATATTGTTCTTATGAAGTTGAACTAGCTATATGTTATATCGTGTTGTTTTCATGTAGCTACCGTACTGTGATGTTAATATATTTATGTGCCTGATATGAAATTGGTAAATACTGGAATTATTAATTGTAAACTAATAAACCTGCTAAATGTGTCATGACCTTTGCAAAATGGTTCTAGCAGTAAAAGCGCTTGCGATGGATAGCCCAATGCCACACAGTTTTCTTCATCAAATCGTGTGTGGTATAGTTGATAAAAGCAAACAGTTAACCAAGGAAGACTGTGTGTGATAGTTACACCTTTCACACACGAGCCTACACATAGAACTGTGTGGGATTTACGTCCGAACGGAAACGTTTTCCCTGGATTGATTGTGTGTGATGTACATAAGAACATAAACATATTCCTTGGATTGACTGTGTGTGATATACATACGAAAGGAAATGTTTTTTCTGGGATTCACCGTGTGGGATGTACATACCTATGGAAATGATTTTCTCGGATTACCGTGTGGGATGTACATACCTACGGAAATGATTTTCTCGGATTACCGTGTGAGATGTACATACCTACGGAAATGATTGGGTTTCCATGCCTCGCCCAATCGCACACGGCCCCAGCCTGGGTCCCAAGAGGGCATATCCCCGACGATTTCTGGGTCGTGTGGGAAGGACAACCTATCGTACACACTTACTTCGCGACGGTTCCACATACTGTCGCGGAAAGGGGTTAAAAACCGTTTGTTTAGGACCGACGCGCACCAGTGTGGGGACCACAACCCACCAGGACGCGCCCGGGGGTCCTGACGCGCCCAGGTGGGTTGTGCCCACCTGGTGCACCTCCCTCTGATATTATTTGCACAAAAAATTCAGAAATATCCAGGAAAAAATCGTATAAAATTTTCAAGGCATTTCGAGAACTTTTATTTTGGGTCATTTTTTATTGCACGGGAAATTCAAAAAACATACTAAACATGGTATTTTATTTTATTTAGCTAGTAAAAACAGAAAACAAAAAGTAAGGACAGAAGGTAGTGCTTCAACTTCATACTGCTCAAAAATGATTAATTTATAAGGTTGATCAGGTCTTATTAACAACCACTTTTGGTTAGCATGAAACCGAAGAATTTTCGTGAATCACTAAGTTACCTCGATGGGGATATGGATGTCCCCAACAAATAACATTTCATATTTCTTTTTGACAGCAGGTAAAGGTATTTGAAAACTTCCAATAGTGATTGTCGGAGATTTTTCAATAACATTAATACCATTCACTTGGAATTGTTTCTTCGGAAAGTGCATTGTATGCTCATTACCATTGTTATGAAAAGTGACCTTGCTTTTATTGCAATCAATAACAGCCTCTGCAGTATTTAAGAAGGGTCTAGCGAGGATTCTCGACATGTTGGCATCTCAAGTATAACAAAGTCAGTCAAAATAGTAACATTAGCAACAACAACGGGCATATCCTCACAGATACCGATAGGAATGGCAGTTGACTTGTCAGCCATTTGCAAAGATATTTCAGCAGGTGTGAGTTTATTCAAGTAAAGTCTTTTATATAAAGAGAAAGGTATAATACTAACACCAGCTCCTAAATCACATAAATCAGTTTTCACATAATTCTTATTTATAGAGCAAGGTATAATTGGTATACCCGGATCTCCAGTAGTTGGTATACTCCTAAATCACATGCGGATTAACTGCCAAATCAGCGAATACATATATGAAATCGTACAATGGATCGTATGTGAATATCTGAGACAAGTTTAGTGACTATATTTCGGGTATTTTTAATTACGAAGACTAAATTGACCAACGCGACGAGTATGAGTATCTACGGTGAATCTTTCTCTTTCCTATATTAATCAATGAAGGCATGAAGCAACATTGGCCGAAGGTATCACCCACCGTGCTCAAAGTCCCAATGCTAAACTCCGGCCCGGTTGGTTTGATGTTGCTCGAATGAGATAAATACATACGTAGTCATTGAAGTTGACGTCAAAGCACATTACGCTCATTGAACTTCAGAATACGTTCAATACGATCATTGAATACGAGTTGTGGTGATTATACGGTCACTGGCCAACCGTAAACTTTCGTATTTTGTCTAGTTGACTGGTCAACTGGTCTGTGCGGCAATCTTTGACTGATCACGCTCTCTCTCTTTCGTATGGGTCCCACATGTCAGTCAGGCAGAAGATATAAATAAAGCAAAAAAATTGCACTGGAGGTAGGAGTCAAACCTGCTTTTTATATTTCTTTTGCCTGACTGACATGTGGGACCAACATGATAGAAAGAGAGCATGACCAGTCAGACATTGTCACACAGTCTAGTTAACTGGTCAACTAGACAAAATACGGAAGTCTACGGTTGGCCAGTGACATATAATCATCACAATTCGTATTCGATGACCATATTGAGTGTATTTTGAAGCTAGTGTGTTTTGACCTCAACTTCAGTGAACACGAGTGTATTTATCTCCGCTCGTATTCCTCCCAGGCCTGTTCAAAGCACGGTACCCCGACGTCACGAATGCACGAAGTCCGGCCACTGTCCCGCCGCGCCGCAAGCTCTCCGCATGCCGCCGCTGCCGCTTCTTCCCCTAGCGCTCCACCGCGTGTTCTCCCTCCTCAACCGACTCGACTCCCCGCGCCACCTCCTGCAGGCCCACGCCTTCCTCCTCCCCCGCGGCGGCCACCGCAACGCGCGACTCCTCTCGGCGCTCCTCCTCGCCTCTCTCCGCCTCCCTCTCCGCCCGCACGCCCTCGCGCTCCTCCGCCGAACACACCCCTCCGTATCCCTCAACGCTGCCGCCCGGATTCCCCACCTGCGTGGCACTCTCGGCCCGCAGCTCCACTCCATTGTCATCCGTGCCGGGCTCGCCTCCGACGCGCACGTCTCGGCCAGCCTCATCCAGGCCTACTTCTCCTGTGCCTGCGCAGCCTCCGCACGCAGTGTGTTCGATGAAACGGTCCACAAGGACATCTTTTGCTGGAACGTCACCATCTCGGGGTATGTCAAGTCCGGGAACCTGGCCTGTGCACGTGAGCTGTTCGATGCTATGCCACAGAGGAACGTCGTGTCGTGGACGACCTTGATCGGAGCATACGCGCAGATGAAACGGCCAGCAGAGGCAGTCGAGGTGTTTCGGAGGATGCAGGTGGAGGAGGGGATCGAGCCTGATGGGATAGCAATGCTGTCCGTGCTGTCGGCTTGTGGGGATCTCAGAGCGGTTGATTTGGGGGAATGGGTGCACAGGTTCGTGGTGAAGCGGGGGTTATGCTGGCATATACCGCTGATGAACGCCGTAATTGACATGTACCTCAAATGCGGGTGTGTTGCCAAGGCGGTGGAGGTGTTTGAGGGTATGGGGCAGAAGAGCATTGTGACTTGGACGACGTTGATCGCTGGATTTGCTTTGCATGGCCTTGGTTTGGAAGCTGTTGATATGTTCCGCCGGATGGAAAGGGAGAATGTGGCACCAAATGACGTTACTTTTCTTGCCATCCTCTCAGCGTGTAGCCACATTGGACTGACTGATTTGGGTCGCTGGTATTTCCAAATCATGGTATCTCAGTACAGGATTAAGCCACGAGTTGAACATTATGGATGCATGGTTGATTTACTTGGTCGTGCTGGTTGTTTGATGGAAGCTCGAGACTTAGTTAAGGACATGCCTTTGAAGGCAAATGCAGCAATATGGGGAGCTCTTCTTGCTGCTGCTCGGACCCATGGTGATGCTGAGCTTGGGGAACAAGCCCTGTTGCATCTAATTGAGCTTGAGCCTCACAACAGTGGGAACTATATTCTCCTGTCAAACATTTATGCAGAACAGGAGAGGTGGGATGAAGTGAGCAAACTTCGGAAGGCAATGAGAGACGGGGGCTTAAGAAATGTACCAGGGGCAAGTTCTATTGAAGTTGATGGTGTGGTTCATGAGTTCACTTCCAGAGATGGATCCCATCCTTGCTTACATAAGATACGTAAAGTATTGTGTGAGATTACCGCTGACATGAAATCCATTGGTTATGTCGCCGTGCCCCCTGAAGCACTACATGATATTGAAGAAGGGTAAGACCGTAAGAGCATTCTTCGAAGAGCATATGCAGTGCGTCTGTACGGAAGGTCAAAATTCAGATAGCTGATCCTTGATGGTGTAGTCGTTGGCTTGTCGCATGAGAGATTTTTTCTCATGATGCGAACTAACCAGGCCTTTGAGCTTTGGCTACAGGTAAGGGTAAGGGCACCATCTATTCACTAACAGGAGCCCCTTACCTGCTATTAAGTGATCAGTTGTTTCCCATGGCTTTGAATTTTAGCTAAGAAATATGTAGCATAGTATCTTAAGTTACTGTTCTGGCCTTATGGCATGCATTACTTTGACATGTAATTAAATCAGCTAGCTAAATACGATCCCTGAATTAATATAGTGCAGTTTTATTTTTCCACACTAACAGTTGCTGTTTCAGGATATGTCAAATTTCTCATTCATAGTTTGTTCACTCATACACCTTTTTACAACTTCCACTATATTCCTAGAACAATCCATCTGGCATCAAACCAACTTTTGCAGCAATGCAGCATCAGATCAGCAATTCACCTGCTGCTATGTCAAACCGGCAGTACATTTCCTGAAGTAGTGTATTCCCAAAAGTGAGTACTACCTCTTAAAATGACGACATTACAGTTACTTCAAAGTATCAAGCTTTGAAAGAACTCATGCTCTAATCCAAGGTTGACAATGCCTAATCCTAGACGAACACAGCCCCATGCTGTTTGGAGAGCTTGAAAGAACTTTGTCAGCTTTCCTGTGCAAAACAATAAAATACGTAAACATATGTACATTGAAAGAAGTGCAGAAGTGGGAATTGAGGCCACTAAAATTAATTAACAGTACTATATTTATGCTAATTGTGCAGTTTGTGTTATATAATAATATGGTAACATCACAAAGATTTACTCCCTCCGTAAACTAATATAAGAGCGTTTAAATCACTAAAGCAGTGATCTAAACGCTCTTATATTAGTTTACGGAGGGAGTACATCATTATTTCTGTTAAGGCGACAACAACACAGTTAGTTTGTGTAGTATAACCTAACTGTATCCCATCGTTGTTTCCTTAGTTATTATGTACTCCCTCCATTTCTTTTTAGTCTGCATATAAGATTTGGTCAAAGTCAAGCGATGCAAAGTTTGACCAAATATGTATAGAAAAATATCAACATCTACAATACTAAAGTTATACGATATGAAAATTAATATCATGACGCATCTAATGTCGATTTCACATTGTGAATGTTGATTTGTTCTACAAAGTTAGTCAAAGTTTATGAAATTTGACTTTGACCAAATCTTATATGCGGACTAAAAAGAAACAGAGGGAGTATAAACTACTCCCTCCATGGAACGGAGGGAGTATTATCCTATTAGGACTTGATTTTGCTGAATTCACTGTTCTTCCTTCACAGGAAAGTCTAAACAACATCCTTACATAGCAATCATAAAGTCTCATGTTAGTTTGAATTTCTTAATATTATTTTCCATAACTCAAGCTCCAGAAGGCTTATTCTAGTTTCACTCTGGGATGGTGACTATAGCTCAGTTATTTGTTTGAACAGTGAACAGTGAAGCTTACAACTTTGCCATAGGTTTTTTAACAGTCCACTATCTAGCAGCAGTTACAGTAAACCACACATGGTCTACGAGTTTTTTTCAAGTTTGTCTTAATGATGATCTTCTTTGATTTATTTTGCCTTCGCTGCACTCGAGTACTTTTGCAGTAAAAGTACTATAAGAACCATATTACCATCTGCAGGTTTTGCTGTATTTCCTCAATCTGCCTTATCATTGCTAAATGAAGATGGTGGGTATGAGGGAGAAAACAGTTCTAGACCACACATAATTTAGGTTAAACCATCTGCAGGTGTTTGTAATCACTTGAATAGATGTGAATATAGAAAAGTTTGTTTATGTTAATGCATATGAAAGCGTTAAGTGACTGGAATTTTGATCTTTTTTGCCCACTTTTGTTTCCTAAATAATCTACTTCTGTATATGCATACTCTAATTTTGTTTATGCCAAGCCATTCTCCTATGTTGATTCCAAGTTTATAAGATATAACATCAACCGATCCAGATATCACTAGATGTGTAATGCAATTTTGTCGTCAAATACATTATTCCCAAAGCACATTCTCCAATAGTAGACAACATTACCTATGTTGTGTTCCTCTTCCTGGGACCTGATTTCAGGACTTGTACTGGGATCAGATTCTGGCAGCTTTAGCATGCAACCATCCAGTTTTTCTTGAAGAGATCTTCTGGATCTCCCCTGATATGCAAGATTTTCATTCATACGTTTCTTTGTCTCGTTGGTGCTGCAATGTTCTCTTGATGGAGGACTGCATAATTCTGCTGTGGCGAAATGATTAACTGCGTTGGGTCGCTTTATATCCTTTGCATCGAGTGGTGGGGGTTGTAGGGTTAGTTCACTTTCTTCTTCCTGTGCTTGCTTACAACCTTTTGTCCCTTCAATCTTAATTGGTGAAGGAATATTGAAAGTTTCTTCTTCAGTTACATTGGGAACAGTTAGAACCCTTTTACTTTGGCATGTGCCAGCACTTTGAAGTATTTGTTGGTGGATCCAATTGTCAATATCTATAATGCTCCTTTCTTCAGTTTTTTTCTGCATATTCTCTGATTCTGTAAGTTGCCATTCTTTGAAGGAAATGACTTGACCCTGTGATGGTTTCTCATGTTCTGAGAAAACCACCTGTTTGATCTCGTACTCTGATGCATCTTGGCTACATTCAGTCCCATCTTGTATGCTCGGTGTCCAATTCATGTCACTTGTCATGGAGATACTGCACTCAGAACTGCATTCTGACTGCCAAGTATCGGCATTTACTGGAAATCTTACAGATTCTGCATAGACGGAAGAAGGCCTTCTCTTTGGTGGCATTGGTGGTTTCATCCTGTTAATGCTGGGAACATTGTTGTTTAAGCCTATCCTGTGCTGGCTAGCAGCAGTTGGCTTCATGAACCTTGGTAACCCACGCGGAACTTCTCTGTGATTCTTCAGACTTCTTACATTCTTTGGCATGTCAATCTTCAGTTCCTGAGTGGATGGATGTGAAGTTGCAAAATTTGTGCTAGCAGATGTTTGAGGCCCTCTCAAATGTTCCATTGTATCCTCGAGCTTCTTAATTTCTCTTCTAATATTTTCACATTCTTGTTCCAAATTATTGACCGTCTGTTCTAACTCCTTTAAGAAATCTTCCTTCCTTGTTTTTACCTCCTGATTGATATAAAAAAACATTATTTATCTTGTGGCAAGAGTGTTATCAAGTAGATAAAAACTTAAACCCACATCTAACATAGTGTTACTCATGGTGTGTGCATGAATGCATACCATTATGTTAATTTCTGGAATGTTCATTAATTTGGCAGATCTAAATGAGTCTCATATTGGCTGAGTTGTCATTTTATCAATCTAAATGTTTTCGCATTAGCTTTGAATTGACTAAACCACGCAATATTTGACCCATAGGCTCATAGAAATGATGAATACCATTATCTTTTTCTTGATGCATATTCATGTTAGTGATAATTGCAAAAACTTACTGGCGATTCTTCACTTTCTAGACGGATACTTCTCACTCTTGTTGCAAAACCCAAGGTACAAACGGTCTCGCACAAATCATTCTCATTTGGTCTAATATGGACAAGCATCAATGTTTTGGACTCGCATCCTGTGAACATGAATACAGCATGGTGAGCTACATGAAATCTAGGTTTATAAAACAAGAAAGTTAAAAACTTCCTTCAGAACATTCAGTGAGGCTCTGTTTACCTAGAGAATCTCTCAGAACTTGCGTAAGCTTACTATTCCTGCAAAATAAAAGTGGAAGGTATCACTGTCTTCAACTTTAATGGTAAAATAACTATCATTTGTGCGAACTGTCAAACAAGAGCATGGTGAATTTCACATACCTGTAAGGTACATGAGGTTTTTTAGTCTGTAGTGCATCAATCACATCTCCTAGGGCTGACAATGACAAATTTATGGCTTTGCCTTCCTTCAGCCTTTTACCAGTTGCTTTGGTCTTTACAAGTCTCTCACTTCCACCTAGATCAATCATCCATATTTTGTTTCTTGCTTTTTTCCTCTCAGGTGCATCAAAGGAGGTCAATGAAATGCGAATCAAACTGTTGCATAAATGAATACAAAAAAAAAAGCTTCAGGTTAGCAATCCATCCGTCCTGTTCTCATTCTAAAATCAGCCATTTCTCTTTACACAAGCATAGTAGGGTTTAGTGAGCATTTGTTCTCCACTTCTGATTCAGGACCTCTTTTAGCCAGGTGCAGCCATGGTTAATGTCTTCTCAATTGTTATGAAAGAAGTCATGCTTTCTTCAATAAAAAATAAATACGTTTTTTGTACCAAGAATAAAATAAATAAATACGTTACCAGTGAGATCTACTTGATGTAGAATTAGCCATAGTGGAAGCTGTTGATCTAAGACGGGTCCCCACACCATATAATCTTTTCACTTCTTGAAAATTATTCACGGTAACTGCTACTAGATTTTCAATCTCAATGCCACCATCAGGATCCGTTTTAATAGAGAGGCTGTATGCAGAGATGCATTAAATAATTTTCTACATAGAAAGAAACAAACTGACAAGGTGTGAAGATATACAGAAATTAGTTAACCTGCACTATCGGAAAACATAGGAACTACCCAAACAATTCATGTAGATGATATACAATTCTCTTTCTCTTCCCTAAATAAAATGATTATATTTCCGGAAATGGCTCTCTTTCATTTTGATCCCCAATGGCTCTCTATCATTTTGATCCTTAATAATGGCATAAAAAAAGTAAAAGTTGGATTCTCCACACATATTTCTTGATTGACTATATATTTATGGTTTTTACAGTGTTCAAGAAATCATGCTAACGTTCATATGTTGGCTCTGTTACACCATTATGCAGGGTAGGATAGGAAGAAAACAAGTAAGCACTCACGTGACAATATTAATTGATCTAAACAATACCACATTGACATTAGATATATCTTCTTAAGTTCATATATTTACATGAGGCCCTTTTAATATTTGAGCCAAGAACCTACACAGGCATTCCGGTTTGATCTGGAAAGCATAGTGCTGCAGTCAATACCTGGCAGCCTCATACCTATGCAGAGACATGCTACCCAAAATTTTGCATAATATTGACAACTCAACAGAGCAAGCTCTCGTGTCATTATATTAGAAACAAGGGTACAGCTTATCCCGAAATGGCATCCAACATGATTGGAATGGTGTCCAACACCTCCTTAAAATATTAAACAATAACTATAACGCATTTTTTTGAAAGGTTAACTATGTTACAGTATATGTGGATTGCACTAGCCCTTTCCATCAGTTTGGACTTTTGATTGCGTTGGCTAGTGCATGAAGCTTAACATGGTATCAGAGCTAAGGTCTTGAGTTCAAATCCTAGCTTTCGCAATTTATTAAAAAATTGCTGGTAGCCCCCCTTTGTGTCCACGTAGAGGCCTCTTGAGTCATACATGAGTTTCGCACGCCGTCGCTCTCTTCCGGTTGCACGTGTTGACTTGTCTTCCCCGTCACACGTGAGAGGGGGTGTTACAGTATATGTGGATTGCAATAGCCCTTTCCATCAGTTCGGACTTTTGGTTGCGTTGGCTAGTGCATGAAGCTTAACAAACTATAATGCATTTTAGTTATATGGATTTAACATAATTAGACAACAGGCACCCAACTGACAGCTGTTACTTGTGCATTGCTGTTACTACATCACAGTCAGGATTCATGAGCTGGCTCCAACTTTCATTCTCTTCTATTTGTTACAAGTGGGAGTTCAGAACCAGCATATCTTGATATTTAGTTATATGTATCTTTAGCTATTCTGGTAATAAACCATACTGTAAAAGAAACCTTGTTATTTGAAAGCAGTCCATTCTCCTTCTATCAAGTTTAGGAAATTACCTCGGAACATTCTTTAACCCATTGGTCTTGCTTCCTGGAACTAGTAGATCTCGTAAGTTTCCCATATATATCTCGAGCATGCTGAAAGTGAACTGAAATCTGCTGTTGCTCTCTGAAGCTCGATCAAACAGTACTTGAACCCCGCGTGGTATGACACCCAAATCTTTAGGCTTGCCTTCCTAATTCATATGGTAATGAATTGTAAGTAAACATTAGCCTTTCAGTCTGTCTGGGGTGTTTGAACTGTGATTTTTTTGTGTGTGTGCGGAAAGAGGGAGGGAAAGTGGTGGATGAAGTACATCTTACCATTGTATAAGTTTTTCCACTACCTGTCTGACCATAGGCAAATATGCAAACGTTGTAGCCATCTATAGCTGATTTTATCACTGGTTCGACTTCAGAAAATACATCACCTGGAGACGCAAACTATATATCTTCAGTAGACTTGAATTCAAACAATCAAGAAAGGACGGCTCCTATTAAAAATCTGATGAAATACCTTGTGTTGAGCATGGGTCGAAAACCTTATCGAACTTGTATTGCTTTGTCTTGGTTTCAGCAACTTTTAAGAAAACATTACTCTCATCAAGGGTGAACATGGTTCTGGAGCTGTAACTTTCTTCATGGCTGAAAGGCCTCATACGACAGAACACCCTTATACTTCCTGGGGAATAAGGCATGATAATTAAAAGATAAGCAAACCCATTTTTATTTCTTGAAGTATACTAACCAAACACAATTAAATTCCTGGGAGTAATAAATTCGACAAAAGTTCTACCTTTCAAGTCCAAATAGTTATTTAGTGACTCTCTCTTCTGCAGCGTTTTCTGCTTTAGTTGGGCACCCAGTGAAACCATTTCATCTGTCATATGATAAAAGAAGAACAATAATAGTTTCAGCAATGGCTGGAGGTTTTGAGGTCAAGAATTAGAAGTACATACCTTGAATCTTTGCAACTTTAATGTCTAATTCCGTGTCATCACACTCAAATACATTTTGAGCCTCCTCTTCCATTACTTTCTGTGGTTTGGTTGGCGTCAACTCCTTGAGGATGTGGGACACTGATTCAATCCAACCGGGTGTGAGGTACTTGTTGAACCCCTTGAGGGATGACAATGTATCCGGTAGACTCCGCATGGTTTTCTCTGACGGCCCATCCATGTATGTTGCCTAGCAAGTTGTCACAAAGAACCAGGATTGATGATGGCTATCCTGCTGCTCCCGTTTCATTCTTTGCTGGTGACACCGCCTGCCATTTGGAATGAGATTCTCAAATTGTACCGAAAAGAAAACAGAGTGACGCCGTGTCAAAGTCAGTTGTAATTCAAACTAGACTGTTTCAGCATGCCGAGTCTACCATGTGTAGTTGACATCCAAGACCTCTTGTATTATTTTCTAATCCTTTTTCTGACCAAGTATTTCGTTGCAGTTAGACTGGAGCAGCAAATGAAAAGAATGATGCGAAGAAATTTCAAGACACCACATCCATAGAACATACGAACCAGATATTGGTAGTTCATACCTGGACTTCCATAGTGTCAACTGCGTAGAGTGTGCAAGAACAAAGGGAAGTTGTCTTCAGCGGAGGCCATACATTGCTTAAATCCTTGTTGGAGTTCCCAGGTCTCTATCACTTTTCAAGGAAAAGGGTCAGTTCTACTTCAGAGCCGCCAACCACTACATTTCCTAGGTTAGCTAAAAGAGACAGAGACCATCATCATGAAGCAAGGCAAAAGAAAGAATACATTGCTTATTCTTGCAGAGTGATTCAAGTGTCAAAGAAGGCTTTCAAGCATTGGAAGAGAGGAAACTTTGCAATACCTCAATTCCTCAACTAGCTCTTTCGCCTCCAAGGCAGTCTGTCGCCGCGTCACTATCGAAGATGACAGCGCCCAACCACAATCCAGTGACTGCAATTCTACATCAGCATATGCAAGGATGCTCTGGTTGTTTCGGCATTTTGAACCTTGACAGCAGAGTCCGCCATAGCTGCTACCTCCATAGAAGTTCCCGCAGCTAACAGATCAGTCAAGAGGACTCGGAGGTTGGAGATAACATAACCATGGTGTTGCTGCTTCAACTGGCAAAACAAAGCATATGCACCATACCTGGGATCTTTTGGTCAAGGGAGCTCAAATGCAGTCAAAACCGATAGCAGCTCAGAAGCCCCCGCTCTGTGTGCGTTTGAGTGTCTGCTTCAGAGAGAGATGGAGAGGCAGGGGAGAAAGAGGAACCGAGAGACCGAGACAGAGGGAGGCGAGAGAGGGAGAGAGGTGATGGTGATTAAGTATGACAGATTCTGTGCTCTGGCGTATGGCGACAATATTTAATGGGTGGATGTTGTTTGGCAAATGAAATAATCACTCCTGTTCTGCTGTCATCGAGGAGCTCACCCACCATGTGCCATGCTGAGCTTTTCAGAGAGGCAGCAGCAGGTGGGTCTGCGCCTCAAAAATGTTGGGGTTCTCATCAATCTTGTGATCATCGCTCAAAACAAAAGGCCATGCTAGTATTTTTCAGCGAGCTCGTGCTACTGTGCCCGCAGCAGCACTATTCCCGATCATGTCAGCAGGAACTGGTAGTGTGGTGCGTTCTGGCATTGGTTCATTCACGAGATACTCCCAGTCTTTGCTGATGACCACGTACGTACGCTCGTCATATCATATGCATGTGCTCTTTTTTTAACTCCGTTTGGACTTTATTGAACACTAGTCACTGGACTACTGGAGATTCCCTGGTTAGACAGCCTCACTAGTCAGTAGAGTGAGTCTTTTCTTATCTGGTTGTTGTCATAACATGATCTTGTAGCGTACATTACTGCTGCCTTCCATGCACCGTAGAGTAGAAATGAAGCAGCTACCTATGAATGCTTGCAATATAACTTTTGTGTGCAGCTAGGTGTCTACTGATGCAAAAAAATCCAGTCAGGCAATTTTCTAGACAACCCCGTGAGGCAATTAAGCAAGGACATACATGATTGTGTTGATTGTGGATCTCAACAGGGAAATCTCACCGGTGAGGCAGTGACCAACTGTGGACTAATAAATCAAGGGGCCACCACTCTTTTGGAGAGATTTAGCTTGTCACCATCCTTAATTACTAAGGAATTGTACCTTCGAGTACGCTTTGCTGTCCAACTATGCAGTTTGCCGTGTTTGTGACTGATCAAGCTCGGCCAAAAGAGAGGAGGCATTACTGTGCAGATCCGACTACATATACTGGTATGCAAAGGGCACTAGCACTCTCTGAAAGTTTCCCCAACTATGTAAGGGCTTGTAATTTGTTTTGTTTATGCAGTTTGCCATGTTTGTGACTGATCAAGCTCGACCATTTCTGGGCACAGAAAACTGATAAATGACACTCCCTCCGTAAAGAAATATAAGAGCGTTTAGATCACTAAAGCAGTGATCTAAACACTTTTCTATTTTTTTTACAGAGGGAGTACGTACCAAGGATCTCTTTATAGATCCGGAAAGATAAGATGATGAACTGGAGGCATGGCCCAGAGTCTTCCTGGCTCCCTTGTCTCTCGCTGGCAAGCACGTTTTGAGCCCCCAAGTGAGTAAAGACATGACCAGTTTTTTTTTTCTTTTTTAAAAAAGGGGAAAGACATGAACATGTTGATGGCCACATGTGGGATGGAGGATATGCCACCAAAATCGATGGACATCGCACAAAGAGCAAAAGAACGACCTTAAGGAAAATCCAAGTGACTTTTTGAGATCATATATAATGTCTTCAAAACAGTAATATCAAGTAGTGTTCAAAAAATAAATATAACACCAAGTATAGAAGAATTGGAAGGTAAAAAGAAAAATGTCTGCACTAGGCCCAGGCTCATTTGGTGACATATCGATAGTTGGAATGTAATATGTTTTTGCTTCTTCTTTTAACATATTTCCAACCGATAGGCTGATTTTATAAATACTCATATATCGGTAGCATGCATCTTTCTCTCAACCACCTTGTTAGGATCTCTTTGGACCTTGCTAGCCAGCGACAGTGGACCGAGGTGCATGCATATATCTTATGTGTGAATTGCAAGCACTTGGTGCCAGAGGTGCTTGCATTATAGTTTAAGACATGCATGCATGTTGCTGGAAGGGATTTGTGGCAATGCAGGGCAGGGGCACCGACCCCATTTTTCTTCTGGCTTTCAATTTTTAATCTTATCTTTTGAACCAAAAGTCCAAACTAAGTTTCGTTTGCATTTTCGTGTTTTTTTAACATAGTACGATCGCAGATGCTCACATAACACACACATACACTTCATATTCGTCTTTCTTGTGACGAGGGCTTTCAAATAAGATCCATTATGAATACATTTCGATGAGTTTTTAAAAACTTGTTTAAGTTTCAACTGCCGAAACTTGGTACAATCGAACGATAAAATCACAAGTTTCAGAAACTAAAACTTAAATCTTGGTGTGCGGAATCCAACAACTTTATATGAATTGTGAGGCAAGGCAACTGGAGGTGGGCACGGCTGGGCAGGTGCGTGCCCCTTTGAGTTACCGCATCGTGTTGATATACTATATATTTAGTACTGGTTACTGATCATACTGATCAATAGGTTCAGAGATTTTGTTCTACTGTATATATTAGTGGCATGTAACTCATTGGAATGAAGTGTCACTTTAGGTAGAAGCTAAAAAGTTGATTAGTAGGACAAGCCCAGCGTGAACATGCATATCACATTTACTGTCTATTGCAACATCAAATTAGATAGCACGCCAATGTTCCTACGAATTACCTGTCACAAAATGGTTTGAAAGTGTTGAGATGTATATTGTGCATGTGTATTTCTTGTACAACAAGCCCTTCTCCTTCCTTGTATAGTTGAGGACTGGTTACCCTTTGTACTTATATATAAGAGCATATACACCCAATCAATATATCACGAGTTGCACATATCTTCTACAAGGTATCAACCTCTCTTCGATCCTCTTCCTAAACCCTAGTTGCGTCGCGCCGCCGTCGCTCCCTAGCTGCCGCTGCTAATCCTCCACCGTTGTGCCGCCGTCGCCGGCTCCCTTGCGCCGCCGCAGCCCCCCCACCACAACCCACTCATCCATTGCGCCGCCCGCCAAAACCCTAGCCTCTGCGCGCCACCATCGTGCGTCCGCGCCACCCTCCCTCGTCGCCATGTCCTACTCCGACCTCTCCAACCCTTTTGCCTCCTCCGGTTCCACCGGCTCTGTCCCCGATCCGGCCTACATCCACGACGTGCCCATCGAGCGTCGTGTCCGAGTCATGCTCTCTCACAAGAAGGCCAACTTTTATGCGTGGAATATGTACTTAAATCTTCTCTTCCGTGAGTACAATCTCTAGGATCACATCGATGGCACCGCCAACTTGTTCGTCATGAACCGCGACGCCGATTGGTTGGCAATCGACGCCACCATCATCCAGTGGCTCTTCCTCACCGTGTCGAAGCACATCTTCCACACCGTCGTTCACGATGGGCATGATGCCTCCACGGCGTGGAACAAGATCGCCAGCCTCTTCACCGACAACAAGCTCCAACGGATCGTCTTCTTGCAACATGATTTCTTTTGTTGTCACCAAAATGACTCCTCCATCGATGCCTACTGCATGCGCCTCAAGGCCCTCTCCGACGAGCTGAACGACATCGTCTTCAAGGTTGGGGACGAGCTCCTCCTCTCCACCCTCACCGGCCACGTCAACGAGGATCTCGGCAACGCCGCCTCCAATCTCACCCTCATGGCTAACCCTACCTACGAGCGGGCGGTGGCGTATCTTCTTCTCGGGGAGTGGTGACCGTAGAATCTTTGCTCCCGCGCAGGCCTTCGCCGCCGGCTACTCGCGCAACGGCCCTGCTCCAACCCCGGCTTCGAATTTTCTGTTCTACCGGTCTATTGTTGGTGCTCTTCAGTACCTCACCCTCATATGACCGGAAATCGAGTATGCCGTTCAGCAGGTGTGCCTCCATATGCATGATCCTCGTGATGCTCACTGGACCTCGGTGAAGCAGATTCTACGCTACATCTGAGGCACTATGGATCTCGGTTTGTCACTTCAGGCTTCGACCACTCTGGACATCACCGCCTACTCTGATGATGACTGGGTCGGCTGCCCTGATACGTGTCGTTCCACTTCGGGACACTGCGTTTATCTTGGACTATCACTCATCTCCTGGTCGTCCAAGCGCTAGCCAATTGTCTCTCGCTCCAGTGTTGAGGCAGAGTACCGCGCGGTGGCTAACATGGTTGCAGAGTGTTCATGGCTTCGTCAGCTTCTTCATGAGCTCTTGTCTCCTGTTGACAAGGCCACCAATGTCTACTATGATAACCTCTCCACCGTTTACCTCTCTGCTAATCCGGTTCATCATCGACGCACCAAGCACATTGAGCTTGATATCCGTTTTGTTTGGGAACAGGTGGCTCTTGGCCGTATACGTGTTTTACATGTACCCACCTCCCAACAATTTGCCGACATTGTGCTAAGGGGTTGCCTACAATGTCCTTCGAGGAGTTCCGGTCCGGCATTTGCGTCGGCCATGGCGACACTTCGACCGCGCGGGGCGGGGACTGGGGGGAGGGGGGGGGGAGGGTTGAGATGTATATTGTGCATGTGTGTTTTTTGTACAACGCGCCCTCCTCATTCCTTGTATAGTTGAGGACGTGGCTATCCTATGTACTTATGTATACGTGCATATGAATTCGATCAATATATCGTGAGTTGCACCTATCTTCTTCACAAAGTATTAGGCAACTTGCCGAAAATGCCAAACGGAGACCGAGCTCCATGGAGGCCTTTATTTGAAAACATGAAAATTCAAAATTTTCAGTTTCAAAAAATTCTGAAAATAAGTACACATATACTTAGATACATAATGTACATGTGTGCAAATTTTCAGGCTGAAATACATTAAAATGTGAGATACACAAAAAAGACAAATTTGGAGCCTTTTAGCATATGTACTGTTCATCTATAAAGTCCATGATTTTGGTTTTTTTGTACAGCTTGCAATTCGAGGTATTTCATCATGTAATTTTTCACACATACACTTTACATCCTTGCAAACATGTGTATTTTTTTCAGAATTTTTTGAAACTGAAATTTATGAATTTTGAATTATTCAAAATAAAGGGTTTCATGGAGCTCGTCTCCAAAATGCCATACTCGCAACTTGCCAACAACGAAATATTTTGCATCAAAGGACACATATTGTTTGGAACTTGTGTATAAATAACGAGCATATGAATATGTGATGCCATAAGTATAATGTGGTCTCGTACCACTTCAGATGTAATAACGAGTACAACTCAAAAAAAAAGTAATAACAAGCCAATAATGCTATTGTACATTCTTTTACGAGAAAAATTTCAATCTATTCATCTTTAATCATGATAGTACAGCAAACATCAGAAATAATTCCATCAATAAAAAAACATCACAAATAATAAAAATTATATTCAGATTCATAGACCACCTAGCGACTACTACAAACATTGAAGCGAGCCGAAGGTGCGCCGGCGAAAGCTTGTTGTAGTAGGCAGTTGGGAACAGTGGCGGAGCGTGAACCAAATATTAGGGGGGGGCCAAATGCATGTATATGACATAGAAAAAACTAAGGTGATCAGAGAGGCCGGAGGATTAGTAGAGTGATTAGCTGAAGGATAGGCTTATCTGGTAGAATTTCTTCTAGGAAGGGGGGCCAAGGCCCCTAATTGTCCCCACTACGCTCCGCCACTGGTTGGGAAGTCGTCGTGCCAAAACCCCATAGAAGCGAAGTAGAATAGCAATCGCCACCAATGTCGTACATGTTAGCTCAAAAGAGGGAAAATCAGATACCATAGGCCATAGATAGAAAGAAAGGGGCAAGCAAAATCCTTACAAGCCTATTATCAAACATCATTGGACATACGCTAAGAAGCAAGCATTGCCTAACACCTACTCACGGCAAGTGAATAAGTTCCAGTAACATCACACGTGCACCAACCAGTTGGATAGGACATCCCTAAAGATTATCATCGCCTCACAGAACTTTCAGCATGTCATAAACAAAAAATATCAACATGTATATACCATGATCCTTCCCGATATAGTACAGATAGCTAGTTAGGTGACCATATCAAGAACAAAAATAGCAAGAAAAAAAAACAAAAAGAAAAGGTTAATTTACGCAATTATTTTTGTATAAACGTTGATTCTGCTCGCCCGCACGATATGTAGAGCAACCTCAGGCTTCCGCCGCCACGAGCCTCCCTTCTCTTCACATCGCCGATGGAATATGTCAGGCAAAGCAATAGCAAGAAGGAAAACAAAAAGAAAGGTTAAATTACACAATTATTTTTGTATGAACGGCGGTTCTGCTCGCCCGAACGATACGCAGAGCGACCTCAGCCTTCCACCGCCACCAGCCTCCCTTCCCGCTCCCTTCTGTTCGCATCACCGGAGGAAGATGTCAGGCGAAGCAATAGCAAGAAAAAACGAAAAGAAAGGTTAATTTACAAAATTATTTTTTTATGAACGCTGGTTCTACTCGCCCGAGCAACATGTAGAGCGACATCAGCCTTCCGACGCCACCAACCCCCCTTGCCTCTCCCTTCTCTTCACCATCGCCGGACGTCGGGCGAAGCCTCGTGCGGTGGATATAGATGGTAGGGTTCTCTCCACAGTGAGCCTATGATTTAGACCACCTGGCCTTTTGTTTGGTGCGGCAGAGTGCAAGCGCAACCCGCATTGGCATGGTGTGAGAGTGGCGATCTTGCGGCTCTATTACTGCCTCCGATAGATCTTGGCGGCAGAGATTGCAGGCAAGTGCAGCGGAAGCCATCAAATTAATGCAACTCTCTTCTTCGCGGCAGTAGTCCAATGCGGTGACTTGTTTCCACTCGTCGATTTGCTTTGCTTTGACGGTCTTTGAGGGTTGACGGATATGTCACAGGGATAAATCCCAACTTAGTGTTGGTTGATGTAGACAACAATGATGCTGATGACTTGCTTATCCACCTTGGAGGCGTTATGGCACTATTCGTGCCTTCCTCAAGAAATGGGGTAAACCCTAGGCCCGGTTTGTCGAGCCAAGAAATGGTGGAACCACGACATCATTTCCTCCTTGGATTCATTGCCGAGTTGCATGTCGAGTCCCAGAGTGGCTGCCAGAGTTGCATGTCTCACTGATGAGGCTTGATGGCTGCTAATTGTTAGGTGTTGACTGCTACTATTGGAAATATGCCCTAGAGGCAATAATAAATTGGTTATTATCATATTTACTTGTTCATGATAAATGTTTACTATTCATACTAGAATTTTATTGACCAAAAACTTAAATACATGTGTGAATACATAAACAACACTGTGTCCCAAGTGAGCCTCTACTAGACTAGCTCGTTGATCAAAGATGGTTAAGGTTGCCTAACCATAGACATGAGTTGTCATTTGATAATGGGATCACATCATTAGAAGAATGATGTGATGGATAGACTCAACCATAAGCTTAGCATATGATCGTGTCACTAAGTTCACTTTGCTGTAGCTTTCGTAATGTCAAGTATATGTTCATTAGACCACGAGATCATGCCACTCCTGGATACCGGAGGAATACTTTATGTGGTATCAAATGTCACTTCGTAACTGGGTGACAATAAATGTGCTCGACAAGTATCTCCAAAGGTATTTGTTGGGTTGCATGGATGAAGACTGGGATTTGTGACTCTCTGTGGCGGAGAGATATCTCTAGGCCCTCTTGGTAATACACAATCATAAGAAGCTTGCAAGCATGCGACTAATGAGTTTAGTCACGAGATCTTCTATTATGGAACGAGTAATGAGAGTTGCCGGTAATGAGATTAAATTAGGTATGGAGATATCGACGATCGAATCTCGGGCAAGTAACATATCACCAGGCAAAGGGGATTACATACAGGAGTAACTGGATCCTTGACATCATGGTTCAACCGATAAACATCTTCATGGAATATGTAGAAATCAATATGGGCATCCAGGTCCCACTATTTTTTATTAACGGGAGAGGATTCTCGATCATGTCTACATGATTCTCGAACCCGTAGGGTCGCACGCTTAACGTTCGATAGCGCTAGGGTAGTAGTGAAGTCCAAAGGTTGTTCGGAGGCCCGAATGGGATCCGAGACGCCACGAGGAGCTCTGGAATGGTCCAAAGGTAAAGTTCATACATGGAAAGTTGTTATCGGGGTTCCGGAAAAAGTTCAATTTTTTGGTATTGTATCGGGAAGCTTCTAGAAGGTTCTAGAGGGGGTCCAAAAGTCAACAATGTGTTCCACCACGCCCCTTAGGCCAGCATGTTGGGAACGGAGCATGCAATTTCAAACAATTTCCTATGCTCAGGCAAGATCTTTCTAGGAGATGCATAGCAAAAAGACGGGAAGAGTGTGTCTACGTACCCTCGTAGACCAAAAACGGAAGCGTTGTATTAACACGGTTGATGTAGTCGAACGTCTTCACGATCCAACCGATCCAAGTACCGAATGTACAACACCTCCGTGTTCAGCACACGTTCAACTCAATGAAGTCCCTCGAACTCTTGATCCAGTAGAGGGTCGAGGGAGAGTTCCGTCAGCACGACGGCGTGGCGACGGTGTTGGTGATGCGATCCGCGCAGGGCTTCGCCTAAGCACTACGACGCTATGACTGGAGGAGTAAACTGTGGAGAGAGGCACCACACACAGCTAAGAGAACAATTGATGTGCCTTTGGGGTGCCCCCTGCCCACGTATATAAAGAAGGGGAGGAGGAGGCCGACCCCCTAGGGGCGTGCCAAGTGTGGGGAGTCCTACTAGGACTCCCAAGTCCTAGTAGGATTCCCTTTCCTTTCTGGAGTAGGAGAGAAGGAAAGAGAGAGGGAGTAGGAAAGGGCAAGGGGGCGCCGCCCCCTTCCCCTAGTCCAATTCAGACTCCATGGGGGGGGGGCGCCACCTCCCCTTGGCTTGCCTCCTCATCTCCCCTATGGCCCAATAAGGCCCATTATCTACCCGGGGGGGGGGGGGG
>LR738711.1:271555284-271573135 GCA_902687465.1 Secale cereale | reverse complement strand
GGGGGGGGGGTTCCGGTAACCCCTCGGTACTCCGGAAAAATACCTGAATCACTCGGAACCATTCTGATGTCCGAATATAACCCTCCAATATATGAATATTTATCTCTCGACCATTTCGAGACTCCTCGCCATGTCTGTGATCTCATGCGAAATTCCGAACAAAATTCGGTCACCAAAACACATAACTCATAATACAAATCGTCATCGAACATTAAGCGTGCAGACCCAACGGGTTCGAGAGCTATGTATACATGACAGAGACACATCTCCGGTCAATAACCAATAGCAGAACCTGGATGCTCATATTGGCTCGTACATATTCTACGAAGATCTTTATCGGTCAACCCGCATAAAAACATACGTCATTCCCTTTTGAAAGCGCAACTATCCCTAGGTGGTTTTGGTAATTACTAACAACATATAGCTCCTTGAACTAATGCTCTTTCAAGATGATCATTTCAGAAAGTTCAATGATCGGCATGGCATGGACTAGGAATGTGGACACCTCAAAATGCTAAGGACACATATTGGCTCAAGCTCAAGACTATACATTTTCTATTTTAGTGATCCAAGATCACATTGAGTCCATAGGAAAACCAATACTATTAAAAGGGGATGAGGTGTTACTTAACGGGTTTCTTGCTCAAAATTCTTAGTGATATGCTCCAAAACCCTCAACCACTTTCTCACATCCACATATGTCCCAAACCAAAAGTCAAACTTGGCCCCACCGAAACCTTCTATCCGGCGCCACCAAGTTCAGTTGACATAGCCACTGCCACAAACCCTAGTCACTTCGGTCTCACCGAAAGGGATCTCGGTCTCACCGAGATGGGATTGCAAACTCTCTGTTTCCCTTCGTAATGTTTTGGTCTAACCGAGATGAGCGATCGGTCCCACCGAGTTCGCAATGCAAACTCTCTGTTTCCCCTTCGTAACGTTTCGGTCCAACCGAAACGAGCGAATCGGTCCAACCGAGTTTGCCTGACCAACTCTCTAGTTAGCTTATTACCAAAATCAGTCCTACCGAGTTTGTGTAATCGGTCTCACCGAGATTACATTATGCCCTAACCCTAATGAAATCGGTCCTACCGAGTTGATCATATCGGTCCCACTGAAATACCTAACGGTCACATTATGAACTAAATCGATCTGACCGAGTTCTCTGATTCGGTCCCACCGAGTTTGGTAAATTTTGTGTAACGGTTAGATTTTGTGTGGAGGCTATATATACCCCTCCACCCACTCTTCATTCATGGAGAAGCCATCAGAATATGCCTACACTTCCAACATACATTTTCTGAGAGAGAACCACCTACACTTGTGTTGAGGTCAAGATATTCCACTCCAACCACATAAATCTTGATCTCTAGCCTTCTCCAAGTTGCTTTCCACTCAAATCATCTTTCCACCGAATCCAATCCTATGCAAGAGAGTTGAGTGCTGGGGAGACTATCAATTGAAGCACAAGAGCAAGGAGTTCATCATCAACACACCGTCTATTACCTTTTGGAGAGTGGTGTCTCCTAGATTGGTTAGGTGTCACTTGGGAACCTCCGTCAAGATTGTGGAGTTGAACCAAGGAGTTTGTACGGGCAAGGAGATCGCCTACTTCATGAAGATCTACCCTAGTGAGGCAAGTCCTTCGTGGACAATGGCCATGGTGGGATAGACAAGGTTGCTTCTTCGTGGACCCTTCGTGGGTGGAGCCCTCCATGGACTCGCGCAGCCGTTACCCTTCGTGGGTTGAAGTCTCCATCAACGTGGATGTATGATAGCACCACCTATCGGAACCACGACAAAAAAATCCGTGTCTACACTTGCGTTTCCACTCTCCAAACTCCTCCCTTTACCTTCATATGCAATTGCTTTACATTCCACTGCTATACTCTTAGAATTTCATGTGTAGGTTGATTGCTTGATTTGTGCATAATTGCTAAAATCTGCCAAGACTTAAAATTGGGAAAAGGCTAGGTTTTTATTTGGTCAAGTAGTCTAATCACCCCCCTCTAGACATACTTTCGATCCTACACCTTTGTCATTGGTATGTTACTTGCCTGAGATTCGATCGTCGGCATTATCATACCTAGTTCAATCTCGTTACCGACAAGTCTTTTTACTCGTTCCGTAATGCATCATCCCGTAACTAACTCATTAGTCACATTGCTTGCAAAGCTTATATTGATGTGCATTACCGAGAGGGCCCAGAGATACCTCTCCGATACACGGAGTGACAAATCCTAATCTCGATCTATGCCAACTCAACAATCACCTTCGGAGACATCTGCAGAGCATCTTTATAATCACCCAGTTACGTTGTGACGTTTGATAGCACACAAGGTGTTCCTACGGTATTCGGGAGTTGCATAATCTCATAGTTAGAGGAACATGTATAAGTCATGAAGAAAGCAATATCAATAAAACTAAATGATCGTTATGCTAAGCTAACGGATGGGTCATGTCCATCACATCATTCTCCTAATGATGTGATCCCGTTCATCAAATGACAACACTTGTCTATGGTTAGGAAACTCAACCATCTTTGATTAACGAGCTAGTCTAGTAGAGGCTTACTAGGGACATTGTGTTTTGTCTATGTATCCACACATGTATCAAGTTTTCGGTTAATACAATTCTAGCATGAATAATAAACATTTATCATGATATAAGGAAATATAATAAACAACTTTTTTATTGCCTCTAGGGCATATTTCCTTCAGTCTCCCACTTGCACTAGAGTCAATAATCAAGATTACATAGTAATGATTCTAACACCCATGGAGTCTTGGTGCAGATCATGTTTTGCTCGTGGAAGAGGCTTAGTTAACAGGTCTGCTATATTCAGATCCGTATGTGTTTTAAAAATCCCCATGTCTCCCTCCTTGACTTGATCACGGATAGAGTTGAAACGTCTCTTGATGTGCTTGGTTCTCTTGTGAAACCTGGATTCCTTCGCCAAGGCAATTGCTCCAGTGTTGTCACAAAAGGTTTTCATTGGACCCGATGCACTAGGTATTACACCTAGATCGGATATGAACTCCTTCATTCAAACTCCTTCATTTGCTGCTTCCGAAGCAGCTATGTACTACGCTTCACATGTAGATCCCACCACGACGCTGCTTGGAACTGCACCAACTGACAGCTCCACCGTTCAACAAAAATACGTATTCGGTTTGTGACTTAGAGTCATCCGGATCAGTGTTAAAGCTAGCATTGACGTAACCGTTTATGACGAGCTCTTTGTCACCTCCATAAACGAGAAACATATCCTTGTCCTTTTCAGGTACATCGGGATGTTCTTGACCGCTGTTCAGTGATCCACTCCTGGATTACTTTGGTACCTCCCCGCTAGACTTATAGCAAGGCACACATCAGGTCTGGTACACAACATTGCATACATGATATAACCTATGGCTGAAGCATAGGGAATGACTTTCATTTTCTCTTTATCTTCTGCAGTGGTCGGGCATTGAGTTTGACTCAACTTCACACCTTGTAACACAGGCAAGAACCCTTTCTTTGACTGATCCATTTTGAACTTCTTCAAAACTTTATCAAGGTATGTGCTTTGTGATAGTCCAATTAAGCGTCTTGATCTATCTCTATAGATCTTGACGCCCAATATATAAGCAGCTTCACCGAGGTCTTCCATTGAAAAATTCTTATTCAAGTATCCTTTTATGCTATCCAGAAATTCTACATCATTTCTAATCAACAATATGTCATCCACATATAATATCAGAAATGCTACAAAGCTCCCACTCACTTTCTTGTAAATACAGGCTTCTCCAAAAGTCTGTATAAAACCATATGCTTTGATCATTTCATCAAAGCGTATATTCCAACTCCGAGATGCTTGCACCAGTCCATAGATGGATCGCTGGAGCTTGCACACTTTGTCAGCATCTTTAGGATCGACAAAACCTTCTGGTTGCATCAAATACAACTCTTCTTTGTGAAATCCATTAAGGAATGCAGTTTTGACATCCTTTGCCAGATTTCATAATCATAAAATGCGGCAATTGCTAACATGATTTGGATAGACTTAAGGATCGCTATGGGTGAGAAAGTCTCATCGTAGTCAACTCCTTGAACTTGTCGAAAACATTTCGCAACAAGTCGAGCTTTGTAGACAGTAACATTACCATCGGCGTCAGTCTTCTTCTTAAAGATCCATTTATTTTCAATGGCTTGCCGATCATTGGGCAAGTCAACCAAAGTCCACACTTTGTTCTCATACATGGATCCCAGCTCAGATTTCATGGCCTGAAGCCACTTTGCGGAATCTGGGCTCATAATCGCTTCCTCATAGTTCGTAGGTTCATCATGGTCTAGTAATATGACTTCCAGAACAGGGTTACCATACCACTATAGTGCGGAACGTACTCTGGTTGACCTACGAGATTCGGTAGTAACTTGATCTGAATTTTCATGATCATCATCATTAGCTTCCTCACTAATTGGTGTAGGAATCACTGGAACTAATTTCTGTGATGAACTACTTTCCAACTCGGGAGAAAGTACAATTACCTCATCGAGTTCTCTTTCCTCCCACTCACTTCTTTCGAGAGAAACTCCTTCTCTAGAAAGGATCGATTCTCAGCAATGAATATCTTGCCTTCAGATCTGTGATAGAAGGTGTACCCAACAATTTCCTTTGGGTATCCTATGAACACACATTTCTCTGATTTGGGTTCCAGCTTATCAGGTTGAAGCTTTTTCACATAAGCATCGTAGCCCCAAACTTTAAGAAACGACAGCTTAGGTTTCTTGCCAAACCACAGTTCATATGGTGTCGTCTCAACAGATTTAGATGGTGCCCTATTTAACGTGAATGCAGATGTCTCTAATGAATAACCCCAAAATGATAGTGGTAAATCGGTAAGAGACATCATAGATCGCACCATATCTAATAAAGTACGGTTACGACGTCCGGACACACCATTATGATGTGGTGTTCTAGGTGGCGTGAGCTGTGAAACTATTCCACATTGTTTTAAATGAAGACCAAACTCGTAACTCAAATATTTGCCTCCACGATCAGATCATAGAAACTTTATTTTCTTCTTACGATGATTCTCTACTTCACTCTGAAATTCTTTGAACTTTTCAAATGTTCCAGACTTATGTTTCATTAAGTAGATATACCCATATCTGCTCAAATCATCTGTGAAGGTCAGAAAATAACGATACCCGCCGCAAGCCTCAACACTCATCGAACCACATACATCGGTATGTATTATTTCCAATAAGTCAGTAGCTCGCTCCATTGTTCGAAAGAACGGAGTTTTAGTCATCTTGCCCATGAGGCATGGTTCGCAAGTATCAAATGATTCATAATCAAGTGATTCCAAAAGTCCATGTGCATGGAGTTTCTTCATGTGCTTTACACCAATATGACCTAAACAGCAGTGCCATAAATATGTTGCACTATCATTATCAACTTTTCATCTTTTGGCATCAATATTATGAATATGTGTATCACTACGATCGAGATTCAACAAAAATAGACCACTCATCAAGGGTGCATGACCATAAAAGATATTACTCATATAAATAGAACAACTATTATTCTCTACATTAAGTGAATAACCGTCTCGCAACAAACAAGATATAGATATAATGTTCATGCTCAACACTGGGACCAAATAACAATTATTTAGGTCTAAAACTAATCCCGAAGGTAGATGTAGAGGTAGAGTGCCGACGGCGATCACATCGACTTTGGAACCATTTCCCACGCGCATCGTCACCTCGTCCTTAGCCAATCTTTGTTTAATCTGTAGCCCCTATTTCGAGTTACAAATATGAGGAACCAAACTAGTATCAAATACCCAGGCGCTACTTCGAGCATTAGTAAGGTACACATCAATAACATGTATATCAAATATACCTTTGTTCACTTTGCCATCCTTCTTATCCGCCAAATACTTGGGGTAGTTCTGCTTTCAATGACCAGTCCCTTTGCAGTAGAAGCACTCAGTTTCAGGCTTGGCTCCAGACTTGGGTTTGTTCCTGGGAGTAGCAACTGGCTTGCTATTCTTCTTGAAGTTCCCCTTCTTTCCCTTTCCCTTTTTTCTTGAAACTAGTGATCTTGTTAACCATTAACTCTTGATGCTCCTTTTTGATTTCTACCTCCGCAGCTTTGAGCATTGTGAAGAGCTCGGGAATAGTCTTCTCCACCCCTTGCATATTATAGTACATCACGAAGCCTTTATAGCTTGGTGGCGGTGATTGAGGAACTCTGTCAATAACACTATCATCACCAACTTTAACTCCAAGTTGAGTCATGTGGTTATGGTACCCAGACATTCTGAGTAAGTGTTCATTGACAAAACTATTCTCCTCCACCTTCTAGCTATAGAACTTGTTGAAGACTTTATATCTCTCAACTCGGGCTTTTTCTTGAAATATTAACTTCAACCTTGGAACATCTCATATGCTCCATGACGTTCAAAACATCTTTGAAGTCCCGATTCTAAGACGTAAAGCATGGCACATTGAACTATTGAGTAGTCATCAGATCGAGCTTGCCAGACGTTCATAACCTCAGGAGTTGCTCCTGCAGCAGACCTTTCACCTAGCGGTGCTTCAAGGACATAATTCTTCTGTGCAGCAATGAGGATAATCCTTAAGTTACCGATCCAGTCCGTGTAGTTGCTACCATCATCTTTCAACTTAGCTTTCTCTAGGAACACATTAAAATTCAAGGGAACGGTAGCACGGGCCATTGATCTACAACATAGATATACAAAAACTTTCAGGACTAAGTTCATGATAAATTAAGTTCAATTAATCATATTACTAAAGAACTCCCACTTATATAGACATCCCTCAAGTCATCTAAATGATCACATGATCCAAATCAACTAAACCATGTCCGATCATCACGTGGGATGGAGTAGTTTTCAATGGTGAACATCTTATGTTGATCATATCTACTATATGATTCACGCACGACCTTTCGGTCTCCAGTGTTCCGAGGCCGTGTCTGTACATGCCAGGATCGTTAAGTTTAACAAGAGTATTCTGCATGTGGAAAACTGTCTTACACCCGTTGTATGTGAACGTAGAGCTTATCACACCTGATCATCACGTGGTGTCTCGGCACGACGAACTGTTGCAACGGTGCATACTCGGGGAGAACACTTGTACCTTGAAATTTTGTAACGGATCATCATATAATGCTATCATCGTTCTAAGCAAAATAAGATGCATAAAAAGATAAACATCACATGCAATCAAAATATGTGACATGATATGACCATCATCATCTTGTGCTTTTGATCTCCATCTCCAAAGCACCTTCATGATCTCCATCGTCACCGACTTGACACCATGATCTTCATCGTAGCACCATGGTTGTCTCGCCAACTATTGCTTCTACTACTATCGCTAAATCATAGTGATAAAGTAAAGCAATTACATAGCCTTCGCAATTCATACAATAAAGAGACAACCATAAGGCTCCTGCCGGTTGCCGATAATTTACAAAACATGATCATCTCATACAATAACGTATAACTCATCACGTATTGACCATATCACATCACAACATGCCCTGCAAAAACAAGTTAGACGTCCTCTACTTTGTTCTTGGAAGTTTTACGTGGCTGCTACGGGCTTCTAGCAAGAACCGTTCTTACCTACGCATCAAAACCACAACGATTTTTCGTCAAGTGTGTTGTTTTAACCTTCAACAAGGACCAGCTGTAGTCGAACTCGATTCAACTAAAGTTGGAGAAACAGACACCCGCTAGCCACCTGTGCGCAAAGCACGTCGATAGAATCAGTCTCATGAACGCGGTCATGTAATTTCTGTCCGGGCCGCTTCATCCAACAATACTGTCGAACCAAAATAAGACATTGGTGGTAAGCAATATGACTATTATCGCCCACAACTCTTTGTGTTCCTACTCGTGCATATCATCTACGCATAGAACTGGCTCTGATACCACTGTTGAGAACGGAGCATGCAATTTCAAAAAATTTCCTACGCCCACGCAAGATCTTTCTAGGAGATTCATAGCAACAAGACGGGAAGAATGTGTACCCTCGTAGACTGAAAGTGGAAGTATTTTATTAACGCTGTTGATGTACTCGAATGTCTTCACGATCCAACCGATCCAAGTACCGAACGTACGGCACCTCCATGTTCAGCACACGTTCAGCTCGATGAAGTCCCTCGAACTCTTGATCCAGTAGAGGGTCAAGTGAGAGTTCCGTCAGCACGATGGCGTGGCGATGGTGTTGGTGATGCGATTCGGGCAGGGCTTCGCCTAAGAACTACGACGCTATGATCGGAGGAGTAAACTGTGGAGAGAGGCACCGCACACGGCTAAGAGAACAATTGATGTGCTTTTGGGGGTGCCTCCTACCCACGTATATAAAGGAGGGGAGGAGGAGGCCGGCCCCCTAGGGGCGCGCCAAGTGTGGGGAGTTCTACTAGGACTCCCAAGTCCTAGTAGGATTCCCTTTCCTTTCCGGAGTAGGAGAGAAGGAAAGAGAGAGGGAGTAGGAAAGGGCAAGGGGGGCGCCACCCCTTCCCCTAGTACAATTCGGACTCCATGGGGGGGGGGAGGGGGCTCCACCTCGCCTTGGCCTACCTCCTCATCTCCCATATGGCCCAATAAGGCCCATTATCTCCCTGGGGGGTTCCGGTAACCCCTCGGTACGCCGAAAAAAATACTCGAATCACTTGGAACCATTCCGATGTCCGAATATAACCTTACAATATATGAATATTTATATCTCGACCATTTCGAGACTCCTCGTCATGTCCACGATCTCATGTGGGACTCCGAACAAACTTCGGTCACCAAAACACATAACTCATAATACAAATCGTGATCGAACGTTAAGCGTGCGGATCCTACGGGTTCGAGAACTATGTAGACATGACCAAGACACATCTCCGGTCAATAACCAATAGCGGAACCTGGATGCTCATATTGGCTCCTACATATTCTACGAAGATCTTTATCTGTCAAACCGCACAACAACATACATCATTCCCTTTGTCATTGGTATGTTACTTGCCCGAGATTCAATCATCGGTATCATCATACCTAGTTCAATCTCATCACCGGCAAGTCCCTTTACTCGTTCCGTAATGCATCATCCCGTAACTAACTCATTAGTCACATTGCTTACAAGGCTTATAGTGATGTGCATTACCGAGAGGGCCTAGAGTACCTCTCCGATACACGGAGTGACAAATACTAATATCGATCTATGCCAACTCAACAAACACCTTCGGAGACACCTGTAGAGCATATTTATAATCACCTAGTTATATTATGACATTTGATAGCACACAAGGTGTTCCTCCGGTATTCGGGAGTTGCATAATCTCATAGTCAGAGGAACATGTATAAGTCATGAAGAAAGCAATAGCAATAATACTAAATGATCATTATGCTAAGCTAATGGATGGGTCATGTCCATCACATCATTCTCCTAATGATGTGATCACATTCATCAAATGATAACACATGTCTATGGTTAGGAAACTGAACCATCTTTGATTAACGAGCTAGTCTAGTAGAGGCTTACTAGGGACACTGTGTTTTGTCTATGTATCCATACATGTATCAAGTTTCCAGTTAATACAATTCTAGCATGAATAATAAACATTTATCATGATATAAGGAAATATAAATAACAACTTTATTATTACCTCTAGGGCATATTTCCTTCACAGCATGGGCTGTAGGGGGCGCCCTTGCCTTATTGGTCCAGAAGCACCATCCCTACAAGGCACATGTGCCTGGGGTGGGAAACCCTAAAGGGGAGAGGCTCCACTTGCCTTGGATGGAAACTTTGCCTCCTAGCCGCCGCCCCCTGATATGTCTTCAACGTATCTATAATTTTTGATTGTTCCATGCTGTTATATTATCATTCTTGGATATTTTACAATCATTTTATATCATTTTTTGGGACTAACCTATTGACATAGTGCCAAGTTCGAGTTGCTGTTTTCTGCTTGTTTTTTACATCGCAGGACATCAATATCAAACGGAGTCCAAACATCGCGAAACTTTTTGTGGATTTTTATGGACCAGCAGACATCAAGTGGGCCAGAGAAGCACCTTGGGGGTGCCTCGAGGGGGGCACAACCCACCAGGGCCAGGGCTCCCTGGTGGGTTGTGCCCACCTCAGTGGCTTCCCGCACCGCCTTTCGCTCTATAAATGCCAAATATTCCAAAAACCCCCAGGGAATTGACGAAATTTTGTTCCAGCCGCCGCAGGCTTTTGTATCCATGAGATCCAATCTAGAACCCTTTCTGGCACTCCGCCGGAGGGGTAAACCATCACCGGTGGCCATCTTCATCATCCCAGTGGCCCCCATGATGAGGAGGGAGTAGTCCACACTCGGGGCCGAGGGTTTGTACCAGTAGCTATGTGTTTAATCTCTCTCTCTCTCTCTCTCTCTCTCTCGTGTTCTTGAGATGCATAATCTTGATATATCATGGGCTTTGTTAATATAGTCGGATCATATGGTGTTTTCCCCTCTGTATCTTGTGATGAATTGAGTTTTCCCGTTGAGATTTTGTTTTATCGGATTGAATACTTTTATGGATTTGAGAGCACTTGATATATGTCTTGCATATGAGTACTCGTGGTGACAATGGGGTATCATATTGATTCACTTGATATGTGTTTTAGCACTCAACTCACGGATTCCCGCGGTGACATTGGGGTAATCTATGCATAGGGGTTGATGCACGTTCTCGTCTTTGTTTCTCCGGTAGAAATGTTGGGGCAATCTTTGAGGTTCTTTGTATTGGATTGAGTATTATGAATCTGAAATTATTTGGTGTTATTTTAGTACGAACTCTAGGTTAGATCGATCGGAAATAATAGCTTGGTGTTATTTTCGTATGAACTCTAGGATAGATTGATCAGAAAGAATAGCTTTGAGGTGGTTTCGTACCCTATAAAAAATTTCGTCTTATGTTCTCCGCTAGATTGGAACTTTGGAGTGATTCTTCATCACACGTTGATGGATGTGAAGGAAATATTCCCTAGAGGCAACAATAAAGTTGTTATTTATATTTCCTTATATATCATGATAAATGTCTTTTATTCATGCTAGAATTTTATTAACCAGAAACTTGATACATGTGTGAATACATAGACAAAACAGAGTGTCCCTAGTATGCCTCTACTAGACTAGCTCGTTAATCAAAGATGATTATGTTTCCTAACCATAGACATGAGTTGTCATTTGATCAACGGGATCACATCATTAGGAGAATGATGTGATGGACAAGACCCATCCGTTAGCTTAGCACTATGATCGTTTATTTTTACTGCTATTGCTTTCTTTATAACTTATACATGTTCGTATGACTATGAGATTATGCAACTCCCGAATACCGGAGGAACACCTTGTGTGCTATCACACGTCACAACATAACTGGGTGATTATAAAGATGATCTACAGGTGTCTCCGAAGGTGTTTGTGGTGTTGGCATAGATCGAGAATATGATTTGTCACTCCGAGTGTCAGAGAGGTATCTCTGGGCCCTCTCGATAATACACACCGTAATAAGCCTTGCAAGCAAAATGACTAATGAGTTAGTCACGAGATGATGTATTACGGAACGAGTAAAGAGACTTTCCGATGATGAGATTGAACTAGGTATGATGATACCAACGATCGAATCTCGGGCAAGTAACATACCGATGGCAAAGGGAACAACGTATGTTGTTATGCGGTTTGATCGATAAAGATCTTCGTAGAATATGTAGGAACCAATATGAGCATCCAGGTTCCGCTATTGTTTATTGATCGGAGATGAGTCTCGGTCATGTCTACATAGTTCTCTAACCCGTAGGGTCCTCACGCTTAACGTTCGATGACAATCGGTATTATGAGTTTATGTGTTTTGATGTACCGAAGGTAGTTCGGAGTCCCGCATGTGATCACGGACATGACGAGGAGTCTCGTAATGGTCGATACATAAATATTGATATATTGGAAGGTTATATTCGGACACCAGAAGAGTTCCGGGGGTCACCGGATAAATACCGGAGTACCGGGAGGTTACCGGACCCCCCCGGGGAGTAAATGGGCCTTATTGGGCTTTAGGGGAGAGAGAGGGGCTGCCTAGGGCAGGCCGCATGCCCCCCATGGCCTAGTCCTAATTGGACTAGGGGGAGGGGCGGTGCCCCTCCTTCCTTCTCCTCTCTCCCTCCCCTTCCTTATTCTCCTACTCCTACTAGGAAAGGGGGGGATCCTACTCCTAGTGGGAGTAGGACTCCCCCCTTGGGCGCGCCATAGAGAGGGCTGGCCCTCTCCTCCTCTCCTCCTTTAGATATGTGGCCAGGGGGCACCCCATGGACACACAAGTTGATTTCTTAGCCGTGTGCGGTGCCCCCCTACACAGTTACACACCTCGGTCATATCGTCGTAGTGCTTAGGCGAAGCCCTGCACCGGTAACTTCATCATCACCGTCACCACGCCGTCGTGCTGACGGAACTCTCCCTTGACCTCAACTGGATCAAGAGTTCGTGGGACGTCATCAAGCTGAACGTGTGCTGAACATGGAGGTGCCATACGTTCGGTGCTTGGATTGGTTGGATCGCAAAGACGTTCGATTACATCAACCGCGTTACTAAACGCTTTCGCTTTCAGTCTACGAGGGTACGTGGACACAATCTCCCCGCTCGTTGCTATGGTTCTCCTAGATAGATCTTGCGTGATTGTAGGATTTTTTTTGAAATACTACATTCCCCTACAGTGGCATCATGAGCCAGGTCTATGCATAGATGATATGCACGAGTAGAACACAATGAGTTGTGGGCGATAATAGTCCTACTACTTACCAGCATGTCATACTTTGATTCAATGGTATTGTGAGATGAAGCAGCTGGGACCGACATTACGCGTACGCTTACGCGAGACTGGTTTCACCGTTACGAGCACTCGTTGCTGAAAGGTGACCGGCGAGTGTCTGTCTCTCTCACTTTAGTTGAATCGAGTGTGACTACGCCCGGTCCTTGTGAAGGTTAAAACAAAACACTTGACGAAAAATCGTTGTGGTTTCGTATGCGTAGGTAAGAACGGTTCTTGCTAAGCCCATAGCAGCCACGTAAAAAAAACTTGCAATAACAAAGTAGAGGACGTCTAACTTGTTTTTGCAGGGCATGTTGTGATGTGATATGGTCAAGACGTGATGAGTTATACGTAATTGTATGAGATGATCATGTTTTGTAAATTATCGGCAACCGGCAGGAGCCTTATGGTTGTCTCTTTATTGTATGAATTGCGAAGGCCATGTAATTGCTTTAATTTATCACTATGAGTTAGCAATAGTAGTAGTAGTAGCAATAGTTGGCGACACGACTACGACGCTACGATGAAGATCATGGTATCAAGCCGGTGACGATGGAGATCATGATGATGCTTTGGAGATGGAGATCAAAAGCACAAGATGGCCATATCATGTCACATATTTTGATTGCATGTGATGTTTATCTTATTATGATTCTTATTTTGCTTAGAACGGCGGTAGAATTATAAGATGACCCCTTACAAAATTTCAAGGTACAAGTGTTCTCCCTGAGTATGCACCGTTGCGAAAGTTCGTCGTGCCGAGACACCACATGATGGTAGGGTGTGATAAGCTCTACATCCAATACAACGGGTGCAAGACAGTTTTGCACATGCAGAATACTCGGGTTAATCTTGACGAGTCTAGCATGTACAGACATGGCCTCAGAATACTAGAGACTTGAAGGTCGAGCGTGAATCATATAGTAGATATGATCGACATAAGATGTTCACCATTAAAAACTACTCCATCTCACGTGATGATCGGACATGGTTTAATTGATTTGGATCACGTGATCATTTAGATGACTAGAGGGATGTCTATGTAAGTGGGAGTTCCTTAGTAATATGATTATTGAACTTTAATTTATCATGAACTTAGTCCTGATAGTTTTTGCATATCTATGTTGTTGTAGATCAATGATCCGTGCTACCGTTCCCTTGAATTTTAATGCATTCCTAGAGAAAGCTAAGTTGAAAGATGATGGTAGCAACTACACGAACTAGGTCCGTAACTTGAGGATTATCCTCAGTGCCGCACAGAAGAATTATGTCCCGGAAGCACCGCTAGGTGACAGGCCTGCTGCAGGAGAAACTTCGGACGTTATGAACGCCTTGCAAGCTCGTTCTGATTAATACTCGATAGTTCAGTGTGCCATGCTTTACAGTTTAGAATCGGGACTTCAAAGACGTTTTGAATGTCATGGAGCATATGAGATGTTCCAAGAGTTGAAGTTAATATTTGAAGCAAATTCCCGAATTGAGAGATATGAAGTCTCCAATAAGTTCTATAGCTGCAAGATGGAGGAGAATAGTTCTATTAGTGAACACTTTCTCAGAATGTCTGGGTACTACAATCACATGACTCAACTTGGATGCAAAGTTGATGAAGATAATGTTATTGATAGAGTTCTTCAATCACTGCCACCAAGCTATAAAGGCTCCGTGATGAACTATAATATGCAAGGGATGCAGAAGATTATTCCCGAGCTCTTCGCTAAGCTCAAAGCTGCGGAGGTAGAGATCAAAAAGGAGCATCAAGTGTTGATGGTCAACAAGACCACTAGTTTCAAGAAAAAGGACAAGGGAAAGCAGGTGAACTTCAAGAAGAATAGCAAGATAGTTACTACTCCTGCGAAGAAACCCAAGTCTGGAGCTAAGCCTGAAACTGAGTGCTTCTACTGCAAAGGGACTGGACACTGGAAGCGGAACTGCCCGAAGTATTTGGCGGATAAGAATAATGGCAAAGTGAACAAAGGTATATTTGATATACATGTTATTGATGTGTACCTTACTAATGCTTGTAGTAGCACCTGGGTATTTGATACTGGTTCGGTTGCTAATATTTGTAACTCAAAACATGGGCTACATATTAAACAAAGATTAGCTAAGGACGAGGTGACGATGCGCGTGGGAAATGGTTCCAAAGTCGATGTGATCGCCGTCGGCACGCTACCTCTACATCTACCTTCGGGATTAGTTTTAGACCTAAATAATTGTTATTTGGTGCCAGCGTTGAGCATGAACATTATATCTGGATCTTTTTGTTGCGAGATGGTTATTCATTTAAATCAAAGAATAATGGTTGTTCTATTTATATGAGTAATATCGTTTATGGTCATGCACCCTTGATGAATGGTCTATTTTTGTTGGATCTCGATTGTAGTGATACACAAATTCATAATATTGAAGCCAAAAGATGCAAAGTTGATAATGATAGTGCAACTTATTTGTGGCACTGCCGTTTAGATCATATCAGTGTAAAGCACATGAAGAAACTTCATGCTGATGGGCTTTTGGAATCACTTGATTATGAATCACTTGGTGCTTGCAAGCCATGCCTCATGGGCAAGATGACTAAAACTCCGTTCTCCGGAACAATGGAGCGAGCAACTGACTTATTGGAAATCGTACATACTGATGTATGCGGACCAATGAGTGTTGAGGCTCGCGGCGTGTATCGTTATTTTCCTACCTTCACTGATGATTTGAGCAGATATGGGTATATCTACTTGATGAAGCACAAGTCTGAAACATTTGAAAAGTTCAAAGAATTTCAGAGTGAAGTAGAGAATCATCGTAACAAGAAAATAAAGTTCATATGATCTGATCGCAGAGGCGAATATTTGAGTTATGAGTTTGGTCTTCATTTGAAACAATGTGGAATAGTTTCACAGCTCACGCCACCTGGAACACCACAGCGTAATGTTGTGTCCGAACGTCGTAACCGTACTTTATTAGATATGGCACTACTGCAGTGTAGCGACCAGACCTCAAACAGTCTGATCTCTGTGCATCAGTGTCATCCCTGGATCAGTAATGCTGACACACACATTACTTGAAGGAATTATAACAGAGTGGCAATCACACACTTATTACATCGATAGTTCCGACGATGAACTTATTACAATAAAAATGGCTTAAGGCCATCTAACACGATAACATCGGAAGGCTTGGAAGATTAGTGAGTCCATCAACTCCAACGGCATCACGGAGTATAGAACCATGACCTAAAAGGCACCTTACTCGTCGTCTGAAAAGTCTGCAACATGAACATTGTAGCCCGAAAATGGGTCAGCACATGGAATATGCTGGCAAAGTAACACATAGAGAGTAACAAAAGTAAAGCTATACTATATGCAATATGGCTGGTGGAAAGCTCTATGGTTACAATTTTTGCAAAAGGCCAATTTTTCCCTACTACAAAGGAATATATTTTAATTAACTATCATGGTGGTTGAAACACCATTGAGAAGATAGACATCCTCTCAACCCCAATTAATAATCATCATTAAACCCAACAATATTAATTAAAGTAACATGATGAGATTCACATGATAATCCAAGTACTAGATACTCAAGACGTCCGTAACCGGGGACAAGGCTAATCATGATCAGTTTGTACACTCTGCAGAGGTTTGTGCACTTTTCCCCACAAGACTCGATCGCCTCCATTGGGATTCTCGCACTACATGTTGTTTGAGAAACGGATGACCGAGACACAGTCTTTCAGAAGCACTAGCACCTTATGTCCGGGTGGACCGTACCAACCTACATCCACTACATCTGCTAGTCCACCACTGTAAGAGTTCACACAACTTAGTCAACTATGCTAGAGCCCATAATAGCTTGCGGCTGCACACGGAAGTTTCTAGTATGAAAAATCTCATGATCCCTTTGAGCCTGGGTGGCGGTCCATAAAGAAAACAGGCAATCGCTGGAGTACCCAGGTGCCTCAGTCCACCCAGATGTGTGTTAAAGTTGCCACCTTAAGTTGAACCATTAATTAACAATCTCACATCTGTCATGGATACACTCACCCAGTCCACGTCTACGGGCATAGCATGACCTAACAACAAACGTAGAAGTAACTCCCAAAGGTTTGAATGTAATGCAGGTAATAGGTACTACCTCATCTACTTCCCAGTCCCACATGTTAAAGCTCCTACTCATGCAATGTGTGAGGGTTTGACTAATGCAATGAAAACTGGGTAATTGGAAAGTATGATCAAAGTGTTACTTGCCTTGCTGATGATCCGCAAAACCTAGAGATTCAAAGTAGCAAGCGGCGCACTCCGGGTACTCTATCGCAAACAAACAAGCACACAATAAGTACTTAACTAATGCACGGGCAAAATTCAAATAAGAGATCTAACCAGAATGTTCAACTTAAGAACTCTGGTTTGCAAAAGAAACAACAAAAGAAAGCAACGAAAGACAAACGGCGAAAGAGAAACAACTACCGAACCAATCTGGAACTAAGTCCAAATTTAGCAGAGGCAAACGCTTGGGTGACTAGGTTAAATGGAAAGAGAATTTCGAGATGAAACTCCAGGCACTTGAATCGCCTAATTCCGATAAACGAGCGAAAAGATAAACTAAAACGAAGATCGGATCAGAAATCGCGATCAGAAAATAAACTACGAAAAAGAACTAAAAACAGCTTAACGAACGGACGTTTGTCAGCTGAGACTAAACGATGAACTCGTTCGTTAAAACGAACGAACGGGTGAACGCTCACTAATTAACTGAACCAGGAAAAAAAACCGATCTAACTAAAAAAACGAACTAGGGTTCTAAAAAAAACCCGATGGTTTTCTACCGAAAACCGGCGGCGGCGGCTACGTCGTTGTTTCGGCCGGCGGGCTGCGTCGGCGGCGGCGGGGCTGCGGTGGTGGTGGTGGGCAGCGGCGGCGGCGATGCGCTGCGGCGGCGGCGATGTTTGGCGGCGGCGGCGGCTATGCGGCGGCGGGGCGGTGTGCGGCAAGGGGCAGGGGGGCGACGGCTTA